>OZ007567.1:20868818-21213818 GCA_963931925.1 Onchidella celtica
CCTTGGTGAGGGAGAAAGGGGTTTGCCTCCAGCGTATGAAAGGTGTACGTGGGTGGGGGGAGGGATGCTCTGGGGTGAGTACGTACGCTTTCTCTTATGGTAATGAATTTTTAAAAATATTTTATTGACCTGTACTTTTTTTTTCTTCAGCCAATGAAATTGTTTGTTGAATTAAAAAAAATTCTAATGAAGCAGCCAAATAGTCATTACAAAATGCCACGTTACCAGGTCCTTATGGTGATCTTTAGTCACTTAATTTGGTAGTAACTTAACTTCTATTTGATAGATCTCCAGAGCCAAGATTCTCCTTGGTGTATTATTTACACAATATTGAAGTATATAAAATACACGTATTCCCCGAGGCCTGAATTTTTCTCGGATGGATAGTACTTTACCTTCAGAGGTGCATAATGGTAGGCCTACAATATTTTAAAATGTTAAATATCTTGAGAATAGTGGATTTTTCAATATGGGTATTTGTCCATAAAAGGTGATCTGAAGGGGCCTTTGTGAACGAACTTTCAGGTTTGTCTGTTTGTTTATTTTGGGCAAATTTTAAATTTTGTCAATTTTGGAAGCGTTTTCATTTGCAAAGACACAAATACTCAACAACAATATAACTGCAGTTGACGTTGTTGAAGAGCACGACAAATAATGACAAATCATCTAATGTTAAACATGGTGGTTGATCTTTTTTTTCTTTTTTTTTTATCGTCACCGTTTCCAAAAAACTGTAGTGATCGGTTTTGGCTTCTTTTCAGGAGAAGCAAAAAGCGGTTTCATTTTACCACTTCTGGTTTGATTACGGTGCATTTTTGAGAGTTTGCTGTTCTGTTATTTTTCAGCGTGGGAGTCTATAACCAAGATCATTCGATGCGGCTTTGAATGCAGCTGAATATGTATAATATTCAAATCGAATTTCCGAAATTTTGAGTTACTAGGGGACGGTAACGAGACAATGACTTTGAAATCAAACTACTGGGAGCTTGGTATTTGTTTGGTACACTTTATGGTTCTTCTAATGGTTGGCGATCTTTCATTACTTACTCTCTTTAACTTAAGATTAACAAGACAAAGTACCATTATTCAGGGGCTCAAAGTAACACTTTTGCCTCAAACATACTTCAAAATGAACGTTTCAAAAGTATATTCTTTCAAATGAGGTACCTTCCGCACTCTATGAACGCACAGCCTTAACTTTTGAACTCCTGTTGGTAAATATGTGTTAATGGCCCAAAGGAAGGCTGAATGTATGACACCAATATGCCCTGTATTTTTTAAAAGCCATCGGGCGCAAAAATCTTATGCAATGAATTTCTTTTTCTGGGACAAAAATATGTGTGTACTAATTGTAAATTTGAAATTGTTTCCAGACAATTTTCAGAGAACCTCTTTCTCATGGCTAATAAAACTGTGTTAGCGTGTTTTAATATTATACACGTGTGCTTGAATTCTACGAAGCCACGTATTTAGTCAAGATTTTATTTCATATTTTGGACTGCTTTGTTCCATTTTTTTGTTTGTTTGTTGCGTTGAATAAAACATCAGTAAGTATTTAAAATTTCTGTTTGGTGACTAACCACTTGTGCACACATTAATTTCTTGTGTGCGCTGTTGTAAAAATTTAATATGCGTGCAAGCGCACCGCGCACAGATTAGAGATAACGCTGGATGACAATTAGTTTTCGTTCTGTTTCTTTGCATGTTTTTTTTTTGTTACCTCCAGTCGTTTTGCCAGTGTCCAGTTTATTTTTTTTTAAACAACATTGGTTCAGACTAGACCAAGTAGGCAAACTACCCATCCTTAAAATCACCATTTCAGTGAACGAGAAACGGTTATGGAATCAACAGACGAACAGAAAACAGGATTTAGGATCAACGTGATCGGCTTCACAACTTCATAATAAAACAATAACAATAAAAAAAAAAAAAGATGATAACTTTTAAAGTCGGATGGAAAATTCTCCTCCCTGTCACTTTATGAAATATTAGCACGATAATGTTATTAGTCAAGTTAAAAGCTGCATTTATGAAATCACACATGAGGATATATATAATAAAGCACTCATCTCCCTGAGGAAATCAAAGGCGGGTTAAGCATTATATTGAATACTTACAGAAAGAACAAATTATTGCTCATTAACATTCTAGTGTTAAATTACGTTCCTGTCAGACACAAATCTGAACATCGAGCTGGTTCAAACGCGATGAATCTGTAAACTGTTTCACGCGAGTTTTGATCGTTGACTTGAGCGCAAGCCATCATCGATCTTACAAATCGTGTGGCGAAAAGACCGGCATGGGCGAAATCGAATTGTTCTTGTGAAATTTATGTGTAGCGACACCAGAATAGAGATTATTCTAAAAACCTAAAGAAACTTACAATTCCTGAAGATTGAGGGTTGAAAAAAAAATGCTTATTAACGGAAGTTACACATTTCAGAAACGCAATCTTTTCGAGATTTTCAAGTTTGTTGTTTTCTTTTTGGGTCTGACAAAGTTTCAGCTGGCAGAAAGCTTGCATATTATTTTATTTTATTTTAATTTAGAATTTATTTTCCTTTTAGAATTCATTATATATAGTTGTTGTTATTTTGTTATTTGTTGGTTTTTTTTTTCTTTTGCCACATTTCAACTCTGTACCAGATACTGCTGTGACGCTGGACTGTGTTTTTTTAAGTCAATCTTAAGATCCAAGACTAAAAAAAAAAAAAAACCCTGTCTTTGATTTAAATATCAATAGTTAGTTATCGTATTATGTAATAGAATTACAAGAGAGAATATGAAATTCAAAGCACCAGTGTCATGTTTTCTGTCCCCGGCTGACAATCTCGGCGTTAACTGGGTTCTATTAAAACTATGACGTCACAAATAAATTTAATGTGGAATGTCGCGTTAAAAACTAAAATAGAAATTGTGTAATTGAAGTATATTACAAACATAATATTGCTGAACATATTCTGCAGAATATCACATGCTTTAGAAATGATTAAAAAATTGTAAGAAACACAATAATAATAATAATAATAATAACAATAATCTTACTATAATGAAGCTAGAGGGTGAACATGTAAGTAACGAAAACTTCTCGACTACGTGGCCAAAAATTCCAGAAGGTGGTGTTCTGTCTTACTTTTTGACGATGGGTGACGTGGACAAATTCATTTCGGAGCTGTCTTCAATATTATTTGTCCACAATTTTTTGAGCCACAAAAATAGAGACGCATTTTCGTTGAGTAGGATCAAAAAGCATGATCGGAAATTTCGTCCTTGACCTATCTTTACACATTGGTGGTCGAAAACCAACGTTATCACATCTGTGTATTTCTGCGTGGATTTATGATGTAACAGTAAGTTTTGTTACCCATTGCATCGAATCCAAATGCCCTTTTTAATGTAGCCTAGATCTAGATCTACGTTTGGGCTTGGTACATGGAAAATTTTGCAAGTCTTATCTTGCGCAGGTTGGCTAGTAATAGTAGTACGGTAGTAGTAATAGAATAGTAATAACAATAAGTCCGAAACTTTAAGAAGCTCTTTCAGGCTACGGGTCTTCACGCCGTGGCTTTTTGCTACACCTAAATCACGCCATATATGATTGAACGTCCAGGAGAGCATTAAAATTAAAATAGATTCAAAAATAAATTACAAAATATAAAAAAAACAATTGTAAAATAAAAAGACAACCCAGTAGCAGGGTTTGTAAATAGTACTACAAGTTAGAATTTATTGTATCATGAAAAGGAGTGTGGGGTTAATAGATTTCAAGGCAGTTATCCTGTTCGGTTTGTGCATCGAGAAAGACTTTTTTTTTCATTTGACGCATTTTATTGTAGATGGTTATGCATGTATTGTTAGATTCTTCAGACGCAATGTATATTTAAAGAAGTACTTGCGCACAATAATGCAGTTAATTACATCGAAAGGAGTTAGACTGAACGAAGCGCAATTGGAGTGCTTTTCAGACCAATATACAAAGTAGCTGATAACTTCCCTAAATGTTAGCTTCTTCAGACACCAGGCCTATACTTGCTATAACTGATTCACTCACGGAAAGTCGAATTTGTTCTTGATGAATGTGAATTTGAGTTATTAGATCTGTTAGTGATTGATTTCTTGAATAATTGCTGAATCAATACCTTATCTGGCATTCAAATAGGAAAGCTGACTAATCAATAATTTAAGTCACGAATTGTGTAAATAACAATAATAATAATAATAATAATAATAAATTCAATAATATAATAATAATAATATAATGATAATAACACAACAATAATAATAACATAACGATAACGATAAAAACTACGTAATGACTAAAACAATTATGATAATAAAATAATTATTTATTGGTCAAATGGCAGTCTTAATTCTTGTTTGTTCTATCTCCATTTTCTGAAAACCGAGAGGTCCCTGGTTCGAACCCGGGTGTCCCCTCCAGTGTCGCGATGTGGGTTAGATGGGGATAATTCGACTGACACTCTTTCGAGGTCCTCTCCCACAATCGACGAACACACAAAAAAAATACTTGCACTCTAAAAACTAAATAAATCAATTGCTTTGATTTTTAGCAGAACTGTAGGGCAGTTTAATTACAGGAATTAATGTAACAAATATAATTATAAATATAAATATCAATTCAAAGGCAACTGAATCTAACTAATGAAACTACAGCTTTCTATAAAGACTAACTTATTCACTCTAACTACTTGCAGGTCATATGAGTTATATGCCAAATAGAATCCGCGCACGTGGCGACGGATATAACAGTTTAAATTCTATTAATTCAATGAGACATGATTGGATATGGACATTTCCTCTAGACACGCCATGGAGAATGCTTGTACAACCATGCGTTGTCTGGCGGTAGCTCTGAAACTGTCTTCAAAAGTAAGTAGAACGGTTCACTTTCATCATTACAAATTAGTATGGACTCTCACCATGCGGCCCTCACTGGGAGTGAGAGCGCTGGATGTAAACGCTGTGGGTTCATATCAAACCAAGTAGCTTAGGCTCTGGAGCATTAAAACATCACGCTCCTCACAATATGGACTGCTCAACTGCGTCTCTATGTCTCTCATCTGGCTGAGGACTATCGCCGTCCACCTCGTAAATGGATTGTCTACATGTGGCCTCTATCTAAGCTCTGCACGGGTTTAAATACTAAAGCTATGTCTCGACCTTCCGTCCAGATTCATACATTTGATTGGTGCAGTCGCTTCAGCTCAGTCTGCAATATTAATTTATGCTTGTCATGGCCTTGCGCCAAAATCAAGGTCAATTTTACGGTCTAGACAAAATTTAAAATGCGAAACATTAACTACTAAAATCTTCAAACCTCGTGCTTTCTACTCCTATGCACGAATTTCCGAACACCAACTAAGCGTCTAAATAAACTACCTTTACTCGCCCCTTATCTATGTTAATCAAAATCACGGGGTCGAGAACTGCTCTGTCATTCCTAGCTATACATTTATTCTGTCTCGCCCCTCCTTCTCTCCATCCATCAGAAAAAAGGTGTTTCAAAACAAACTGTTCACGAGAACAGCTCAAGGACAACTTACGCTGGTTATAATCAACAAGATCGTAAAAATTAACTCACTGACGTCGTGACCTAGCACGGCATTTATGATCCTAATGTGATCATGACACTGGAGATCTTTTAGAATGTAGCAAAGATGTAAAAAAGAAAATGCACTTATTTAAAATGCGTTGTGGCACTTATCAAGGTGTTTTACAGTTTCGATGGATTCTAATACATTATCGTGATACTAAAGCTCCAAACGTTTGACGTCGAATTTTTCAGTTATGCAAAAAATGGAGTCCAACAAAATAATAAGAACTAATGTCGTGAAATGATATTTGGTTGATAAAGTGTCAGCATATTGATCAACAAGTGGTTAATATAACCAGTGACAGACCAGTTGACTGAAATTCAAAGTAATAGACTGACAGTTTGTTAACTTTATTGGATTACTGCTCGATTCTTACAGACTGGTATATTGACTGAATTGACAGAATAACAATTACATCTCGGTGAATTGCAGTTGCTGTTGGTTTGGGCACCAAGTAATATGAGTTGGAAAAAAAAGATGAAAATAAGTAACCCACAGACATAATGCAATAGGGAAAAAAAAAGGACAGAAGGCTTTGTTTTCCTTTCATAAAATATGTTTACGGTACGGTCCCCCTTACGTCCCCCCCCACCCCCCCCCCCCCCCAAAGGCGAAAAGGGTGACAGGCATTAAAGTATTTTCAAATCAAGAGCACTTTTATTAAGCTTTTATCAACCGGAGCTTCTTTAGTTTCTGTTGCAAATTACTTTGTTATTAAATGGTTCATTCTCTGACTTTACCAATTCTGCTTTGGAGTCTCTGAGATCTGTTAAATACGTCATGTGCTATTTGGTGTGTATTCGAATCCCGGGGTATAAGACTAAACCTGTATTGAATAACATATTATTGTGGGTTGAGCCAGGGGCAACAACTGAAGTAGTCCTCAGTAGGAGTATTTGTGAATGGACTACAATTAGGTATTCGGTGGACATAAAAACTAGGGAATTCGAACTAATTAGTCCCCTGCGCAACACAGCGAGTATAATAGTTATTATTACGTAATGTTGGTTAAGCACTTGAACGGGGCAGTTCTAGTATTACGATGGCTGTTTGTTCGGTACACAAAGGAGCTAAGTTACAAAGACTGTTTGATGTACAGCAATATAGTATCAGCTTTGGTATTGTGTCCAATGAATTTTCCTCAAGAGAACCAAATGTGATGAATTGTGTTATTTATTGATACTACAAATACACGTCGTGGTGTTCAGTAGGAATAATCACCTTTTCCACAATGATGCATACCAGTTTGTGTTCGTCTAATTCTTCTGAAGGGGCGCTGCATACGAGGAAGCTCCGCTATGTAAAAATATGAAAAGAAATTTCTTTCTACACATTATTTTCTGCGAAACCGTTATCCACCGATTAACATTTCTTTTACTTCTGTGTATTATTAGAAGCTCTGTTTTTTGTTGTTGTTTTTTTTTGTAGAATATCCAATCTGTTGATCTAACCCACGTTTCTCTTGTAAACATAACTACATCTCTAGGGTCAGCACTGCACAAATAGTATTTATAATCGAGCAAAAAGGTTTAATGAAGCACGTCTCAATCTATTTTTCACATTTGTCATCTGTATTCTCTGTCAACTGCCACACTTTGTTTACAGTGTCAGCCTTTTCATGTTTGATCCCCTCAAGGAATTAGGATTTCGTAAAATTCATAAAATTTAATATTTCTGACACGGTCATGATCTGCCTAACTTATGCAAATGGAAATAAGAGATTTTGTGAAATGATGGGGAAATGGCATGTGTCCTAGTATAAAAATTCCAGTATCAAATGGAAATCATGAAATTCATTAATTCGATAATGATCAGAAATCTCAAAACTCTTGTCATTTTATCACTGACCAATGGTTATGCAAGAAAATGGTAATGTACTTAGAGATAAATTTGCTCTTCTGTATCAGTATTTAAGTATCAACATTAGCTCCATGACCTATCATACCGACTTCTTTACTTCTGGCTGACAGGTAGGCTATCGTTGTTTGTCCATTTTCTGGGGATATGCAGGCCCAAAATGAGATGTTTGTAATTTATATGCTTTACAAAAGAACGTAGTTTATAATTCGTGAGTCAGTCATGGTAACGGAATTGAAATTGAATAACAATGGTGGTGCCAAGTGCTAAGACCGTCCCAGATCTCTACGGTAGTTTTGATCTTAATTCTTGAACATACTATGCACATGTAAAAAAAAATGCAACACTTACTTTGAACGCAGTGTGGATTATCAGACATATTAAATGCATTTTTTTTTTATTCTTAGGAGATAATTCATTTCACGCGAAGGACATAACAGTAAAACAAATTTAATTTAAATATATCAATTCTATGGAAGTCGTATCTGAGATAATGGCGAAAAAGACAATTTCAAAATACCCGACGAAATGTTTGCTATTTATGAAAAGACCCTCCAGCAAAGTTAACTGGAAGTGGCTGCAAGAATTTCAATCCATTCTAGTTCATTTCCTTCTCTTTTTTCTTAAACACTTGAACATATTTATATCAGTAAAAGAGACGCCAGATTTTACATTTTACTAAAAGCAAAAGATTGCGCTGTTTTAAATGAAAATTCAGGAAGATACTTATGACTCATAGACCAGTTACCAGCCATTTACCACGTGATACTCAAAATAAACCAAAGCAATCAAGAGATAGGAGACATAAGAAGTTTATAATTTGGTTGCAGCGAAACTAAGAGGGCAGCTCATGTCCTTGTCCATACTACTTACCACATTACAACTGACAGAGATGCCTAAAACAAAGGAGACAATGTAGTCGCAGCGGTAGCGATAATAAAACTTATTATGCAAGATGTGGGCGTATCATCGATGCCAGTGTATTTATTGAGTATCGTTCCTGTGGCGTCCTTTTATTTATTTAACAAATGGTGATAAATCTACTTCAAGCAAGAGAATGATTACTTACACTTTTTACATCGGAAATAATTTATTTCAAAGCAGGAGTAAACTCCGCCATTGAACACAACGGAAAGGTCACTGTGTCACACTCGTTAAAAACAAACACAACGTGATACCTGGTCTGGTCTACACTCATGAGAAGCAACAGTAGTACAAACATCAGAGGGCCATATCTCGCCACCTTGGTTCTTGTATGATCCAACCGCACTTCTTGCGAAACTGAGAAAGCCGACGTTAAACCTTTGCGGTTTTAGTATTATGATAAGGAGCTGTGAAACAAGACCTGAGGTTGCGATATGCAAACGGCGTTGCTAAGCCTTGCAGGCCGCTAACCCAATGTAGTAATGTTAACAGCCCAATAGGTTTAGTAATCCTTTTCGTATTCGCCAAGAATCTTCATTTCCATAATACATAGCATTGGCATGTTCTAACGAAATACCATCCTGGAAATGACTGCAATAGATAAAAATTACAGTGAGTCAGTGTAACAATGTCAGACTATCTATTTGGTGCCACACTCTCCAAACTCAAAACGATCCCATTTTTTCCACGATTGCTTAGATGTTTTGCTAAGAGCCTGGATCCGTTAGATGACAAACCCAGCTTCTTTAGACCATAAACAGACATACTGTCATAACAGAACAATGCTCCTGAAACACGACATCATTGCTGAAAATTGTTTATGTTGATACTGGCTGAAATCTTGGGGTTGGTGGAAGATCGACCAGTGTCATATTTATAACCCATTGGGTGTATTATTGATGAGTGAACCAGAATAAAATGACCACTGGATTATAGGATGATGTAAAAGGTTGCATTAGCTTAGATCTAGGTAATTATAATGGTGGCATAAAGACAAATAAATAAACAAAGGGACAGATCGACAAACAGTCTAACAAACAGATTTACAGACGGGCAAGCAGATAGATAGATAGATAGATAGATAGATAGATAGATAGATAGATAGATAGATAGATAGATAGATAGATAGATAGATAGATAGATAGATAGATAGATAGATAGATAGATAGATAGATAGATAAATAGATAGATAGATAGATAGATAGATAGATAGATAGATAGATAGATAGATAGATAGATAGATAGATAGATAGATAGATAGATAGATAGATAGATTGATTGATAGATAGATAGATAGATAGATAGATAGATAGATAGATAGATAGATAGATAGATAGATAGATAGATAGATAGATAGATAGATAGATAGATAGATAGATAGATAGATGTACGGATGGATGAATGGATAGGTTACGTCCATCTGCTTGAAACAGTGGATAAGTTACATTGTATACAGTTACAATTAGGTCATTTCCCTCAGACAGACTGCCTACAGAAAACAGAGGCCATCCCATTAATCCCTACCAGTTTCGAACCATATTTCCTATAACTGCAAAACCCACCGCTCCGACGTTCAGACTGGTCTGATAAACTCAAATACTTTCGGTATTGAATTTCCAGATCTGTTTCCGTAGGCATGCTCAACCGGGTCACTTCCCTATAGCTATGGCAAATGAGAAAATGCCATCAATCATTATATATTGAGAGCCAATCATGCGACCGATTGCCATGTACCATCCCACATTTCCAGGTCAATAAGCTTTCCTGAAGGATCTTCCCGGAATTCGATAATTCTTTAATCTTGCAGTGCTTGCTTTGGATATTTAGATTTCAGTAGTGAAACCAATAATACCACCTTAACTTCTTTGTTAAAGTCGAAAAAGTCAGAAAACTGTCAAAGACATGAAAAGTACTTTAGAATCAATGCACGTTAGCCTAACAATAGCACAAAAAATATGGGATAGAAACCGTGCTTGCTAGCTTACTTTGTTGTCTGTTCTAAGATCTTCCTTACTTCATTTTCCCCTACTCATAAAAATTGGTGGTGGACAATTTTTCGGTGTCGCTGATAGACGCTTGAAGCGAGAACTTGTGCTAAGTGGCCCATAGAAACATTATTATAACAGGACTGCCGGTTTCGCCCATGCCTTGAAAAGTGAAAATGACCCGTGTAGGGAACCATAGCCTAATAAACACGAAGTCCAAGAAGGACATGACTGACATTGCCAAGTCAAAGGCCGGCGAATAGTGATTTCGACTTTCTATGGAACTCCGGTGTAGGACAAGGGAATCAGATTTACGTTAATGACAATTTTCCTATGGCTCATTATCAGCTGTATGTAAATGTTATATTACATGTAGGACTCGCTCATCGTCGATAGAACAATTCGTTAATTTTCTAATGTCCACAGCAAAGATGGTTTTTTTTTTTAAATCACGTTCATTTTGTCAGACGAAGATTAACTGTTTCCAGCTAATTTTTATTCGCATTTAAAGTACCCATACTTTTTCAGATTTTTTGCATACAAACAAATCTGAAACAAGGCGTGCTGGTGTGAAGCATAGTGTCAACATCGGCAATAATTGCCAATGATACTTTTTAAATAATTATGATGGTGTTCTTTCTGGCCATCACAAAAGGAGATTGATTGAATTTCTGAAGACCCAGCTTCGTTACGGAAGCCCAGGGCACTGTTGAGTGAGCGAAAATGCCATGACCATGTGACGACACGGTATTGAAACAGATGCTCACGGGGTGGAAGAGCAAAGGGTCTCCAGGGTCCTCATCTCAAACCATTGAACTAAATAAACACGCAAGCACTTACACATATACGCACAGTATATACATGTACACCAGATCTAGCAGATCTGTCACGCGTAACTGGAATTCTGTTCATGGACAAGACACCCATTGTTTTAAGGCAACTCTGTACAATGCCACTATTTAAAAGGAAAAAAATTGGCCCTTTCCCCAATTCAAACAAGCACTCGGGCGCTAATTGTACTCAACCAAACATAGAAAACCTCAGGTTCATTATATGATATAATTGAATTTTCACATTTATGGCAGAACACCCCCAGCGAAACAAACAGGCACTGTTGTATCCAGTTACACTCAATAATTATCCCACCCGTGTAACATAAGCGATAGAATTATAAACAGCTGCAAATGTAATAAACCTTTCACAATCGAACACAATAGCATAGTAAAGCTTAACACACAAATAACAAACACTTTCTCTGTTGACAGTGACTTTGTCCGGGGCATTGTTCAAAGGTTTTCTATTGGAGGGCAGGATAGCTGACGGCAGTTCAAAAGATCCGCTTGGTTACTTCAAAAACCCGACATCTGCAGCCAAGCTAGCCTGTACCAACAGTAAGGTAATTGCATGACAGTTTATGTAAAATATTACATATACATACCCTTCGTTCCTGAGGTTGTAATTGCAGATCTAAACTCTGAGGAAAGGACTACGAGTATTACTTTATACATGTATTAGCATGAAAAAAAAAAGTTGCGTCTTTAGATAAAGACAATATGACATTTTGCCATAAAGAAAAGAATTAAGTAAAAAGCACTTTAAGAAGGAAAAAAACAACAACAACAACAGATAAGAGCAGAAAACTGCCTTCCGCGGTTCATCATGGCGTGATGAATCTACAAAAGATATTGATCTAGGTGAACTGGGCTGATGGTCATTTTCTAATTTCACTATGGGAGATTGTTTGCTTTTCATCTGACCCAGTAATATTCAAGTAATGTCAAATTTGATTCAAAGCAAGCTTTCTCTGCTGCTTAGCCTCTGCTCTTTGAAAGATAATAATGTTTTTGTGTTGTTGTTGTTTTTTTTTGCCATTGTTGTAGTTGCTTTTTGGGTTGTGTTTTGTTTTTTCGTCCGTTGTCAAATGCCACGGATCTGCTTTTTAACACCTTCTTTGTTTGCATTTGTTTGGGCATTCGTTAAAATGCAGAACTCTTGTTGTAGGGAAACATTCATAGACAATAATAGGCCCATTATAGATAGTTACAAGCAAGCGCCAAGCCGAGCCAAATGTGTTCTTTTGTCCGTTTGCTCACTGAAACTGATTGCACTAAGATACCGTATTGGCGACATGGTTGTTAATTCCTCTACAGCAATAATTATTGTTACATATCCTTCATTTTTTTAGCATTGTGGCCGAGAAGTGAACGAGAGCAATGTACACGTTCGATTGTTTGGTATAGAAAATACCATTGAATTCGATCACAATATAAAGAAACCCCGATCAATGAGGTCGACAAAGCCTGCTCGGGCATTAATTCATAACGTTGTTGAAAAAATGATAAGCACTTTTTTCTGTCAGCAAACCGATTGATAATGATCTCTAAGCTTGTTGTTCTGTTGAAATTCCTGTAAACAACAATAACTATACAACGATACAATTACAATAACAACAACAAGGCAACTGACACGTTGTTGATGACATAATTTGGAGCCTTACAAGCCAGAAAGTCATGATACGCCAATTCAAAAAAAAAATGTTTTTAAAATATGCATATATTGAAAGGTCATGAAGTTCTCCATATTTTTAATATTTTCGTTGATTTGAGCTGTAACTTAGTTGAACAGAAGAAAGTGTTGAGACATTTTGAGCCGGAAAAAAAAAAAGGCGCATTTTGTTAGAGTAGAATTAAAAACTGTGGTAGGAAATTTCGTTCCGCACCTCAGTTTATACAATGGTGATCGAAATGCAACTTTTAAAAATCCCGTCAGCTGTGTATTCTTCGAATCAGCGGGCCAACTAGTGTATATACATTGTTAAAAAATTTATGTCGGGTTTGTGTGTGTCTGTGTGTATGTGTGTGTGTGTGTGTGTGTGAACAAAGTGGTAATGGTACATTCTTAATTTGTGCAGCTGAATTATGAAAACAAGAAATGGAATTAAAGAGTTGTTGTCTTAGAGGTGTTTCGTGCATTATATAATTATGTGGTGCAGTTGAATTAATTGTAACAAGATATTGTTTCTCTCCAGATTCAGCGTTAATCACAAAAAGCATATTGGCTTGGTTAAAAGTGCAAGATGGGTCTATAGTTGGATCGAAATTGAGTGAGAACTTGGAAACCGGTAAAAAAAACCCGGCTGACCGCGCAATAATGAAAAGAACAACAACACATAAATGACATCGTCAGTCTTTAAATTAGTAAGGATTATAGCATTATATTTTGACTGTTTTAGTTTTCCTTAGCCAGTATGTCGTTGGTTTGTTCTCTGAGCACTGATTTGTTCTCTTGCTTTGAGATTATGTTCGATTGCGCAATTCTATCTTTCTTATCAGAATGGCAATGGAATTACACACACAAACAATACAGTCAAAAAGTCACTGACGTTTGAGTGGACAGCTCCCACATCGGCACAAGGAGCTATCGTCTTCCAGTAGGTTTCACTGTTTGATGAGTGTGCAGGATGATGATATGTGAATAACTGATTTAAAGTCAACACATCTGTAATGCTGACGTTCAAGATGGTTTTTGTTGGCGATTCCGTAGACGATAAAATTATTGGTGTGCATGTAGGTTTCTGACGTTAACATTTCATATCTGAACTCCTTGATATTCAGACAGACAGGACATAGAGGGAAAAAAAAGGACATAGAGGGAAAAAAAACGACTGCTGATGAAAGGAATGAGGACGACAAAAATTAAATGACAAGGATCTTCCTGACGATAGTATGCATGAAGTGATGGTGATGGTGATGGTGGTGATAATTATCAGTGCAAGGGGGAAAAAATCTAAGAAAAAAAAAAAAGAATGAGGACAGAAGACAAAATAATGCATCATATATTATGCCAAAAAGCAAATCTGTCTTTCAGCTGTATTAAATAGTACCGTTCAAGTATTCATACCAAGGCCTCAGCATTTCAGAGCTAAGGGAATGTGGTTTATATGGCCTAGCGCTTAAGAGTACAACGTTCGCAGTTTATAGACTTTGGCATTGCATAAAAATTGGGTCTGGCGCTTGATAGTATAATTCTATAAACTACGTTGTATACCCAAGCGCCAAGCCCTATTAATTGTATTTAACAGGGCCTGGCGCTTGAGAGTATAACATTTGTAGTTTATAGAATTTGGTTTTTCAGACATAAAAATTGTATTTAACAGGGTCTGGGGCTTACGAGCTCAAAGTTTAGAATTTGTGTTAATTCCCATGCTTCCAGTTTTACAGTGGTAAGGGGGGGGGGTGCCCCTAACACAACTGTTGACCCCACTGATTACTTCATGGACATCAAGTCCTCGCCTCTGCAACCTACTGGGAACATTGACCATGTTCTACGCTTTCAGCCGGGGAAATATGACACCGACTCTCAGGTCAGCTCATGCACATTACTGGAGCCGTCCATATCTTTAATCGTGAGTACAAGCGCCCCCCCCCCACCCTCGTAAGGGGTGAAACAGACCAAGGCTGGTGTAGGCGCGCCAAGCTTGTGACACGCCACCCGCAAATTTTGCTTCACACTAACACATAGGTACTGCCCGCTGCATCCCGCCGGGTCGCGATGTGGGCAGTGCCTATTGTGCTAGTGTGAAGCAAAAGTCATGGGCGGCGAGCCACCAGTCTGGCGCGCCTACACCAGCCTTGGTCTGTATAACCCCTAAGGCTGGCGGCGCACTTCGACATGTCTGTTTTGTCTCGGTTTTAGTTTGAGATGTGGACTATGGATTTGGAACTCGGGCACTGGCGACACTGAAACGAGTCTGTCTCACCAGTTGGGAGCTTCAAAACTGTCTTAAGTTAAGTGGCGGAAAGAGAGACCTCGCGCACTGAGTCAAAACAAAGTGTCGCAAAACAAACTTGACTCAGTGTCCCACCAGCCTAAAGAACAGACGATGAATTTTACGTTTTGCGGATACTCTGTGACGCGGTGGTCTTCTTTCATTCTGTACTCAAGGCTACGCCATTCCCAACATGTCAGTGGGGCCCATAGCAAACTGGTAGACAAAGAAAAAATTTCCTTACAATATTAAGAGTGAACAATGATTCACATACTGTTCAAAATCAATGCAGCTAGTCATTTCATATTCCTTGCTTTCAGGGCTGAAATTTACAGCTGGAGATAAGGGCCTAAGAGCAAAATATGACAATATCAAGTTTATAGGCTGAAAATGTCACTTACTGGGATGTTTGTTTTTCATCTATGACTTTGTATTAGAAGAATAGTAAAGCATAGCATTTTGGATAATAGAACAGCCTCAGTGTGGAAATTTATCGACGTTCCATTGCATTCAGGCTAGTTGTATTGTTTAATTTTAACCTGGCCAAAATACAGAAGTGACAGTTTCATATTTTGTTCAATGGCCATATTGCAGTGCACAATTCATTCAAATTGTTGAAAAGACAAACCACTTTTGTTATGTTACCAGTCCGAAATGTATACATTTGATTGGCTTACTGAGATTTTGTCAGATCACTGAATTTCAATTTAAGCAAATCACTTATCATGACAAAGCTCACTAACACTGGTCCTTAATGCCATTATGTAATATCTTACTGCTATGTAACACAAAGTTTACACTCTAGCCACTCAGACTATAATTACTTGAAGAAATGCATCATATGAGCGAAGTACGATAACAGTATTAGTATCACATCAATAAACCATGGTTGAGCCAGTCAGGGTGGTAAATAATTCAAGACACTTGCCCAGCATTAAATATGTCAATGACAGGCTGTTAGCACTGGCCAATTTTCATCACATCGATACATCAAATGCACAGACTACTTTTTGTAATGTTCTGTTTAGGGCCTTCTTAACATCATTATGGACCCCTAGGCAATGTCTTCACCGTAGTGGCATAGCAAGGTTGGTCCCATAGGAGTGGTTACGCTGGGTGCAAAATTCTTCGGAGCGCAAAATTTCAAAAGAAAAAAAAAGTAATAATGATTTTAAAAATTACTCCCCCCCCCCCCCCCCCAGTGTAAATTTGCATGCACAGGGCCCCCTAAACCTTTAGGGCCAGTGGGCAACTGGCAGCTGTGCTCATGGTTCTTTTTGCAGTATGAACAGCCAAGTAGATGCTGTTTCTTAAAACACAGCTATCAGTCAACCGATATTGATACCTTGGTCTTATTAACTGCCCATTAATTTTGGCAGAGATTGTTTTCATAACAAACTAGAGTAGTTGTTGTTGTTTTTTTATTTATCGTCACAGTTGTAAGCTTTCTTAAACCTGAATTGGGCAAATTTCAAGAATTTAATTCTAAATGTATAAGTAGGTGGATATCTCAGTAGGTAGGACATGGTGTATTGTTGTTGTTTTTTTTGGATAAAATTAATTTGGTACAACCATGCCATGCACTACTATCACAGGTGTACTATGCTCAGTAAAGAAAAAAATATTTTTCTTCAAACAGGTAGTGGTCTATCATCAGAGCAATTTATCGAATTTTACTGGTTATTACATAATCATATTTTCTGTGGCATGCACTTTTAATTTGTTGTTGCCTTTTCCCGTTTTGTTGTTGTTTTGTTTTGCTGGAATAAATAATAGGCTAAAAGAAATTGGCTCGAGTGCTTCAATAAACGTGAGTCAGAGGATGTGAACAATAACAAGAAATGGAGAAGAAAAAATTTGAAGAAAAATGTCTCTTTTACTAACACACTCCCTCCCCCCTAAAAAAAATCATATACTGTCAATTTTGAAATTGCCACAATTATGAATCCCCTGAATAATGTCATTCTCGCAGAATTTGGCTACAAATTCACCAAAAACATATATCCTCACCCCAGTTTACAGTGTTTTATATATTTGTCACCTTCTCGCAAAAAATTGAGTTCATGTCATCAGTAGACTTGGCTGACACCTGGGACATCTCCTATTAATTTCATGTCCATACTTTATTCAGAAGTATGTGATAATACTCAACATTTCTATATTTTCATTTTTTTTTTTTTTTTAGAAGAGCTCAGACGTTGAAGTCAAAGTTTTCAAAAATGAAGCCAATGGGGGTAAAACACCTGTTGACAGCCGTTACTATAGGCCCGTTGCGAATGACGTCACATAGTGTTTTTGTTTTGTTCTTCCGACACCAACAATGGCGGGTGGATCAGTTGATGAGTGTAGCTTCGAGATGATAATATGTCTAAGCGGTTAAAATGTCTGCTGGTTGCATTGCAGTTGACTGTTATGACAGGAGTGGAAAGGATGGTTCCAAGTTGGTCAGATTCCCTACCATCCGTGTAAACAAGAGAAAGGAAATGAAAGAATTGACCGAACGTCTCCCATGTGCATGTACACACGTGTCATTGTTTACTGCAGTGAACCAGTTTTAGCTCGCCGCCGATTGGTTCGCGACGCCTGAAGTGCTCTCAGTGCAAATCAGCTAATAATTCAAAATCAATACCGCAATCGCCATAGTGATGCTTCGGTCCTTACCTCAAAGATGGCGGATATGCGCAATGGGCCTATACTCAACATTTCTATATTTTCATTTTTTGTTTTGTTTTTTTGAAGAGCTCAGACGTTGAAGTCAAAGTTTTCAAAAGTGAAGCCAATGGGGGAAAAACACCTGTTAACAGGGCTTACTATATGGCTGCTTATGCAAGGGTATGAGTTTGAGTTTGAGTTTGAAGAAAGCATGTCGACACCGTAAGTTCATATTGTGCTAGGATGAAGCAAGACGATACACAGAAGGAAAACCACGTGAACACGCTCGGAAAGGAAATAATAACTGGCTCCATAAATTATTTATACAGGTACTTTGTGAACCTTCGTTTGCGACAGCAATGAGTTCTAATAGTAATAGCAGCTGGACAAGTGCATTGTTGACCTGTGGTTTGCACGTGATGTTGAGATAAAGGTCACGAAGCAATCTACTCTATCGCCCGACGGCTACGCTAATCTCCTTCTTGAAGTACACAATCATTACTCTCCTGTTTGTGTAATAATCACTGTCAACCTCCGTTTAATATTTGATAAGTGTTGTTGCCAATTTTTAAAATTGAAAACAGCAAGACTTCCACTTTTTTTTTTCTTCCTCATTTTCTCATCGTTGCCTCTTCCTGATTTCATTCTTAGGGTAGAAACACGGTGACACGGACAGACAGGGACAGTCACTTACTGTCCCACAGAGACGGACAGGCACGTGAAAATGTGGTCACATTAAAACAGACAATACGAGACAACAACATTGTCAAAAATGGCGCTGACAAAGAAAAAGAAATACACGTTCAAGAGTTTCTCATCGAAGATAATGCAGTTCATCCTATTAACAAAAAACGCTTTTTGTAAGGGGAATATCGTCATCTCTTCCCACAGCTGGTGAATGAAGAGGAAAGGTTCATTGAATGTTTTCGAATCCAGCCTTCAACATTCAGAAATCTTTTTTCAAACGTTTGAAAGCCAATAAACTGAATCTGCCTGAGACAGGACAAGTTCCAAACACCAATATAAAATTACCCTATCTGTTTGTAGGAGATGAAGCTTTTCCACTTATGAGAAACTTGATGAAATCATTTCCTGGACGCAATTTAAATGACGGAAAGAGAATATACCATTATCGACATTCACCTATCACATGCTCGCCGACAAGTTGAGTGCACATTTGGTGTGACTTCCAGTATGTGGCACATTTTACGAAAGCCAATAGAAGTAGCATAAGATTTTGCCTGTGACATTGTTAAGGCCATTTAGTGCTTTACACAATTTTATTCACCTGAAAGAGCCTGAAAGAGTAAGACGGATTAGTGAAGTCTTCGACTTTTCTACAGACACAACTGGGGATTGCTCCGCCAATGAATAAGCCGACCCATGCGAGACGCTATTGCAGTGAGGATGGCTCTTACAGAATATTTCGCTTCACCGTCGGGGAGTGCTGCGTCTCAATATGAAATGACATGAAAGAATAAGTACATTTTAAAATGACATTTCATAAACATTAATAAACTGTTTTCCCTGCTGAAAAAAGACCAGGTCTGCCATCCATGACACAGCATCTAATATTGAGACACAGTATAGTAGTGCAACGGGTAGACATTCATCTTTGTATCTTTGAAAACCTACCACCCGATCCCAATTCAAGGCCTATGGTTGCCCACTGCTTCAATATAATTATATAATCACGATTAGCGTGATTTTTTTGTTGCTCTTGTCATAAATTGCTGGCCTTTCTTGCACCGCAATGATCAGTTTCTCTTCGTCCATCCTGACATAAATATAGAACGATCAATGGGAACGATAATTGAATCGTATTTTTAACTCCCTTGAAACAGCCAGACAGGAGAAATATAACACGCACCATTCGAGTTTTCCTGGCTGTCGCTGTCCGTGCCTGTCCGTGATCAGCATAATCGGGTTGGTGTTAAAGAAATCACGAGTGGTTTTGGCGTGCACGATTTCTGAAGTATTGCCGTGACAGACTGACAGCAACTGGCTGTCCCTGTCCGTGTCACCGTGTTTCTACCCTTAGGGTAGCCACACAAAGGCCACCGAATTCGGTCACCGAGCCACTGGGCGCTTTAGGTGAGAAGAACTGCACTATATAAACGGGCCGAATCTAGGTGGGCTCTATGTGCAGTTGTTGAAATTATATAGTGCAATTCTTCTCACCTAAAGCGCCTAGTGGCTCGTTGACCGAATTCGGTGGCCTTTCTGTGGCTACCCTTACTCCTTACTTTTCACGAGTTTTCTCTTCTTTGCATCGCCAGCGGGTTCGTATCTGCGCAAATTAAGAGATTGGTGTGTTAATTTTAGCACTTCCCAATCTTGTAATACAGGAACTGCCCACGGACCTCTATGCGGAAGCCCTAGACGAGGAAGACGATGTACGGTACGTTCTGCCTTTCCTGAAAAATGCTAGAAGGAATGAGCCATGAAAAGCTGAGACTGGCTTACATCATAACATGACTTCCCATTTCATGAACAAGAAACGCACACAATTACTTTTTGATATTTGCCTTCGGGAATTTTGTGTTTTCAATGTAATATAAAACACACTGAGACAACAATTGTTGATGTTATTATTTGTGTATGAGTATGTGCATGTATGTGTGTGTGTTTTGACACACTGATTATTGTTATTATTACTTTTTGTGTTTTGTTTGTGTGTGTGTGTGTTCTTGTTGTTGTTGTTGTTGTTATTTTCCTTAGAATATTATTTTCGTCTTTCTCTTTTCGTGGCTAATAATATTAATAGAGTGTTTTGCTCAAACAGAGAAGATATTTTTAATTTTCACCCAATGAGACAACCTTTTATGCATTACACTGATATTACATACAGCCTAAACACAGACGCAGTATTATAATTATTTAAAAAAACAAAAAAAACTCTTCTCTAAAGTTGACATTTGAAATATATATATACGTAGGTAAATTTTATGCCGGTAACCCTTTGCCCAATATCTCTGTCTCTTCCTTTCACCTACACCGCCAAAATGAAAATTGAAATTTCAATGCCCATACACAAAACAACATTTTACTGCAGAGTGGTTTAATTCCTTCGTGGTGACGTGCCTTTCTTTGGCATGTACAAGTAAATCTATCTAGAAAACTCGTGTCGTGAATTTTATTTGCTATCTAATCTACAGCTGCGAAACCTGGTCCCTCACAAAGCAGCAGACTAAAAAATTTAGAACCATGCAAGGAGCAATGGAAAGAAAGATTCTCAAAATAAAGCTTAAAGATAAAATCCCCCACCCTGATATTCGGAAACAAACCCAGATTATAGACACTGAGAAATTTTTAATTGGACAGGAATGGAAATGAGATGGACAAGGCATTGCACCGCATGGATCAGGAAAGCGAACAAGCAGAAACCCCGCGAGACGATGGAGAGATGATAATGTGCTGACAGGAGGACAGGCATGGATAATACGGACGGAAAACAGAGAATAATGGAGATCACAAGCGGAGGGCTACATTATGCGGTGGACGGACGAAGCCTAACAGCCGCTTCAGACAGGGCGGTTTCAACCGCGACGGCTACCGCGCGTTTCCCGCTGGTATCGTTCAGACAAGGCGGTTTGCAACGCGACGTAACCACAGCGGTTGACTCAAGAACTGGAAATTTTAAGCAGTGTCAAGGATGGATGTGGAGGAAATAACATGCGTTTGGTTGTTACATCGCCGCTTGAAACGACGCAAACAGAGACAAAGACAATATTGGATTCATCCCATTCTACGTGATAGACTAACGCACGGCATGTTTACCACCCTGTATCCTTCCTTAAGGGCGCATGAAGAAAAGTTTTTCAATTATTTGAGAATGTCCAGGAAATCATTTGACGACTTGCTGCAACTAGTCAAGGACGACCTGTCTTCAACCAAGACCCCGATGAGGGATTGCATCAGCCCAGAAAGCTTTTGTTTACATCACACATCCTGTTCTCTCATTGGCTGGCGTACTGCAAACCGAGCGGAAGACCAGCTGTGTGTGTACCATGCCTATGTGTGTAGGTATCTCGACCCGCTGGCCGACCGCGCGGTTGCGAGGGGAAACTCACAACCGCGGCGGTTGAGGAAACGCCGCGGTTACGTGTGAACGATTCCATAGGCTATCATTGAAAATGCAACCGCGCGTTTCCAACCGCGCGGTTTAAACCGCCCTGTCTGAACCGGTACTAAGAGCAACAACAACAGCAACAACAAAAACAACAACAATCTGCTATTGGATTATTTTGATGTAACTGAACAGCGAACAACCTTTCAAGATGATCTCGCAAGCATCACAATTATTCATGAAAATATCCCAGCTTCAAAACATTTGAAACTAATTTGCACACTGAACAACTTGCCATAGCTTGAAAAATTAAACACTGATTTTCTGGCCCCTCGTGAACTTTGTTCCCTTTTGCTACAACTCCACTTTTCGTATCTATTTGATAACCAGACGGGGATTTTAGGATAAGCCTGAACACGCTTACACGCTTGCTGGCTATCTGAGTCCTCTTGCGACAAGTGATATTGAGTCATATTTGTCAAGGCAATTTTATATATTATCTAACACCTTAAGCAGGCCGAATATTTTCTCATATTAAATATGCTTGTCTTGGGGTTCATAAAGCGACCTCCAACTCTTGAATAATGTAAGAAAATATACTTTGGTTTATCCAAGTGGTGCGCCTTGCAACTGAACACTGACACTTGATGGTGATAGGTCCATTTTAATCTGCTCTGGGAAATTTGATGCCGAAAGAATTTTAAAATGTTACAATAGCCTCACCCTGTTTCATCTGCTCCCCACAAGAATTAACTATCGGTCTAAAACCTGAAGCAGAAAATAACGAATGAATATCCTGCATTATTTGTCTAGATTTGGGATTCAGCAATAACTTCATAGGGCAGTTACAAGAAACCGACATACATGTACACGAGAATATGAACTGAAAATTCGTATCATGAAACAATTAGATGGAGGCAATCGGTTTATTAATTTGATGGCTGAACCTTCAGAAAAGAGGCTCAAATTTGTGAGTGGCTCTGGTGAAATCTGGCTAGAGGTGAAAAACCAATTCCTGACAAAACCCCTCCAAAGGGTGAAACATTTTCTGCGGAAATTAGGATTTACTTATAATATGAAAGACTGGCCATTTTTCTACATCCAGTTAAAATACTTTGCTTGAATTCATCTTAGAAATATTATATTTTTATTTTGTATGTAAACAGCTGTACAAATTTCCCCTTTAACCCGATTTCGCCAGGTCCGTTCACATGTTTCTCATATCAAATATGCTTGTCTTGGGTTTCATTAATCGACCTTGGAGTTTATTGGAGAGAAAGGGTAACGTGATGGACGGTTTGGTGTCTACCAATGACGAGGTAGCTGTGAACCAAGCAAGTCTTTCGACCCCCACCCACTACCTCTGAGTAACCTTTGGCTGAAGTGTCCATTGTATCATAGCAATCAAACAAGATGATACGGACACTTTCTAAAAGATAAAATTTCTCACTTAAGGTCGCTAGGTCACATACTATATATATAATAGTATATCTCATTGTAATCTCTCACGAGGATATTTACCTAGTGCACAGAAATCAATCACAAGTGTGGTTAATATAACCCAGGTCTGTTGACGTGAGCACCATGGGTATATATCTATTATGTTGTGACTCGTGAGAAAATAATGTCTTGTCATATCCCGCACTCTTGTTGTTTATAATGTGACAGTGGATTGATCTCAAAGCAAAATGAAATTGCAATAGGGGCGTGTTTTATGAGAGTCTTGTGATCCTACGTAATGGCGGTTTTTGGTATCACTCGTTTAAATTTATTTCTTGATCTCTTTCTGTTTATGTGGAAACTCTTAGAAAAGAAAAGATTCCTTATCTCCGAAAATGACAAACACTAGTTACTGGTTGGCCACTGGAGCAAAATATTTTCGACATAAACCAGATAGTGTTTGAAAATGATGAAGATACTTGACCCCCCCCCCCACCCCCCCCCCCCTCCCGCGGGGGCGGGGGTGGGGGGGGGGCGCATTTTACAAGTGAGTTCTAAAGCACTATAGAATCGAAAAGTTCCTACAAATCTTGATATTCTTATGATAATGCTTGACGCCACCATTCAAATGAGTAGGATAAGGTCATTTTTGACAAAATACTTGAACTTTAAAATAAGGTCATCATCCACTCGCAACTTGTTCGTGATGTATGCGTGTTTCTCATGTGGTCTTTTCCATGATTTGACGCAAGCAAAAAAAGCCCCCACAAATTCCCCTTCTCGTATTTACTTATGATGGTGCCGATTATGTTGTATAACATTAAAACAGTTTGAGAACGTTGATGCTGGTTGAAAGGCAGCTCAGGATTGCTGTAAATAAATAAATAAATAAATAAAATATTCAAAAACTCTTTGTTTTTGTTTACATATTTTAAAACTTCGTCGATAATGATTGGATAATATTAGTACTTCACTCTTGAAAGTGAATTTTTGCTGGTCCTCAGTCAGTTTCATAGTTTTCTTCTCATTTCTTTTCTTTCTTTTTTTTTCCCGTTCGATCGTTTTATTTTGCACTCGGCTTACAAATATGACACCACTTTACTGCGCCGACGTGAAAGAATAAAGGCCGAAAGGATGACAAAATTGAGAGTGACACTATACTCATGACAGCGGTGACAATCAATGAAATGATTGCACTGGGCTCGACACATTCGAACCCATCAGTCATCTGCTTTTTAGAACGTCGATACACATCCACGACTTGCTCCCACTGAAAATGTTGAAGTTGTGTTCCCTGCTCTATTATCGACTTTTGCCTTTCCAATAGATGCTTTTCTTCTCCTTTGACACCATGACTGCTTTAAATCAACTCACTGACAGCATCAATATTTAGCATTAAGTGCATGCAGGGTGAGCCCGTTTCATAGCCATCACTATATTTCTGGCGCATACCCAAAATTAATGAGACAAATAGGTCCATTGTCTTCCAATCAAGTGATTAGTCAACTCGAGTTGTTGTTATTGTTGTTGTCTACCGCGGTCGTTTAACTGCTTAAGTATTCTCTACTGAAACTCTTCATCCCAAGTCAGTTGGAAGTTACTTATCCGACGAGGAAGCACTAAAATCAAGGCCACATACTGCACTAAAAGGTCCCTTAGGGCATGATTGTCCACAACAGCCAAAAAATGTTCAAGTTAACATACCAGCAGGGTTTAGACATTCAAAAACTGCCAACTAATTGGCTCTCTTCTCATTGTAAACGTGGATTTCTACACTCTGGAGTTGATTTGCAGTTTGGCTGTTTTGGGTAGGATCCGCTCAGAGTAACACTTTATCACTCATCTACATGTCAGCTTTTGAAACAACATTATTAAGTTACCCCCCCCCCCCCCCAAACAACACATACCCAAAATTTTCTTCATGGTAGTTATGATGTTTACAGATCGTACTGTCAAGACAGTGTCTCGGGTATGACAGCACTATTTCTAGACTTAAAATTTGCCGCTGAAGAATCACAAAGTGCATAGTGGTTAAAATGTGAAGAATAGAGCTCCTCCAAATTCCCTGGTCACCCGGCCTACTTTATTGAACAGCGGTGTATTTGGACATTATAAAGGTAGTGAAAACTATGTCAAAAAGGATGGTGGTCGTCCCTCGAGATCTGGTGAGATAAATGACGGCGCAGTTACCTTATCAATGAGGTAAATTGTTTCAGAAGGTAAAGTATAAATATAGGCTAAGTGAAGACGAGGATTTGTATTAACACCTTTAATAGTTCGTACTTACTTTGTTATCTGACATTGAACGGCACGGTAGGTCATAATTCTAATTTGTGATGGATGTAAATTGTAATAATAGAAATCAACGGGAATCAAATGGTGAATCTTGTTAATATAATATTCTGTTGGAGGATGAAACGTATCTCCAAATATTGAGCTATCTTTGCCTTACTAGGCTAAAACAAGTAGTCTCTAAACAAGCGAGAGTACGGTGAATGAGCATTGTGTTTGCTTTTGCTTCGATAAGCATAATCACATTGTTAGAAGGCATTTGGAGATCTATGGATGTGGAGATCAATCGAGATGGCCCGAAATTGGACTACGTTCCGTTTTGTTTTGTTTTTTTGTTGTGTGATTTAGTCGTTCACCCGTTGCACCTGAATATTTTTTTGCTGTTTATAAAATGGATGCAGCAGAAAAGGGATACCTTGAGATTATTCCATTTTAAAATAAAATTTAACAAAAACAACCCCCCATTTTATGATCGTATTTTGAAAATGTTCTCCCTTTTGTGTGAATGCCCTTTTCAGTTTTTCATTTAATGTTCCTTTCTAATTTTTAACATTCAGACCGATCAGTCAGCGATTTTCAACTTCAGGTTTCGTGTTCGAACAAAAGACAAGTTTCCAGTCATGATCAGCCAAAAACTAGTACGACATATTTTGGTGTTTGCTATGGCTCTCGCTGTGATAACTGCATACCCACATGGGGCGCCCGACAGCGCATGCCCCACTCTCAACCCTGTCTCTCATGGAAAGTCCACTGCCACGGAACCTTCACCATTTGGTCTCATATTCTCTTCTAGCACCTATACAAGTGACGAGCTTATTACAGGTGATGTACCGTATATAAATTATAATCCAGAGATGGCCCGGGCCTTGATTCTTGAAAACTCCTACCCAGTTAATAAATGGCTGTGCTTCGATAGAAACACTTTCGAGTGAAGCTGAAAATACCAAGTTGTGTTCACTATTCAGCTGGGCCTTTTTTTCCCTCTTTATATGACTTCAGTTGGAAACTGGCCCAACCTTAGCACTTCGTCGCTAAATAAATGTAACTAAATATCCTTAAAAAATAAATATATATATAAAATGGTACGTGTATAAGTATCATAAGTACCAATTCCAAATGAACCCACGAATAATATGAGACACAACTGACCCTACAGCTAAATTGCGAGACAAACCTGTGTCCACATAAAGATAGATATTTCCTCAAATTACTTTGAACTAACAGTATGGCCTTGGGATGTCTAACCCCAGGCACTCATTTACTTGCGCTGCCCAAAATTGTTATATTGGTCGGGATGCTTTGCACGCCATCCCTGATCGGCGCCATTATGACGAATGCTGAAAATGATGATGTGTAGAAAGCATAATAACTCAGTTAATTCTTTGGTAGAAAGACAAAATGTAAAATTTCGGAGAAGCCCAACTTCTGTAACGACAAATGAAACAAACCACTTGAAAGAGATCGGATAATGTCTGGATTAACCCAGAAATAGGCGGAAAAAGAGGTGCTGAAGTTTGATCTCAAAGACCCCCCGCCCCCCCCCCCCCTGCTGTCTGGGCTTCTTGCAATGGCATTTATTTGCATTGATATATTCGTAATGAATTGTTGCTTTATGTTATGAACTCTGCATAAGAGTATATGTGTGGTGATGGAACGACATATTATATAGTATTAACACTCACCTAACAGCAAATATCATATTGTGATTGTGATGAAAATATGATCACATTCCTCTCCTTGCCTTTACTTGTTTTACAATATGAGCGTTTACAAGACTTGGGAGATTGTCCTTTTATTTCATCAGTGAATCTCGCTGGCGGACTTTTCAAGGGTTACCTTATTGTCGCTAGGAAAGCTGACGGCTCATCCACTGATCCGGTAGGCTATTTTCAGAACCTCTCTGTGGAGTCCCGCGTAGCTTGTACCAACGCCACAGTAAGTATACCCTGTTTTTATCTGATGGAAACATTTCACAACCGTTACCTTTCAGTGATATTATTATGATCGCGCCAGAAATAATCTATCCGTGAAATATTTATAATATAAACACAGCGTGTTTGCAAAGAAGAAATAGCCAACATCATCACGAAGAGACGATGGAGATGGCTTGGACACGTGCTGCGAAAGGAAGCAAATTCTATCACCAAAACGGCACTTCTGTGGACACCGGAAGGACGGCGCAAGCGAGGCAGACCCAAGGCAACCTGGCGGAGAACGATCGAGGCAGAGATGAAGTCCTTCAATCACTCATGGGGAATTCTAGCTCGCAAAGATGCGCCCAGGACAGACAGGGCTGGAGATCCTTTGTTGCTGCCCTAAGCACCAGTGGGTGCAGCAGGAAATAGTAGTAGTAGTGTTTGCAAAGGTTGTGTATGTGTGTGCGCAGGTGAGTATGTGTGTGCGTGAGTGTATGTGTGCGAATGTATATCGATGCAATAAGATCGACACAACATCGAAACATAATCCTGTAGGAGGAATTTTCATTACCGTGAAAGTTTGTCGTTGCTGTTGGTTTAGAGTTCGATTCATTTAGACCAGGCCTGGATGACTGGTTGGGTGTTTGTGAGGTTATCGGAATAAAAGGGCCAAAGGGGGAAAAAAAGTGTCCCAATGACACCATTTCACCGTGCGCGGGGGTCGCACGAGGCCGAGCGCGTTACCCCTAGATGGATGTTTTTTAATTATTTTTTTTAATCCTATAAATTGACTTGTTTTTTCATTTGACTTTATTTTCTGCTTATGATACGGGTGGCAGACTGTCATCAGGTTGATCTGTTAATTCAACACTGTGCAAGATATTTGTGGAATGATCACGTAGTTACTATAATATTGAAGAGCGTTTTTCCAAAACTGGGCAAGTCAAAATTTGCATCAGTTATGGCCCCTTTCAGATAGTCATTCAAAATTAGTGTAAGACGCGGTGTAAGTGTTCAGTTAAAACTTGCTATGTCCCGTCTTTATCCGAACATTCAAAATTAATGTAAGACGCTATGTAAAAACACTTACACCTCGTATAACATTAGCCTACGTTTGAACGACTATTTGAAAGAGACCATAACTCATGCAAAATTTGACTTAACCAGTTTTGGACAAACGCTCTTCAATTACGAGTTTAGTATCCCATTGTATTCCACATGACAGACAGGGAACGGTGTGACGCAGACCAATAATACAGTGAAAAATAGTGCCACCTTTACGTGGAGAGCTCCTAGCACAGAAGTAGGAGACATCGTGTTTCAGTAAGTATTCAGTGGGTGGGGTCACTGTTCTGTGATGATCATTCAAAACACT
Organism: Onchidella celtica; assembly: GCA_963931925.1. Lineage (NCBI taxonomy): Eukaryota > Metazoa > Mollusca > Gastropoda > Systellommatophora > Onchidiidae > Onchidella > Onchidella celtica. Next base: position 20,897,712 of record OZ007567.1, read on the forward strand.
GACGATGATACGCCATCGGATTATATGTACTTGCAGCGGTGACAGACAGGCTGACAGACCGACAGATAGATAGATAGATAGATAGATAGATAGATAGATAGATAGATAGATAGATAGATAGATAGATAGATAGATAGATAGATAGATAGATAGATATAGATAGATAGATAGATAGATAGATAGATAGATAGATGGACGGACAGACGGATAGATAGATAGATAGATAGATAGATAGATAGATAGATAGATAGATAGATAGATAGATAGATAGATAGATAGATAGATAGATATTCAGGCAGACAGATAGAAAGAATTTATTATTAAGACAGCCTCCAAATTGTAAGCTACAGCATGAGAGTGACACGTACGTTTAGCTCATAAAACTGCCATTTTTAGATTGCAGAACAATATTATTTCGTAATCAGACAGCTTCAGTACACAATTCAGTAAACTATTCTGGAAAATAAAATTGAATCGTCCATCGTATTTAGTGCCATGACACAAATTATAGAATTTAACAGAAGCTTCTTAGTTTGCCTGATGAACTCAAATCTTGATCGCTCAAAGCTTATATAGAACGATTACGACAGATCCTTGATCATTTTTCGGATTTGACCGGAACGTTCGTACAACCCACCTTCGGCGTAACCAGGTTTTATATATGTACTTCATCTTGAAAAAGGCTTTCGACACCGTAAGCCGATCTGGCCTGTATGCAGTCCTTAAATCCATAGGCTGTCCACCAACATTGCTAAAACTTATTGCATCCTTCCACACTGACATGAGGGCATGTGTCAACTTTGAGGGCTGCACATCCAATTCATTTGCTGTAAACAGCGGTGTGAAGCAGGGATGTGTTCTTGCTCCTACCTTATTTGGTATACATTTTGCAGCCCTACTCAAGAATGCCTTTGGTCAATGTTCAGGTGGAGTACTTATTAACACCAGAGTGGACGGCTCCATTTTTAATGTTGCCAGACTAAAAGCAAAATCTCGTACAGAGCATATTATGTTACAAGAGCTCCTCTTCGCAGATGATGCTGCAATCGTGGCCCACGATGAAACCACGCTCCAGGCTCTCATCAATAGCCTTGCCAAAGCCTGTGACAAATTCATGCTAAAGATCAGTGTCTCAAAAACTATAGTTTTGACACAAGGCTTGAGAAACCCCAACCCAATCATGCTGAATGGCTCTCCTCTGGAGCAAGTGGGAAAATTCTGCTACCTAGGCTCAACCATCAGTGGTAGCACAGACATAACAACTGAAATAAATGCCAGAATAGGAAAGGCGGCCACAGCTTTTGGCAAACTCTCAAAAAGGGTGTGGAACAATAGCAAGCTGACCATCAAAACAAAGGTACTCGTGTACCAAACTTGCGTCCTAAGCACCCTGCTGTATGGCTCAGAGACATGGACCACCTACTCCAAACATGAAAGATCCCTCAACTCCTTCCACCTGCGCTGCCTACGCAAAATTCTCAAGATCAAGTGGCATGACAGGATCTCAAATATCGAAGTTCTGAGCCGAGCCAACATTCCATCAACTCAGGCTCTCCTAGGCAAAAAAAGACTGCGGTGGCTTGGACATCTCCACCGTATGGAAAATGATCGCATCCCCAGACAAATTCTCTACGGGGAACTTGCTACTGGCAACCGACCCAGAGGTAGGCCACATCTGCGATTCAAAGACACTTGCAAGGTCACGATGAAAGCATTCAACATCGACCCCAATGAATGGGAGAACCTTGCAAATGATCGAAGCAGATGGAGACAAAAATTGCGCAGTGGCACGCTCGCAATAGACTTCAAGGCAAAAGAAACATACCTGACAAAACGACAGAGGCGGAATGAAAACACTCGCCAAAGTGAACCCAAAAGACTGACCTGCAATCACTGCCATCGCACTCTCGGGTCAAACATTGGTAGAATAAGCCACGAGAGAAGCTGTCAGTCAAAATGAAAGTGAATATTCTAGCTGCTAAGACCGTCTGTAAAGACGCTAAAGGCCATATATCATCTTGAAACTTACTGTATCTAAGGCTTAAATCTAAGTGAAGTTTTCTTTGAAATTCACGACATGTAAGACGAGTGTGAGTGAGAAGACACATTTTGTATGTTGATAAACCCGCATGTTCCTTGAAACATGAAGTCACATCAGTCTAAATATCAGTTCCCAGAATTCTTCACCACTGACTTTGTTTCTCAGTTTCACCGTTGTCAGAGGCGAAGCACCTAGTACAAAAGTTGAGAAATCTGATTACTACATGGACCAAAAATCTGGAGTCTTGAGACCAACCCAAGCAGGAGCAGCAAAGCCAAAGGTGAGCATAAAGGGTTGTTGTTACGAACACCACGGCATTTGTGTGATTCAAAAAAAAAATTTAATACATTGTCAGTAAAAGCACTGGTTAACTCCTTCCTTATTGTGTATGCGCGCTTTCGTTGCAATGCATGGGGTACTATAGGTTTAGACTGATTCTTTAAATGAGTCACTTGTTGCTGAGTCACCGAGAAAGCTCTTAAAAGTAGCCTCTATAATTATACACACTTCAGTTCTGCACAGCAAATGCTGCTAGTGTAGTATTAAAACCACTCAGTCAGAATTGTAGAGATGTTAGCGCTGCCTATTATATTTCCCATTCTATCTGCTAGACTGCAACGTGTTTCTCTTTAGAGATCAAGAACATATAAAGTCGGTTGTAGTTTCTTTCGTTTCAACTTTAATACAATGATGAATGAAAAGAGGGGAAGGAACTGGCGATTAAACTACGATAATATCAAAAGTGTAAGCTAGAATGAATCATAGGGGGGTGGGGGAGAGCCAGACAGACAAAGAGAGAAAGAGAGACAGAGACAGAAGGGGAATGTATAGCTGTTTTTCATAGACTAATGATGAATAAAAGGAGAGAGAAGGTCAGAGGCAATTGTTTTAGCCACATTCGTACGAAAGACATTTTTATCCCTATAAATGCATGCGATGCCCGTGAGAAGTAACTTAATGAATGTTGTCTAAGATCTTGGGTTTCTTTCCAAAATTAGTTTCAACAACAACAGGGCGGTCCCAAGTTCTTAAAGTTTATGACGATCGATGAGGAAAAAGTGAAAGACACCTGGAATGTACCAGCTCTGGAAAAACTCATCCGAGGTCGGGCATTCCCATGATAATAATGCCGAATAATTGAATAGGGAATCTTCAAGTGGCGGTGAGTGTTAATCAGTCTTGTACATTGTTTGAAGAAAGAAGTTTGCCAGTCTATAATCGACAGTTTATCAGCTCTTGGTTAAAACATATATTATCTTCATAAAAAGCGAGCTGTAATGACAAAACTAGCCCTCAGCTGAGTCATTCGTTATAATGTTTATCACATCCACAGGATTGCCCTACACTTCGAGATCACAGCAAAAGTTCCTTGAAAGAGCCTGATATATTGTCGACTTAAGTAATCAATGCTTTGGGACACCACGGAATCAAAATGGAAGGAATTGGATACATGGATTCGAAATACTGCGCACATGGCATCTTTCCTCTCGATTCGAGAGCAGTTTTCTCTACGGGTTCACAAGCACTGTGACAACCCTCGTCCCCGCTCTAAAATAATAATACTATGTCAAATTCATTCAATTTACCTTCAGTGATCTGGATGAGGAAAGAAAAAAGAAGCAGATTTATCTCAAATTCTCCCACATGTTAAACAACTCTACACTCCAGAATCGCTCTACTTGTTTCCCTTGAATGTAAGCGAACACACTGTGAATGTAATGCCGATAATTTGTACAGACGCGTTGACACCTCCAACCTTACTTGCACTTCAGAAACTCACGTTTTCACCTTTCTTTCACAGGAAACGCCGGCGTTGTGTACATTTAGAACAAAGGAACAACGTCTTGAGCATGGATAAAAGAGAACAGCGTCAGGTGGTGTTGCATTTAATTTTCTTTCGTTGGGAATGGGATCATCAAGCACATCATTGTTTTTGAATGACAGAGTGACATTGATGTTATCTTCAATTACACATTACAAGTTGACTTGTTGACTTTTCTAAATTTCTTTCTTGTGTTCCTTTTTGTGCTCTTTTGCGTATTAATGTTTAAATGTGCAATGAAACACCAGCTCACCGAGGTTCTTTGCAAGATTACCTGCAAGAAGGACCTTTGGTAAGATTAAATGATTCAAGATTATAATATTATCTTGATACCCCAATCCTCAAGCCTCCCCAGCTCAGTGCTGTGCACAAGCTCTCGATACCGGTATCATGATCACGCAATACAGGATGTGAAACATTATTTCACGAGGCATACAGGAAAGACAAGTGCAACAGGTAAGGAACGGACACGTGAAGCCGTATTTCAGTTTGGGCTAACGTTTATTTCGAAAGATGTTTAGGCTACACTGCCTGTGGCCATTTTTTCACAAAGCAGGGCCATATCTCAACAAAAAATTTCTTTTCTGATGCCCAGTGGCAGAAAAACAAACAGCAGATTTACGGTCAAGAATCAAAACAACATTCACAAGATGTTTACCAGTTTGCAAAACATGAAATGTCCTTCTACGTACAACGTAAAGGAAAATAAAAATTTGTCCATGGACAGTGTGCCAACTAATTTTACTTCAGGTCCCCAACAATGTTCTATCTTACCTATTTAATAGGATAAGGAGTGAGGGTGGGGTGGGAGACAACAGCTGGGTAATTACCCATGCTGCATAAGCGTGCAGGCCTAATGTACTCAGATAGATGTTATATAATACTGCCCTGCAATGATAAAACGTCGCATATCTGTCTAATTAGGTCAAATTTGAGTCACTTAATTTAGCTGAACATCTCTGACTGAAATACCTATTTTTCAGCCTGGGTCACACGCCTGTATCTTATAAAATGGGGATTTCAAAGAGATTTCTTGATCGAGACTTGTACTGATTCTTCCTATTTCTGATAGACCTAAAGGTTTTTTGGGGCTCTCTTGTAAAATTTGGATTTCTGCAAATATGAGGTTTTGTCAAAAGAAAAACAGAATACATGCAGTGCCAAAGAAACAGTCATTAAGAGCATCAGGCTTTGTTCTGAGAATTAACCTATTCCACACAGATATAATATGGACCAATCCAGTTGGAATAGTATGCTGTTGTGATAACAATGCGTGCAAACCTTTTACCATCTGAATTTCAACCATACTTTGACAATTCTGAACAAATATCTAATAGTCATTTTGAGTGTGTACATTTTCTTTTCATGTCATTGGTGTAACACCAAAATCGCAATACGACTGCTATGCAGCCAACATGAAGTTCTGAACTCAAACAAGCAGACATCTCATGTCAGTACATCGGTATAAATCAAATATCAATGAGTTATTGACTTTTGAAACCAACCATCTTGATTTCCTTTCTGAAAAGAAATGGAATGTTGTCATATAATTATGATACAATTAAATAGTTTCAAGTAATATGAACAACTCAATGTAGACACGTTGGAAAATGTATCAGTATCAAGTTAGGGATCTTGGAACCTGACATGAATCAAAATGAGAAAATGGCAATAAAAATATGTTGGTTAAAATTCGAAATACTTAAATTAGCTTATCTTTAACACCAAAGAGAGAGAAATGGCATTTAAGCGATGTCAAAACTCACCTATTCTGACTGACAAATGCCTGTCTGTTTTATGTGCAAAGCCAATGTTCTTGTTAAAACAACTGTCTAAATCAGGCATATAATTTTTTAGTATACTCCCCGCAATTCCTGAGTTATCAACCTGGAGTTGTCAATACATAAAACTGCTTGCTTCAGCAATTCAGATACACAGTACTTGGATGGAATTAAAATAGATTGGACTGAATAATTTTATAATGTTCACTGCCCAGGGCAAACTTGGCAAGTTCATGTATTATCACTGACTGACTTCTGATGTAAGAAGTTAATGTGACAGTGAAGACAATGAACAGAATGTTGGTTACATTACAATAGAAATTGTACTTAGAATCTGAGCCACGAGCCACGCTGCACCTTTTAAAAAAAAAAAAAATTACAAACATAAATCTCAAGACAGTCACCAAAACCAAACAAAAATGAAAACAGACCTCAAACATCAAGGTTTTTTTAATGAACGCCCGTTCCCCCTTAAGACCATAATCAAAATCCAATCCGGGACCTGGGATTTTGAGTTTTGAGCACCAAAAAATATGACATGCTGACATAACTTAGGGTTAATTCATCTGAATCTGTTCTTCAGGTCTGACAGAATTTGTATTATCAATAACTAATATTTGACAAAGATGACAATAAGCTGTCGCTGTCAGCGTTAATGCATAAAAATGAAACAAAACTGACAGATCTTCCACAGGGCATTGATAAAAACTTCTGACACTGCCATGTTGCTTATCAATAACATAAAATGTAAGACACAAAGTGTAACATACTCTAGATATGCTCTTAGACAGGGATTATAAACTGACCATAATAAAAAAAACACAAAAAAAACAATACCTACATTAACCAACCATTAGATACAATATAAAGTTACAACTACATTTTATAATTCTGTCTAAAGTCAATCTAAGAAAGAAATTCTGTGAGATCACACTTCAAAAAGTCTAATGCCGATGATCTTTTCCACAAAAATCACAGCTTGCACCATCACTTGTTAACAGCTAACTGGATCATTCAATTCTAATGGAGTTTTTGTTGCACAGTAATACATGATGCAACAGACAACAATTTCTCTTTGGAAATTGATCTTATGATACTTCAAATAAGAATCATGAACTAAATATTATAAGACAAAAAAATCACTTTACAAGAACAAGCAAATGCATTCAAATCTTCAATGTAATGGTATAGGCAAAATACTTTATTTTGTTCCTTCCCAATAAACATTAAAATGAAAATTTCATGACAGCTGTAGTAAAAGAAATTCAACTAGCACATTTTTCCTTTACATTAATTCACTGTTCTCCACAATACAAGTTATAACACCAAAGTACCAGTATGTTATTTGACATCTCCACGGTTCCTGTAGAATATTCAGATATTTTATATACACTGAGAATGAGCCAAAAGATGATAATAATTTATGAAGAATCTCAATTATTCAGTCTGGTCTCCCTGTGGGGCTGGGCTAAGTACCAAGATGGAATCTATTGGTTGGGCACATATCCTCTTGCTGTGGTTCAGTAAAAAGCATCTTGTCCCCATGAGGAACATCTACTACTTCAGCATTTGACAAGTAGAAAAAGAAAAAAAGACAGCCCGCGCAAAGACTAGTAATTCACCACCAGATATAAATGAGAAAACATGGACATAAACAATATAGATATTCTGTGGCTTTTTATGCTTTTTATCTTCAAGTGCCACTTGGACGTATTACATAGAATTTCGTAGACCCCGTTTCTAGAATAACTTTCTCTGCTTTTAGTCGAGTAAACAAAATATGATTTCTGAATGACAGTATTTAAGTAAGTAGCACTGCTGAAACAAGTCTCCAACTCTATAGGTATTCCAAATCTCAACAAGACATTCAGCCACTAGATAAAATTAAATACAGGCTACATTTCAGCTTATGTATTTCCATAAGAACAAACAAACACTGTTAATACAACTACATACAACCATCAAACACTGAGAAACATGAACACAAGACTTTCGGGTATGTTCTGACTAACACCCTGTTCTGTTACCACCATGATTAATGCATAAAGTTATAACACAAAACCAAACAATTAAAGGCCCATCACCATATTAAAAACAACTAGGGATGCCACCAGGGTGATCAATATTTTGGAGAATTCTGTATGTCCCGATTCCAGTTCATAATTATCGTGATTGTTGTCATTTGCATTACGTGGACCCCAGAACATCTGGAGCACTATTGAATTTGGTGAAATTTCAAGAAATCTGGAAATTCTGGAAAGGTGGCATCCCAAAACATACACAGTATTCATTATTAAAAAAAGCACCCAAATATTGTCAGGCAGCTTTCATCAAACAAGACTGTAAGTTGGAATTCAATCATAGGCAAGTTTTTTGGTCATAGAAAACTGGCAAAGTATGAACTTTAATGAAAACCATAATCTAACTACTTGTGGCTCTGTAAAACAATTTAGCCCTACATGTTTAAATGTCTCTCAATCTACTGCTAACCATGACAATTATGTTGACATCCAAGTCAAACAAGAAAAATCTGGCTGGTTTACTTCAATTCTAAATCATTACACAAAAAAAAGATCACTGAATAATGATGGAAATCTTTCTCGGCAGAACTCACAATAGCAACCTATGCTAATAGTAATAGCAACACTGGTATTACTGAAAAAAAAAAAAAAAACAACTTTAGATATATATTATATGTGCTAATATCAATTGCATGAAAACATCAAGTGTTTCTTGAAGAGTTCATAGTTGCACTTTTGGCAATCAAAGTAGAAAGGCAGCATTTTCCTGAACCTTTGGGCTGACAAAGGACAAGAGAGAATTTGTCTTCACTTCCTTATTGCTTTTCTGCATTGCCCACTCTTTGGATATATTTTCTTCACTTTTAACTGTGATTGAGAAAGATCATTATACTCAATATACAATGCAGAATGGCAGTCTCCATGCTACATCACCTTATTTTTGTTTTTATTTCTTCCCACCATATGAACTTCCTGTAGAATGAAAAAAGGAAACACTGCGTTCAAATGAAACTGTTATCATTTACCCTTTACTTGTTTTGTTTTTACCAAAAATCACAATGAAAAACTGCAGTGATTAAGGAAAAAGTAAAATAAAAATGCAACAATAAAATCTGGGAGAACCCAATAAGAAAATCACTGTCATTCTCCAGCCCTCATTTCAGCTCAATCCAAGTAACAACAAAGAATATATTTACACACTGATCAAGAGTGTCGTCCAGTGATATACAGGGGTGAAATGTCTCCATATATTGTTAATGCTTGCTAGACATCTTCCCAGGCACATCTTTGCAGTTCCACATTAGTGGACATTTCTTTGTCATATCACAGATATAAGATTTCTTTCAACATTGAAATGATGCTCTCCTGAAGCAAACAAAATGCAATACTGATGTTCCGCCATGTGTTATAGGCAAAAATTAAAGGATTCATTTCTTTTATTTTACATAACCAAGACTCCTACATTTTGTGCCCTTTGGTCGTAATTTGTTGTCGTTAAACAGACTTGATAAATGCACTTAAGTGCATGCCAAAACATTATCGTAGAAAACAAAAACAACATGATGAACAACAATGCACTGAGGAATAAAGGAATTCTAATTACTCTCCTTCCTGACTGTGACAAACTGCAGAACTATCTAAAAGAACCAGATAATTTCACTTGTCCTGTTTCAGTTCCTGTATATGCAGTTTACATGAGCATGGCATTGTAACATCAATTCCATATTTGATGATAAAAGATTTTAAAAATGAATTCAATCATTACGACTTTGAAAAAAAAAACCTTATCTTTGAAGTCACTGCAGTTTTGATATGGATCTGCGGACTATCTTGGGGATTTTATGGCTGCATTATTTATGCTTGCCATTAAAAAAAAAAATCGTGGTCACAGAACCTTCAGAATTTTCTGAATAACAGACCTGGGAAAGCAGGTTTCTGCAGGAGCTTTTGACAAATTAAAAACAATTTTACAAGACAATTATTTTCTCACTCCTGTGACTTCAAGCTCCATATTGGATTGGGAATATATCAGCTGATGAGATAAGTGTAAAATTTTCAAATTTTTTTTACGCTTAAAAATTGTATTGCAGTTCAATGGCTCATTTTGCTCAAACACAAAGGGCCGTAATACCATAGGTGGCGCTCCACAAGTGGAGGTATGCTTTCAAGCACTTTCGCATTATCCGACTCGATGTTATCAATGTGGCGAACGTTGCAAGAAGGATTTATTTAAATCTATTTGGATTCTTGAGCATGATTTGATCAACATTAGGTGCAGCTATGGTGTTTTCTTGCCTTATGATGCAAATGGCTGTATATACCGTGCATAGCTTTATTTAAAAAAATGTCTTTATCATGTGATTTTAGGCATCAGCCATTATCTCATTAAATGAGCTTATGGATCATATTCCCATGCAAAGTGATTTATTGATTGTAAAATCGGAGTTGTAGCCCTATGTACCTGAAATTGAAACACTTTTTCAAAAAAAATTCTTTTTTATGCTTGCAATTCCCCGATAACCTGTCGCCTTTCTATATTCTAATCCTGATTGGCAGTGAAATAAATTATACTCCAGTGAACAGTTTTCTTAGTGTTTACTATATGAAAACTTGTTTTATGTTGTGATTTGTATGATTGATACGACTTAAACGTTAACCAATTACTTAAAGTGATATTGATATTAACGAAACATATTTACTGACAGAAATAATAATATAATACAAACAAATTAGGTGGGAAATCTGAAACCAGGCAGGGATTGAGATTAAAAGTAGGTACTCAAAACTGATTTTGGAAAGTCGCTGTATAGACACTTAAATTAAGTTTTCTAATTGAAAGACCTCACTTTCTTAAGAATTTTGATACCAAATTTGACTCTGTATCTCAATATTTGGCAAAGTTATGGTCATCTGAATTTTCATGAAAACACCACCGGTGCGTTATCACTGCAAACATACCAAACTGTAAACACATTCTGTTTAATACAGACAACAAGCCTAAATTTTTTCAAGGGTTTAAATTATTAATAGGTGGTCTTTTATTTGAATCAAAAATGCCTCTATATTAAATTTCACTTTTTGACAAGGGAGACAAAAATGTCAAAATTTATCAGTTTTCACTGTCATTATAGAAAATCGACAGATTGACGCAGAAGTAAGAAACACATCATTGTGTTGGTTATTCGAAGGCCTATCCACAGAAGGATAAACGAAACGGTTATTTTCAAAATCAACAGCCATATTGAAGCTTAATTTAGGAGAAAAAAATGCGTAATTTCGCAAATTTTAAAACTCCATACAAACATAAAATCGACATACACATACAACAAATGACTTTCCGTAGCCCAGGCAAAAATATACCAAAATAAAGGTTAGTTATTCAATGTAATCCAAATATCAGTAAATTGTAATTTTGAGTCTGTGTGATCAGATCCATCTTGAAACGATATATGGGTGTTACTCAGCTCCCGCAGATTAGCGATTTTGGCCGTTAAAATGTCCGATAGTGACTACTTTGGGCTCATAATATTAAAGTTATAACAGCAATGTCATGGAATTGAAAAATAACGTTTGAAAGAGGTATTATTTTCAATGATATTATTGGTATGTGGCATTTTAAGTTATTTTATTTTGGTGCTGAACTACAGAGGAATAAGAACGACCCAATTTGATTGCGGCAGTGCCGATGACCACCGTGATTTTTGCAAAAGGGAACAATGCAATAATCTGGCATTTTGGAGAGAAAACTACAGTTTATTATGCGCAGCCGTCACTTCATGGAGCATCAGTATAGGGCAAATCAAGCGGTCACTTCCGGGATCGGCTGCTGTTTGTTTACCTCCAGTTACTGCGCGCCCCCTATCGGATTAAGGGGAAATAATTTCAGCAAAATGAGCCATTATGTACACATTATAAAGAAAAAAGTGGTATACTTAGGCTGACACTGGTGAAAATCTGTCCCAGTGAGAAATTGTGCCTTTAATTTGTTTTCAGTCTTTGGCAAAGAGTGGAAAATTGGTATGGAGTATAAGAAACAAAAAAGGGAGACAGCTTGTTGCAACTTTTGATATAAAAAAGATCTGTGAGCCAAATCTAAATCCACTATGTAATAAGGTTGTCAAATTAATGTTGATTGTGGACAATAATATGATGACTAATTTCATATTTCCTGGCAACATGTTTGGCAAACAAGGAGTAATAAAGATTAATTGTTACTGGTATAATAAAATTACGAAGTTAAATGACATTACTAAAATGGAAAAAAAACAACAAAAGACAGAGTTTTCAGGCATCTATTTCTTGGAAGTTCTCAGCAGGAAAACCTTACTACCCGTGCCTGACAAACTTTCCTTACGTTATTTGTTCTTTATTAAGTTGTTTAAGCTTTCTCTTCTATAGTTTTTAACAACACCAGGTAAGAAAAGCCACAATGGATCCCCCCCCCCAAAAAACAAATTTATTCCATATACTGGAGAGATGTAAGTCCTGATGTGTGTGTTTGTGTAAGAGAGGTCTATGTACACTTATCACTATATCAGTTTCTGAAGTAGATGAAGCGTAAGCAATTCAAAGTAACGACCTGTGATGGAGTGAGGTGTCCTGATTCTAAACTTAGGTAATTTTTTTTTTCTTTTAGATTGGCAGTCATATTCCTGGGCTGTTGTTCGGTGGAGCTTTCAAAGTCAAATAAACAACTTTTCAGATCCAACTTATTGAGAATTTCAGTTCACAAAATCATATCTCTTTCCTTTTCTTAAACTGACATGACTCTATAAGCTGTCTTTTTATTTACATTCTAAATATTTTGCATTCAGAATAAAAAGCTATACATCTCATATGCTTACAAATAACTTGATCTTTCCTTAATTCGGTAAATGAAGCTATGCTTAGAAACGAGATCAGGTTTTCAAAAATGTTCTGATTTAAAAAACAGATTGTCCGACAAAAGTTTAGATAAACTGTAACTAAATTGCTTTTGACAAAATAATTACATATTGAATTGTATGAACATGTGATTTCAAATCACTTGCAAGTGTAATTAATATTCAGCGTTTGATGTTTTGAATCATCACCATTTCTCTCCCAAATCTGAAGAAAGCACAAAAATAAATTGAGAAATGTTAATGTTCAGTTCAGAATTTCTGAAAATATCACATATTACTTTGATGAGGTGACGTTTGGGCATTTCTACAAGATCTTGAAATCCCTTTCACAGTAATATTGTGTTTGTAAATACACTGCGTAAATGAAGAGATACTTATCAAACATGTTTGTAACAGTAGGTGGGGACTCTGCCTCAAACCTTCATGATGACATAAAAGTAAAACAGTGTAATATCATAATGTGGGGCTTAAGCTCTTTCAATATGTGATACATAATATTTCAGATGTGATGTGGTACTTTCAATGATGATATAATCATTTGTTCATTGCCTCATTTGTAGAACTGTTGAATTTACTTCATATTGCACATAATATCAAACTGTTACAGGTTCAGCAAATTATAATATGGCAAGGCTTTTGGGAATAAATTGGGTAACACACCTCCGTTCACTAATGGTCAAGAGGAGACACACTGTTGAAACAGTTATTACGCTCAAACCATGCATATGCTGGCCACTCAAAATCAGTGTAGGCAAAGACTCTAGACACAAAAGGATGAGATTATACCACACATTCTTTTCATGCAATGCGCCATGGGCCCGGCCGCAAATCAGTGTGCAAATTGTGTGCACAATTGTTCAGAGGCACAAAAAAGAGAGTGTATCATCTTATTGTATCTAGTATCCTTGGTGTAGGGGAGCAGCTTTTCAGGACTTTGAACCTCATATTAGTATCTCTGAAGTTAAAATGGTTATTTATGTAACATCTTGATGCCCACAACAATTTGTCAAAAGTTGTTCAAGGTCTGACCAATCCCAGCATAAACTATGGTTTGACATTATAGAAAAGATAAGTCTCTCCCTCTACACTGCATTCTGAAAGCACGCACCCATTACGTGCCTCACTTAATGCTGTCTCCAGATAATAAATTAAAAAGTACAGTATACATGGCAAACAGCCTGCAATTGCAAAGATTGGCCACAAGCAGCAGTTACTTTACTTGTTACTTTTCTTGCTACTCACACATTTTCATAACACGTATTTTCTTGCAACAAACTAATGACTGACCTGCAGCAATCAAAAACGAACATTTTCATACTAGTTCAAAACAACAAACATCCCAAAGCAGTTTCAAAAGCTGAATGTCATCTACATATCCCAATAATATATCTCTACAGCTTTCTCCAATTTTTTTCAAAAACCGTAATAAAGATTGAATTTATTTACACATTATTCCGTTTCTGGAGGGATTGAAGCAGGCTTCAAATGCTCTTAATCACCACAGGCTTATTTATATGTGAGGTATTTGGTAGCTCTGAGTATACTGCAAGTCAGCAGCACCCAAATGATAAGTACTGAACAAATTTCATACAACTGCAATATGAACTGGACATTTTAAAATCGTATTACAAATCCTTGGTCTGTGATCATTAACACCTTTATCAGATTTCTGTATTCTTGACAATGATGTCTGCAGTATCTCAAGCTTGTCTTTTGCTACATTCGGTGGGAAGAGCATGATTAGGAATGCAACATATATTGGACTTAATTCTGCACATTTTATGACAATTCATGGCATTTTGTTGGTAATGTTTCGGACTGTTTCGTTGTGGGTGCTGCAGCTGCTGGATATGAGAGTAAATATTTGCTTCATTCTATGGATATCGAGCAAAACCAATCATATTTGCATGTTTTGTTGTGATAATATATATTCACATCAAATGTACAGTAATAACAGAAAGCTGCTAAATTAATAAATACAGCAAAAAGATGTCTGAACTGCAAAACAAATTACTATGAGAAAGCCAAATGATCATCGTGAAAAATGCAGAAAAAATAATTCTACTACATCTGGGTGCACTAAAATGAATAAGGTTTTATAATACACAAAATATGCACATGTAATAAATATACAGGCATTTACTACTGACTTATCGCCTTGAGGAGGGGAAAAGGGGGCAAGCATAACTGAAACCTTTATTTGTGAAAACAGAGAAAATATGAGACATTATTACCTACTGCTTGGTTGGTAATATGACAATCAACAAATTGTTAGGCTCAGGCTGAAAGACTTCCGTTTATGTGTTTCATTGCAAAGGAACTTTTCAAATGCGTATTTTAACAATGGTGTTTCAACGATTGTCTTGACACCACTCTGAAGCGCAGAATCTGATGGAATGTTATTTCCTGTTATCTGTAGGCTTCAAAGTCAAGACATACTGAATTTCAGTGATGGTTTCATAAATAATACAAACGCCACATGCATTTAATGAAAGTGAATACACAACATAATGTAGATCTTTACAAAATGAGATACAGGAAATAACAACACACACAAAAAAAGTCCAATTAATCACTAAACTCACCAAAAAAAAATGTAAAAACTCCTATTTGTATGTCTGTAAACCTATAATGATCTCCTTTTTGGAACATTCATAATCAGTTTGCATTCATCAAAGTGACGTTATACTGTCGTATTGTTCTTTCTTAAAAATCAGTGACGTAATCTAATATCACTTACATGTATTTTCTTTTGCCTGGTCAAAGAGAATAAACTGCACAACATGTCCAATCATTATATCTCTGTCACATCTATGAATTTAAGACAATATTTGTTCTGTATTTTTGTTTCACAACATGAAATTGAATAAAATAGCATATTGGCCTGCAGTCAAATATACCGTATTAGCTGGCAAATGATAGCACTTGTTGCTGATTTTCATGATCCATTTGTTACAAGTCTTTGTTCCCTGTCAAAATATATTTTTACCTTGGTGAAATACAGGCAAAAGGCAAAACTAACAAGGAAAATGTATGCATGTATATAAAGTACATTACAAAAATGACCGTGGGTGGTCACCGAACCCAACAAATGTTTTTAACGTTTTCACAGGCATGAGAGTATTCTGATCTATATCAATCAAATTTCTTCATAAATGTTATTATGTGTACTTGAACAGATGAGATTTTCTTATAGTACACACACATTATAAAAGAATGTTGTTTGCTAGAGCTTGGATGTGACAAACTGGCAATAAATAAGAAAGAAAAAATCTAGAACCAATTCTTTCCAAAACCAAAAATCAAATTCTTTCCAGCATTTTGAATAAATTAAGCTTTTGAACTGACCAACAAAGCGTGTGGGATGAAGCCTTTAAAACAGTAAATAATTTTAAAACATCAAGAAATTTTGTGAAACTGAATGGTAAATACTCCATAGAATATTAAGATGAAACTCAAACCTTAATGCTCGAGGTAGGCAGACAACACAAGATCATGATACATCATTTTGGTCATCTCTGGATTAGTACATAAGTTTATATGAGAAAAATCTGCTTCAATCATTTAAACAAACCATGAACCCAAATCGCATTAATACAACAATAACAAATCTCACAAAAATTTATGAACAGGAAAAGTATGCGTAATTACAAAACAACAGTAATAAAGAAGACAAAAAAAAAACCCACAGGAGCCAACTGTCTCCAATGAAATAAACAACAGATGAAATAACCAACACAGCCACAAAATTCAGTTTCACATTCCTTGTTATATTCCTTTATGTAAATGGTAGGACTTTCAAGTGCTAATATATATATGTACAAAAAAAAAAATAGTTGAGCTCATAACAAATTAATCACAGAGCTTTTTCTTTTTCTCTTTTTACAAAAACTGAAATATACCTTTGCCATAAAGTATATGATTAGAGAGTAAAGATAGGCACTCTCCTTTATGGTCAAATTCCATAAGAAAAACCAGTACTTGGTTTCATTCTATATAGCTTGATGAGTGTGCTTTTAGCCTGTTAGCATGTGCTTGAATGAGAAGCGCTGTTATCCACTTTGAAACTGATGAAGAAATGTGCCTTTGCTTAAGTATAATGTTCTTTCACATTATGACCAAAAACAAAACCCCCCCCCCCAAAAAACAGAAAAACTAGGGCTGTTGAAGACTGTACGGCTGTAAGTTAGCTCATATTCTGTCTTTTTATGCAAAAATGTGCAATTTCATCATCTCTGCAGAGAAGCTGGGGCAGCACTGATCTCTCAGTATACCATTTACATCTCGAGAGCTCCTGCAAAAACTTTACCATCATTAATTTACATGATGGTAATTTGATTAGTGTTCTAAGAAATATTTTAGTACACTGGACTTTCCAAGTTCAGTTGAGAAAGTCTCTAAAGTAAAATAATTCAATGAGGAGAGTAACCTATCTCTATTTTTTGTCAAAACATAATGGCAACATAAACTATTCATTTTTGGTAAATGGGTGGATTCACTGATCATTATTTTCTCAGCCATTACAAGGAAAAGGGATGCACTCTCGAACAAGCACATGACACTCTGTCGCCTCAATTCATCATTATAAGAAACACAGATATCACAGCTGCAAAAACAAGAATTCTTCTGGGTGTTAAACATTGGAGATGCTGCTTTGTTTATTGGCTGCAGTTTTGTAATTTGTATGAATTTACTATGATGTTTAGCACTTCATGTTGTTTGTGAAAAGTTATGTGTGTTAAATGTGTGTTTACTCTCCAGATGTTTGTAATTGTATTGCATACACTTTGTACAAAATGGCTTGTGGTATGTGTATACCTGTATATACACTAATGGTTTCATATATTCTTCAAGTATGAATATACCCAATGATATAAGCTTGGAGATTTTCCCTCATACACAATCTGCTATTATTCACTTAGGGCAGACTGCTGTCTCAAAAGTTGGCATAAGATATGAAATATGTTTGAAATGTCTGTCCTAGACACTCATTATAATATAAATAAAACAACAGAAGCACCTATTAAGAGCACAGTTTCTTGTTTTGTGTGTGTTTTTCATCTCACGTTCCTGAAAATAGGTATACATAATGACAATCTATGCCCGAAATGGAAGAAAGATCACTCTGTGAGTATCTAAATGAAATCAAAGCCACATCATATGGTAGAGTGACATAAACAAACAGAAACACAGATAGGCACGAGCTTCAATGAAGCAGTTGTCTTCACTAAAATGAACAGCACAGCATTGATGCATGTATCTGAACATTTCCTTGGAGATGGTACCAGGACCTCTTCCTCAGCCATAGTACATGCATGCCACACTGCTCACATTCAGGTGGATTTTCTAAATCTGCCAAAACCTAAAATGGGAAAATGTGTTTGGTATAAATTTATCTTTCATGGTACTGTTCAATGATAAATTTGAAATTTCAATGCCCAAATGCACAAAATACTCAGGTCAAAGATTGCTTTCTGTTTTGCTCTTCTTTTTTTAGCAAGTCTTTTCGCTTTTCATTATTGATATGCAACACTCTCTCAGTCAGCCTGTGACACCATGTGCTTCAGACATCTATGCTGTGCTATGAGACCATCTCAAAATGTATAACAAAATGATTCTAAACAACAATGGCAGAAACAGGGCATTAAGAGCGTAACCTACAGCAGCTCGGAGGCAAGTTTCCCTCACTCACCTGGTCACTGTTCGGCACTTGATGAATTATTTCCCCTGAGAATTTGCATTGCTTGACAGCTCTGCTGGCTAATCTTAAATAATGGTCCATATTTGCAATGTGCTTTAACAGTATCTTACACTCACAAAAGAGCTGCACCCTGAAAGATCTTAAAATTTCAAAGCACTTAATATGACATGTTAATATGATGATCATGTTCTAGATCCAATAGAGGCAAGTGTAGTCATTGCCTAAACGTACCCATGGAAACACCATCACCTGAAACGCATACTTACAAGAAATCACATACTCAAGACCAACAACAGTAAAACATGACAAAACTGAGAACAATTTCACATCTAACCATTTGTTTTGTAAATGAGCTCCCTCCTGTTGCTTTCAGTCGTTCTAGTGAAATTACAGCTTTAAAATTCTTTTGCATGTTTCTATGCTGCAATGGTATTATGAGCCAAAAATATGTTAAAAGCTGTTTGAAGTGAAAGCTGGTGATCTATTGAAGATGTATTATAGATGAATTCATAAACATTTTGTGTTCTTTTTCTTCCTGTAAAATTTAGACATTCCATGTCCATTTTGTCATGTTCTGATGGTACAAAAAATACTGTACTGACACTCTCTCCAAAATATCACAGACATATGCTATCATATATCAAACACACCTTTGGTGTAAGCTCATTTCTGAAAACTCAGCTTAGATGCAGTTATTTTCACTTCCATCTTCTGCGAAAACCATTTGTGACTCAAGGTAATTCTGCCTAAAAATTAACACAACATTTTCTCTCACATTTCTGGAAAATGTCATTCACTTTCATGTTGCTGTTTTCTCCAGTCATAATAAAAACTGAATTCCAGACAGAATTTGGTCTTCCTCCCTCTGTGAAAATGACCCTTCCACCACACAAGATCTTCTTTCCATTTTCTTGAGATCACAGGAAACTGAAACAGTGTCTAATATGAGTTGATTCTCCACACTTGATCTCCCAGCAGCTCTGACATGTAGGCATTGTCTGCATCAGCATCTCGGTAGAAAACAGCTGGTGGAACATGGAACTCTGGTAACAACTGCCACCTCCGTCCTAAACTTTCAGATACCTATTGGACATCACATAAAGGAATTCAATTAACATTGGCATGAAGAACAGTATGCAATTCCAAACCTACGCAGCACACAAAATCTCATCACACACATAATCTAAAATGTGTTATTATACTGGTGATAATGCTCCCGATTGGGAGCCCTCTTGAGGGCTAAGAAAGAAAGAAGGACAGAAAGAAGGCCAAGACAAAGAATGGCAACCCACTAGGAAATCCTTTTGGGGGCCGAGAAGCCAAGAAGAAATAGACAAATCAAGAACCAAACAAGTACAAGAAAAATAAAAACAATAAAAAGAAAGGTGCAAATGCCAAGGGCAGAGATCCTCTGAAAACAAATTTTCTTTTTCATTTTCAAACACAGCAACTTTTTGTGTGCTCGTTATTTCAAGTCATTTTGACTAATCTACCTGTTCGACAATCCACTGGTTGCATCAAGCTTTAATATCTAACACTCAGACAATGAAACTAATGATTGGCACTGGTGTAAAATTCAACTTAATAATAAAAGCATTAAAAATAACCTTGAACTGCAGATCCAGGAGAGCTTCATCTTCATCATAGTAGTCTTCATCTTCTTCACTCCAAAATACACAGCACGACGGAACCATTAACTGCTGTAAACCTGACCTGAGACGAGCAATGGCTACCAGATCTTTTTGGTCCATTGAAACACCTATGAATGGAATAACAAAGCATTAGCAAATAATTCATGGCTTGGATGAGTGAGCCATGTCGAAATTCATGGATCCCAGATGAGTTTTCTGACAGTGCCCCATTGGAAGGACCTGTGCTTTAGTTATTGTTACCATACTGGAATCCCAACTGCCATCTCTTCAAAGGAAAGATATTATGAAAGAAAATTTTAGTGCATTTACTTCTTACTCTTGCATCTACTTCTTACAATGAACCCTGCACAGAGTCAAAATGCACTGTGCAGAGTGCACATTTCCAGCAATCAAATTCAGGGAAAATTTTGCTGAAGGTTGCTGAAGGACTTGAGACTTCTGATAAAGCATCCACTTTTGATAGTAAGGAGATTGAAGGACTTGGAAATACTCTCTTCTTTGAAGAGATGTAAATGGGGTTCTAGTATGGTAGCAATAACTAAAGCACTGGTCCTTCTGATAGGGTAAGCTCATTGAATGAAAAATATAATGCAAACACTTTATGTATGTTTATAGGATTGTGTAGACAGCCTTCTGCATGCATTCAAGGCCTACTCATACAATATAAATCGACTGATCAGAGACTGAATAAATGTGAGCGAGCATGAAGCGGGCAGGAAGAAATGAAAATTAACACCGACAGGAATTTGCAATATCCTCCACAAGCATGACTCTGATGATGTATTTTTAACAGATCTTGAGAGGAAAGAGAGAAAATCTTCTAAAAACACTTTCACACATTCTGTGTGTATGGCCAGGCTGAACATCATTCTACTCATACTACATTTACCTTTTCACTGGACAACTTTCACAGCTCATTTCATTACTGAATAATTCAGGGTTCTGTAAAGATCAGGAGTTCCATATAAAATTAACATTTAATGCTTACCAATCAGTTTCAAAGATTCCAGCCTTGTACAGCGCCATGCCAACATAACAAAAGGATCTTCTGTATCCTCATTGTTGTAGTTGATGGGCTGAAGGTCTATGGCTTCCACAATGGTGAGGGAGCGAAGAGTTGAGTGATAATGACTGCCGATGACATTCAGAGATGCTACACTAATATCACCACAAAAGTATTGCCGGAACTGGGTGAGAGGCATTGAGGGTCTTAAGATGTCTAAAAGGGCTTGAAGTCCTTCTGTGGAGTGCACAAGGTTGAGCGTCAATTCCATACTTGGGTTGGCTTCCACTACTTTCTTCCACATCATGTCTGAAGGTTGCTGTTGACCAACTCTGTGCACATGAATAAACAGACAACTCAGGGGTGGAGCAGTGTGGGGGCGATTTGCCAGGCTTGCCATCAGTTGGGGAGTGAGATAGTCATAGTCTAAACTCAAAGATCGCAGATTAGAAAATGCTGAGACATTGTCCAGTCCAAAGAGTGGGAGATCATAGGAGCTTGAATCTTCCTTTACACTGGCAAGATGCAAAGACTGTAAGTATGGAGCATGGTACTTGACAAGCAGGCTCAAAACCTCATGAGAACTGTTAAGAAGAATTTCTGTGCAGCCCAATGACAAGTGGAGGAGACGTCTGTTTCTCTTCACCACCAAGCAGAGTGATTCGAGGAAACTGTGGAACAAAGACATCAGTGTTTTATTTGTTATTATTTTTAACTCTAGTCCTGCACAGGGCACTACTGTGACAAAGCAACGCATGGTCTCCTGTTTGTTTACTCGGTTGCTCCCACTAGTAATTTTTTCATGCAAGTTTGACTTGTTTCACTTGCTTATCTATCCTGTCCCCCCTACAATATCCAACAGAATGGTTCAGTCCAACTATACTTTATAAAATGCAGTAACTACATGTATTTGTCATACTCCTGTAATAATGCTGATGATCAGAACATTGAGCTGAGGAAAATCCAGGGAAACTTTTCACTCTGACATGCAAGATGATACAAAGAGGGCCATCTGCTTATATGAGAAGTTGTTTTATGTGTAATTATGAATTCTAATGTAATATTAGTGGAAATGCTGCATAAGGATGTCGATCAGCAGGTTTTTTCATCAGGGAAAACTGGGAGAAAATGACTAACTTTGCTGTGGGTTTTGTCATTATTTGATGTGGGGTAATTAAGAAGATATTCTGTTACTTTGATGAAACCACTTTTAAGTACATGAATGTACTCTATGGGCTGGAAGTCAAATATCTTGCCAAAGTCATTTTAACTCTTTTGGGACGTATCCACGATTTATCGGCACCAGTGAAAAACGCTTTTTGACGAATCGCCAATTTATATTGTGTTCTATATTGAAATATTCAGTTCTCTTTTATTTGACGTGTAACATTTTACTTTACTATCAATAATTTTTTTTTCTGTAAGCATTTGTCTGAACCATGCTGTTTTTTCCCAAAGTGGGAAAACATTATTTACGTCCAGACTTGACCAAAATCCATCACACTAATGTCCTGAAAGAGTTAAGAAGGTATGCTTAGAAAACAAAAATAAAGGAGGCTGAGCCTTAAAATAGTGAAGGAGGGAGAAGGTAATGTCATGATACATTTATATAGAACAAGTTAAGTGCCTGGCTTAAAAATAATTTGTTCACTTGTGTAGCGTAACTTAGGGACAAAACAACGCAGACCTCTTTCAGAGAAAAGGTTATAACATGTTTTGAGTGCAATGCAGAGAAAATTCTTTATTATGTGCCTCAAAAAAGTTCAAACAGACCTGACTGCCCCACTGCCAAGGTTAATGGTAACACACAAGCCAATGACTGACAGGCCACTGAGTTCACTGAGTGCAGGACAAGGGTTAACTTTAATTTTAACATTTCTAAAACTGTTACTGCATCACAGACATAACACACACACATACATATAATTTACTAATTATATACTTCTGCTGTCATCTTAAGTCATATCACTGAGAAAAGAGTGATCCAACCCTCATGAAAAGCATGGAATTATCACATCAGCTCTACTTCAGCCAAAAATGATCCATTCTGGAATCTTCAGATCATTTTGAACATGTTGGCTTTCCAAACAGCTTGCCTTCTTCTTCTTCTTCTGCGTTCTTCGTGTCAGACTTTATATCAGGAGGCAGGTAGCCTTTATGAAGGACACTGTGCTCCTGAGATCCATATAGCTTCATGTGTAGTGCCGCACCTCGGGGCCAGCTGTCTTCCCTCTGTTGTCTGTATAGGGGGCATTGTTGGAGGGCATGTTCTGCATTTTCTGGGGAATTTCCACATGGGCATGTCTCAGTTTCTCCAACCCTGAATATTTTGTAAAGATGCTGCCGGAGTCTATTATGTCCAGTTCTTAGCCTAAAGATTACAGTTTGCTCTTTTCTGCTGAGCAAGTGTATCGCATCATATGTTACATAGCTTGGGTGACTTTGTTTCCACTTGGATTTCAAGGCTGCCTTAATGTGACTTTTGGCTTCTGAAAATGTTGTTTTCTCTGACTTGAGGGAGGTTTGCGCCATTTTATGCAAGAGTGTCCATGTCTGCCTTATTGTTTCCGATGATGTTACAGTGGCCAGGGATCCACTGGAGAACCACGTTTCTTGCTGAGTGACACAACTGCACTAAGACAGAGGTGAGTTTGTTTTGATGGTAATCATGTGAGCTTTGAAGGGCCTGCAGGACAGACCTAGCATCTGTGAGAAAAACTTTTTTTTTGTTGTAGATGTCTCGGTTTTGTAAGATTAGCGCAGTCTCTAGTATGGCTTCTGTTTCTGCTCTGTAGTTAGTAGAGTATTCCCCGTGGGTACTGATAGTTCTGATTCTTCCCCATTAGTCCATTGGATATATATACCACCTCCTCCATCTCTTGCGGCTTCTTGTGCTGACCCGTCTGTGAACACCCAGATCCAGTTGTTTTGCAGATATGAGCTGTCCAGCATTTCCTCGGTGAGTGATTGCAGATCTGCAGTGGACTGATTGGTCTTGGAGGTGATGCCATCAATAGTGTCTTTGATTAGAGGAAAGTGTTGTCTTTCCCATGGTGGGCAGCAGTCAACCTCTGTAAGGTCCTTGTCTTCATCTATGGGTGGGATTTTAATGTTATTTAACTGTTGTCTGGCTGAGTTTATAATGCTGGTTCTCTTTAGTCTGCATTTTGTTGGTTTCTTTACTCTATCATTCATCGGGTGGTTTCAAAGATTTTGAAACTTTGTGAGCTGTGTGGTTTATAGTTTTCCATTTTTCCTGTCCTCAAGTGGTTGCAAGCCAGTGATGCTCTCCATCTCTATGATAGGTGTGGGTTTAATTCCCCCAGTGATGATTTGAAGGCTCTGATTTTGGCTGCGTTCCACTCTCTGGAAATTGCTCTTTGCCGCTGCTCCCCACGCTGAGATTCCATACTCCAGAACCGGATGTATATATCCAGTGTAGGTTTTCTTAAGTATGTTTTGTGTTGCACCCCAGTCTGTACCTGCTAACTTTTTTAAGAGAGCAGTCCGCTGCACCGCTTTGGTTTGGATCTTATCCAGATGGGCTTTCCATGTCAGACACAGCTTGCCAATCATGATTTTCTGACCATTTTTGCTACACAACAATCTAAATGTTTGAAATCATTGTTGTGATGGAGCTGGTGCACCAAATAAATCTTGGGATAAAAAATGTAATACATCCATGCTGGTCAAATATTTGATTTGGAACTAATGAAGAAAAATAAGAAAACGGCGAAACAAAGATCTTGAAATTCACTAAGTGTGGGCATCTTAATTTACTTTGCAATCAGAAATTTTGACAGCTTACCCGCCTTTTCCACCCCACATCCAGTTAGTTGCATACTAACGGTCCTTCTGACATACAGTATCTCCGTGAGACTGGTTCACAGAAAATTCCATTCAACACAGCCAGGGTTAGCCTTTAGGGTTGGGGTGATATTACTTGTTAGGGTTAGGGCTTATGGTTTGGATATGACTCCATACTGAGTGACAAAAGTAGCTATAACATTGGCAAGATACAAATAGCACTGGTCTTAAGTGACTCCGTGCAAATGGAGATATCAAAAATGTACTTTGTATTTGAAATAAGGACCACATACTTGAGAAATCTTGACAGCCACTCATGTTATATTTCCCCTCTTTTTTTTAAATTACACATTATTATCTTCCAGTACTGCAGAATCATAATTGCTTTGCTCCAGAGTATAAAATTGTGACTAGGATTTTTTTTTATAATCAATTATGAGCCAATTTTGTCGGGTGTGAAATCACAGAGCAAGTCTGACAGAGCAGATAAAAATGAACTTAACTTCAATGCAAACAAAAAGGTAATAAAACAAAACATGACAAATAGCTAAGGCAGAAGACCCCCTGCCTAAATAGATTTTCAGTACATACAGGATAGATCTAAGTTACCGTAGAGAGAGATCTATGAAATTGTCAGTTCACAGTGACTAAAAGAAATCACTTACATGTTTAAAATTTGATTTACCTTTTTATTTCTAATTAGCAACTGTCCTGTTCAATGAAGAGGAAAATAAAATGAACAGGAATAAATAAAAGCAGTAATCTGGAGCGCCCTAGTAATGATCAGTTTCCCCATGATATCAATTTTGCAAAATCCTTAGGGAAAAAAATGATTCCTAATAATGAGCAGTAGGCCTACTAGGTTTAAAAAAAAAACACCAAAGCTCCGGAGTAGGATTGAACCCAAGACAGACTGAATCTATTATATATGGTCTACGACTGATAACCGCAGACGCTAGTCATTGCACCACTGCAGACCACGATAAGCTGGAGGAACTTTTCCATAGTATAAACTATGAAACCATTAAGAAAACCCTAGACGTCTGCGAATTTAGCACTTCGTTCTTTTTTGGCACATTTCTGCCACACCTCATGCTACATTGCAGTCGCCGTGACTATAAAAGGAAGAAAAAAATATTCAAGAGATAAGATGAAGGGAAAAGTTGATTCCTTTCCCTTCCCCTCCTCCCCTCCGCTGAATAACAACATAACTTCCTGAGAAGCTGGCAGGGTATTGGTGATCTTCACCCCTGGCAGTGAACACCCCATTCCCTTTAAAAGCCTGCCATCAACGGTAGCCTTGTTGATTGCTATCTTTTAAATGCCCAACTGAACTAGCGGCAAAGCCTTGATAAATTGACAATGCTAAGAAGTGTTTTTAAACAAAAAGCTGTTTAAAACCCAAAATCAACACACCTCCACTTCCCTTTTGTCTTTATTCTATAGTGTAATGTCAGTAGTAACAGTAATAATGTGCTTTACTCCACGCTATAAATAAAGAAAATTAGGTTAGGCCCACGTCTTAAAAATTATACTGTGAAATTACATTCCTTCTCGAACTAGAGATCTGTAACTGCAAGGCATGATATACAGAAATATATAGGCCTAATTATTTTCGGGGGGGGGGGGGGGCTTTAAAAGTGCACGCTTAACCATAAACGACGGGACTATGTACGAGAGAATTTATCGAAATTACGGGCCGAAAGGACGATGTTGACAAAAACAGCTGATCCAGAACGAGGCTATGTAAACAATTCCTGGACCAGAGCCCACAGTTAGCAAGCCAGGATGCAATACCAAGTCGCTTACCTTTCCAAACTGTTATCTCCTCCTTCGAAATAGCAATTTGAAGGACGCAGAGAAATGCACTCCAACTGTCCATTCCTTGAAAGCAATTCCAGTAATCTGGAGCAGTCCCATACCTGCGAACTTCGGGTTGAATTAAACTCAATTGTTGCTTCCTTTACGAATTTCGCGCACTTGGAACTCAGAAATCTGGACCTAGGACGGCCTCTGTAATTCAAATTGAAGGTTATCACAGGCCAGAACTGAGGCAGAAACAGGAATTCTCTCCATCTGTGACAGGTGGATGAAGCTCTGATCCTGTCTTTGGGTGAGAGTTTCGAAAAGATATCCTCAAGGACAACGCTGGGCAGTGAAGCCCAGTCGCCTCCAGCTGCCATTTCTACATTTTCTGACGTAAATATCACGTGACTGATGTTGTGCTTTGGTTCTTAATTTAGAACAGTGTTTGCTTCAGGCTGATCACGTGATTACATTAGTTGCCGCCCACATGAGGGATCAATGATTATTTTGGGCCCTTTGATCTAAATATAAAAGTACTTCGACACTGTGAGAATGTTATTTTAAAAGTCTCAGAAATGTATCAGATAGGCCTAGTTTGCAATATCTACTAATTCAAAACACAAGTGAGCCTTCACTGCTCATATTTGATTAGGACCACCCTTTGTAATTGTTATCGCAAACTAGATTCTAGTCTCTGATTCTAGTTTTGTCTAGATCTAGATCTAAATATAGTTTATACTGCGCGTCTCATGGATAGATCTACGTATTGCCAACGTTTCCGCGTACGACTTCATCGCTCAGTCATCGTTTAGTCGTTGAGCCGACGTGTGTCCCACGTTCTATTTAAGATTTGCCTCTCCAGTTGACTCTCATAATTGTGGTCAGCAACAGTTCAAGCGTAGGCCTATCCAAGTCATTACTTGTTAAATTCAACTTCAGAGGAAGGCAGCGAGAGTTGTTATACATCGTGGACGAGTCACATTATAACAGATCTAGATCTAGATCTAGAACAATGAAGTCGAAATATTATTGCCAGTTGTGTAAGGCGTCCTATGAAAGTGATGAGAGTTTCCACGCTCATTTGATAAGCCCAAGACATCGACTACAAAGAGAAGCTTACGACAGAAATGCTAGTGTTTACACCGAGTATTTTTCTGGTAAGTTTGCTAGACAGTTCTTGGAAGTTCTTAAGAGTTTTGGCACCTCAGTTATTGGTGTCAATACAGTTTACCAGGCGCATTTGTCAAATTCTGCTCATGTTCGATTGACAAGTACAAAATGGGTCACTCTCACAGAATTCTCGGAATGGTTAAACCAGAATTTCAGAGGAAAATATGCAGTCGTTAAGAATTCAGATACAACAGATACTGAAATCCAATTTCTAGAAGACAGTCCAGATCAGGGGTTTCACCAGATGTGCCAGACTCATGGACAATGTGCTGCTAGTACTAATTTTCCTCTCACATCTCATACTCAAGGACCACCCCTTAAGAGAAAGTCCGAGAATAATGAAAACACACCTTTTAAGAAAGCCAAACATGCAGAAATGGACAAGTCAATGAGGGACACTACAACTACTACGAGCAAGTCAATGTTAGATGACCCCTTTAATGTCAGTCACTTGGTTAAGGAAGCTTTTAGTTCAAGAGAAGATGCCAGCAGTAAAAATACCGTAAAACCAAAACCAGTCTGGAATTTGTCTCGAAGTAGAATCACTTTTTCTCTTAACAAAAATTCTAACAGTGTCATGTTCAAGCACCATGAATTGGAGAGTGAAACCCAGACAAACAATAATTCATCTGAAGCAAATATTCAAGGCTCAAGTGATGTTTTAGGACATGGATGTGAAAAGACATCACAACAACTATGGAAACCTAGATCTAAACTGGTTTCACTGAGACGATCGGCCTTGCAGGAATTAAGAGAAGAGAGGGAACAGGAAAGAGACTGTGAAAACAGACGACAAAACTGGCTATATCCAGGCATCGTGGTGAAGGTTATAACTAAAAGACTAGGGAGGAAATTCTTCGCAAAGGAAGCATTGGTGCTAGAAGTAAAACATTTGTATACCGCATTGTTGCAATTTTTAGAGTCTGGTACCCGCATGTATGCAGATCAGTCCCATGTCAAGACAGTAGTGCCCTCTTTGGGAGAGAGGGTATTGATTGTGAATGGAGGCTACCGTGGGTACTGTGGAATTCTCAAGAACATCAGTGACGCCCAGGGAGACCATGAGTGTTGTTCACATAACTTTGGAACTTGTGCAGTGCAAATTGATACTGGTCTTCTACGGGGCCGTCTTATTGGGAAAATTAATCAAGAGGATGTAGCTAAGCTGAAAAAGCGATAAATATAGGCATATTATTGTGTGCTGTCGTCACATGTATATCTTTTCACATTCGAAGGCCTTTTCATTGCCGCAGTTGTGAAAGAGAATATTCAGTAGTCCAGTGCCTAAATACCAGGGCTTTAAGATAATAAGAATAGAATGTAGTGGATCACATTACATGTATATCACTGGCCCTATCATGAAATCACACAAGTGCACTTACATAAGATGAGAACTTGTTTTCTGCCAAATGTTATGTGAACTTCTTGAAAGAATTCTGTTTTTTTTTGGTGTTTTTTTTTATTAATGAAGGGAGAATATGACAATTTAAGTAAAATATGTTTTTTTCCCTCATCAGTAAAATTAGGTCCTTCGCACTTGTGCTTTTTGTGATAGGGTTAGCAATGTGACAACTAACATTGAATTTCATTTAAATTGAGGAGTGACATGAATTTCTTTCAGATTGCTCATGAGCCTGGTTCTGATATTCTGATATCTACAATGGTCCTTGCAGAGATCCCATTTATCTCTTTGGGAGGCCAGAGTTAAATTTTTACCGGTATGTGTATCACTGGCTGTATGTGAATACTATAAATTACAGTTGTACATGATGTATTTTACACTTTTTGTACTAATAGTAATACTGCATACCAAGGTTCCAGAGCTTCTGCTTGTAACTATTTGCAAGACAGTGCTTGTTTTGTTTTCTCAAAAAATCTGTTGCGTATAATAATGTTTGGAAACCTACTGACATTTAATTTTAATTTGGTTGGAGGTATTATTACTATTAATGAAATTTCAGGTTCCTTATTATATTCAGATTCAGTATTTAGTAACCGGTGAAATCGGAGAAAGTTAGCAATTTTCATTGCCTTGTGACAAGGAGAAGAATGTAAAATACAGATTTAATTATTGACCGAGCTTGTTCATTTTATTGCAGTAAAGTAATTTAGTACAGTATAATGTGAATTAACAGATCACTGATGAGTGGGTTTTTTTTTGCGCCGTAATTAAATTATCAACAATTGAAAGCCAGTTGTAGCATGTCCTTGTGTGTCAGAAACATGGTTTTGAAATTGTTTTAGCCTCATATTTATTATGCAGCGATAATTTATAAGTGCTGCTGATACGTTGACATCTTTAAGGTGTGGATGTCATTGCATGGAAATCCTGTCACGTCTCCTAGGTTTTTTTTGTTTTTTTGTACAATTTTTTTTGTACTACCTTTGAACATCGATTATTAATGAGTCAGCATTTTACATCATTTCACATCTATAGATGTGTTTTAGTTCATAAAAAATGTTTTATCTCGTGCAATATGAGATGAGCCACATATGCTTGAGAAAATGTTTAGTGATTACTTAATGCTACCTGGTTTGCTTTTCCAGATACCAATTATGTATACATATCTTGTTGTTGCGCAGTGTTCTACATTTCATTCAAAATGCATGTATTTTGTGTAAATATGGTCATGTTCTTTTTCTTTTTTTTTTTAAAGTGGAAAAAAAATATGTCCTAAATATAAGCAGCAGTGGCCAATATTTTTCATGCATTTTCTGAAGTCTGTATGGACCATTGACTTCCTTCCTGCTGGAAGTGGAGCTGTACTCCTGTATTTTACCCCAGATTAATATTTTTTAAGTTGTAAATTATATGCCAATAACTGGATAACTGTGTTCCTTTACATGTGATATAATATGCTTGTCTTTAACATTGGCCCCCAATTTCTCATGGCCCTGGTAAAAAATACAACAACTCACTCTCTGCGTGAGTTTAACAACATCCGAATCATGACACTTACCATGATTTTATGTGTGTCAGTTGTTTGTATCCATCTACTTATATCAGCACCATCAAACTTTGTATCAGCACTGTTTTTAATGAATATTTGTTATGGCATTTTATTATTTCATATCTTTTTTACAGGCATGCTGGTTGTGTGACCACTCATAGGCTGGATGTTTGCCAAAAAAGAATGGTCTAGTACTGAGACCAGGGGAAAGCAAGCATCACCATAAAGTGTTTGGTCCTGGCATTAGCAGGTGTGAAATATGATATATTTACAAGATTTTGAGTGAAGGATAGAAATTAGAGTTATCAGTGAACTTTTGTCACATGCAGAATTACAAACAGAAATTGAGCTTTTTCTGTACAGACAAATGAAAGATCATTTCGTACTTCTTTTATTTATAATTGTATTGTTTTTCTTGAAATGGGTGGCATTACATTTGGCTTTTCTGTTCATATCTTATATCTATATTTATGTCACTTTTCTTTTTTTTTTTAGTTTTTGAGAAGCTTGCTTTGGCTTATAGTTAATATGCATGTCACTCCTAATATTATTTTGTCTTTTCCAGTGATCAGTTTGTCACCAGCTGAAATGATCAGCCATGTTGTTATGGATGAAGACAGCATAACACAAACCATAATTGTTTAGAAACCCTGGCCGAATACACTAGCAGCCGTGCAATAATATCTGGAAGAGTAGATGTCATGGTAAAGTGTATTTAGTGAGTGTGATTGGACAGAACTTGTTACTTGTCAAGGTGGAGACATAAGCATGTATGGCCTTATTGTGTAGGGAGGGGGGGGGGGAATTTTTTTTTTCTATAGACCTTTAACTCACTTGATCCTGGGCATTTTGAGATTTTGCAAGAGTTAAATCCTGGGCTTTTGGGGGGTATTTCAAAAATTCATAAACAATCTCATAGACAACCAATTGCAATGGCGTTTGAAATATATAATTTTCAACACAAGAACAGTAAACATGCCAAAAGAGAAAGTGGTATCTTGTATAGTTTTCTTTCTATGATTTTTTTGAAAATGTCATGTAAATCCATTTTCCCGGTAATTTCGATCTAGATCTACCAGGCGGCTGATACTCTGGATCTTGGTCATCACTGAGGTCAAATCCATAGTCTGAATCACTTGAATCCTCAAAAATTTCGAAGACATAACATTATTAGTGCTTGATCTGCTATGCTTGGGCATCATGTTTACCAAGAAATCACAACAGTGAAGCGATCCGGGTGACTTCCCTTACCTTGCTATAACCACAAAAGTTTTCACTCCAGCTCAGCGAAACTCGAAACGAAACAAAAGAATTGGCTTAGCAGTGGTAAGCACCAGTTCGCGTATACTCAACGGGATGGATGTGGAAAGGCAGAAAAAATGTTTAAAGTCTATCCCGTAGGGGGTCCAGGATCTGGAAATTACGATATTCGGCCCATCCCGTGCATGCTACGGGATCTGGATCAAGTGAGTTAAAAAAGAAGAAATGTCCACTCAAACTTTTCCATGTTCAGAAGCCCAGCATTTTTGGTTCATGTTAGCATAATTATGCTATTATAATTTTGCACTGATTATTTCGAGGGCCGCCACGTATACTGTCGTAATTCGGATTTTGTCCAAAATTGACATTTTTAGCCAGTAATTGAGTTAATGTCGACCACACATTGTGTGGAAATGTCATGTTAATTACGACAAAAACAAAGAGATTATCTTAATTACAAAAAATGTCGTATCTCAAGCCCGACAAGATTGCACACGTATACTGTTGTAACTCATACTTACTACAGTATACGCGTGAGATTTTTTCTTCTACCATGTTGTTAGTCAGAGATACGATAGTATTCGTCTTGAGAGTTTACCACTCAGCTACACACATCAAGAAGAACAGTGTAGACATACGACATGATGCTTTTAAAAATGTGAATGTTGTTAGACCAATGGACAAACTGTTGGTATTGGCACTGCAATGCACCGTTTTGGGGGGCACACTGAATCACAAGTTGGACAGCAAAGAACTGAATACGATTGGGTTTCCAGTTTTATGGACATGTGAAACACACCTCTGGATTCTGTTTCTGTAATGTCACCCTTTGGCCAAGATTTTACACTTTCTTTGTAACTTTAGAATGACTGTTCTGAAAGTTACTGATGTACTATTCGAATACTACTTTAAAAGATTCGGTACTGCGAACTCCACGTACAGTAGTATAAGGAAATAGCCACTAGTGGACTGGAATTTATAATATATCAATGTATTGATACCAAAACGGACCGTCCCCCCTAGCTTAGTTTTTGCAGACCTTTCCTAGTATTTTGATCATAGAGCATTCCGTCTTGCTGGCAGCTGAAGGAACCAACGTATTTTCTTCCACTTGAGACAAGATTTTTACTTGGGTCGACTGTTTTCACCAATTTCTGTAAGAATATTTTTGTTTAATTACTCGTAATTCTAAAGTGTTGTCTTAATTTAAGATCAATTATAGCATTCAATACATATGTATTGAAATATTATTTTCATACCGTTTTTAAATTATGGTACGAAAACAAAACAAATGGATAATACTTTAGATCTGAAAGGATATGATGAATAAATTAACTACAGTGCAATGTATTTGTTCATCTCTCAGAACATTGCGTTGAAGGCTTTTGTTTTCTATCTTTAAAATGTATTTCTGCAGAAAAATGTTCATCCGTGGTAGTGTGAATCAAGCCGCTGACATTTTTGAGAACAGAGGTCAGCAGTGCATTTGCAACTCTGTAGCAGCATTAGTGCACAGTAAAAAGAATTGTGTCTCTTTGTGGAGCAGCAAAGACTTAGACCAGATTCTTTCTGAAGGAGACCTCTTACATTCAAAGCTGTTCACAAACAGTCAGACAAAGTACCCTGTTATTACAGACCTTCTTACCCATTTTGAAGTAAGTGACCTTGAAGTTAAAACCAGCATTATTGATTCATACACTGGGCTACTTTCAATGGTGAATGATTCTCCGCCATATTTCACGTTTGACTCAGCTATTTCGAAAGTTAAGAGATTTGGAGTTGTGATTATTGGTCCGGCCACACCAGCATTTTCCTTGGCAATCATCACAGACGGAAACACATACAATATCTTTGATCCTCATAGCAGAGATTGCAATGGGATGGCCTGTTCTCATGGAAAAGCAGTTCTTACAAATTTTACTTCCACGGAAGCACTCAAGGATTACTTTGTGAGGCTGTCGTCCTCTCTTGGCCTAGAATCGTGCCCTTTTGAAGTCACTCCTATCGACATCAATGTGTGTCAGGTAGACGGGCTCGCATTAAATTTTAACTCTCTTCAGCCAGAAGCACATGTTGCACCTAATAATTCTGATTCAGCAGATTCAGATGTTCCACTTGCATCGATCAAACGTACATTACAAACCAAGTATGCCAACGATTCAGACTCTGATGACGCTCCTCTTATTAACATTCAGAGAAAAACGTCTTTACGCAAAAGGACCACTCAGAGAGGTGATGTCATATTCAATAATTCCGACGAAGAGCTCCAACTGGGCTTTGTACTCGTGGGCTCTGACTCTGATAATGACCCTAACTATATTCCAAGCGAAGATGAATATTCTGATGGCGGTGACTGTGAAAAATCACCACGGACAACTCTTCAACCTTCTTCAACATCACCTCTTAAATATATGCAGGTGTCTGTTGACGCCATTCGCGTTATTGCTGGTGACTCCAACGCAAACGAATCTGCAGGCGTGAGTGTCTCTCAGGCTTCCAATATTTGTTTGGACAATTGCTTGGCTGAACATGAAATGGTACCATTTGGCAATGATCAGAATAATCTAAGTGGCCTGGAATCTGCGGATATAACTAATTCTTCACTCCAGGAAGAAACATCAGATACTCCAAATGTGTCTATGGCGATAACTGATGAAATTGAAATGCAGTCAGATTACATTGTCCCATCTTATTCAGAATCTGGAATGCAAGTCCGTGGCAGGAAAAGAAGAAGAAATGAAGAAAACTGGAAAGACAGCAAAAGAAAACGTGCAGTGAATCTGGGAGAGGCGTATGTCAACCGGAAAGGAAAGCAAGTGCCTAGAAAGACAATAAAGCCTGGATGTGGTGCAAGATGTAGATTGAAATGTCATGAGCGCATTGAAAATCAGCAAAGGGAGAACACTTTTCATTTCTTTTGGCGGACTGGAAGTCTTGATAAACGACAGATATACGTTTGCCAAAATGTCGACAAAAAAAACAAGAAGGCCGGATCTGATTCATCAAGACGCAGTAAAAGTCTTGTCTACCATTTGACTATTGATGGATCTAAAACACCGGTTTGCAAGAACTTTTTCTTAGACACCCTTGGCATCAGTGAAAGGTTTGTGTCACAGCATTTTCAAAGCTTGATGATGGTGGACATATTATTCAGGACATGAGAGGTAGGCACAGCAAGATGATGGAATCAAGGAGTGGTGAAAAGGAGCAAGTAAGACGACACATTCTATCTTTTCCTACTGTTGAGAGCCATTACTGTCGGAAGGACTCGCAACGAAGATACCTTGGTGCATCACTGAACTTAGCTACAATGTACCGCCTATACAAAGAACAAAGAAACCGAGAGGGGGCTATTCCTGTTTCTTCCACTGTGTATTGTGAGATTTTTAGAACAGAGTTCAATCTAGGATTTCACAATCCCAGCAAAGACCGCTGTGATTTTTGCGTTTCTTTTGAGAACATGTCCTCTGAAGAGAAGGAGGAAGAGCAACATCGTTTTGATGATCACCAAAGAAACAAAATTAAACTAAGAGAAAAGATGACAAAGGATAAGGAAGATAGTATTACAGACCCTAGCAAGCTGTCTGTCTGCTTCGATCTTCAAGAAGTGCTGATGACTCCACACTCAACAGCATCAGTATTGTATTACAAACGAAAATTTAACACTTATAATTTATCACTTTATGATCTTGGAAGCCGATAGGCAGTTTGCAACGTGTGGCATGAAGGCGTGGCGGCCCGAGGGTCAAATGAAATAGGGTCGTGCGTGTTTGAGTATCTAAAAGGTGCGAGTGAGAGAGGCGTAGAACATGTGACACTTTATTCTGATTCATGTGGGGGCCAAAATAGAAACAAATATTTCTTAACTATGCTTTGGTATTCACTGAACAAATTTGATTTTACAGAAATTGAGCACAATTTTTTTGTCAAGGGACATAGCAAGAATGAAAATGATAGCGTCCATGCTATGATTGAACGTGCGAGTAAGAATGTGGATGTATACACAACCCCTCAGTGGGCTGGAGTAATGAGCACTGCTAAACAAAGTAAGCCAAAATATATCGTGAATGAACTCGATGAAAGTAGATTCTTTGATTTTAAAGAAATTGCAAGGCATCTGAAAAACTTTGATCTTGACAGCTGCAGACAGAAAGTCAGGTGGCTAAACATAAGATCAATGAAACTGACAAAACAAGAACCAAACACTGTACACATCCTCTACGACTGCGATGGAGAATATCACCATCTGAACTTATTGCAAAGAATAAGAAAGGCTCCAACAACTGTATCTTTCCAAAACATCAAACTTCCCATCCTTAACAATGGAAAGGGGCCTGGAATAGACAGAGACAAGTATGATGACTTGCAATTTCTAAGCAGAACGGGAATTATTCCCAGAATCCACCACCAGTTTTTCAATTTGTTAAAACTCAAGACAAAGTGAGGACAGAAGCTTGGCCCATGCAGCGAATTCCACTTTGATCAAATCTCAGAATCATATTTCAATGTTTATCTACTACAGTGTATTTTCAACATTAGTTGTGATGTCAATTGGGTTTAAACTTTTAAAAATTATTTTTCAATGCAATTGTATTGTGCCTTTTGTATGTGTAACTTTTTAAAAGTGTAACAGTTTGAAATACAGAAAGCAACTTCCAGATTAGTGAAAGAAAGAGGTCGATGTATGCCAAATTGCCTACAGAAGGTTGTAACTCTGGGGCAATATAGCATTTGCCACGCATATAGAGTCGTAACTTGAAGATACGACAGTATACGTCCGGTTGAAGTAACAAGAATACTGTCGCAACTCAACTTACGACAGTGTACGTGTGTAAATATGAGGTGTATAAAATCGTATGTTTAATTACTCTTTTGTTAATTATAATTAATGATTTGTAATCAATATATCGGGTTTCCCATTGCTTATATAGTTTACATTGTGAAAAATGGTCAATTTCAATTAAAATTTAAAAAACGCTACAGTTTTTTCTTTCTCCTGTAAAATTTGTGAAATGGTAGTTACGACAGTATACTTGGCGGCCCTCGATTTAGGGAGTGAATGTAAATTATGTGAGTATTAATTTTCTGAAACGCCAGGTAGGCCTACACATCCCTTTTGCAACGGATGTTTGCACTTTTAAAAAAAAATTTAATTTCAGATGTCAATTTAGGGTATAAAAAGGTGAAACAAAACAAAAAGGTTCATAGTACATAGTATACGAGTAAGTATAACTGTCACTGAAATTAGACCACAATTAAATTTAACTTAGATGAATTCTCAAATCATTGATCAAAAGCATGTGGAGATCAGGAGAATACTGACCATTAGAGAATACAGTTTTACTGAAAATAACAAACATTTAAGTCGGCCCACTGTCTATTGGCCTTCATTTTCGGATCAAGCAAAAACAGTCTTACTGCATGCTTTTCTTTCAAAGACTTGTGATATAATAATACATGTTATGTCATATCTAAACAGGAACTGTTAATGAGTTTTGTACAGTGCAACAAAAGGGAGAGCCACAATTGTCTGCAGTAACTGAAAATGGAGCTGATATAAATCAGTTAAATATTTCATATTTTTGGAATCAAAAGATAAGGAATGTGTAATCTAGTAATCAACTTGCATCGATGAGCCCTCTTCACTTTTGAGCATTTTCCTTGGTTGTTCACTAAACTTTTAATTTTTTTAAAAATTTATTATTTCTCTGCAGCATCAAATAAAAGTGAAGTAAGCAAAGCTTTTGAATACATTCAAGTTGTTCAGGTTTTTGGAAAATTGGAGAAATAAATATTCCCAACATCAGTTACTGCCTTTACTGCTGTCGAACAAAAACATACAAAATAAAAAATGAATCTTAAGGCATTGCAAACTAGCATATGACTCTCACACTATTGCCTGACTTAGTGTGCCATGTGCACGAGAGGCACGAGGTGATTTATTATTCATAAAAGCTAGTACGTTTAGAATCACAGTGTGTAAAAAATAAAAAATTTTGTCATAGGTCTTTACTAAGAATTGCTGTAACATAGTGTACATAATACACTTGCTTCACTTTGTCATATTTTCATTGACAATGTATTGAACCAGACAAAAATCAACACATAATTTTGCAATTGGTGATGGATGATTCTGATTTTGTGTTGTTAGCCATTCATTTTGTCAATGTATCTTGTGCATGAATTGAAAAATTAGCCTTTATATAACGTAATATTGTCTAGTCAGTCTAGTGTCAAATTACAAGTGTAGTTCATAACCAAGCCAGACATGTTTAGAAAGAAATAAAAAAACAAAATTATTGATACATGATGGACTTTTTATGTACCGAATGTGAAGATTGATGTTGTGTGCCAGTTACTTTGCGAGCTATATTTTCCTTTTTCTGTCTTCCTTTCATTTCTTTACTTTTCCTCTTTTGCATGTTTACATCTTTGTCATAGCTACTGTCAGGCCTCTTAAGCTTATACAGGGTGGGCCAAAAGTAAGGTTACAGTTTTAGATATAAATTATAGTGTTAACTGTAACCCTACTTTTGGCCCACCATGTATAATATGTTTTTCTGTCTCCTCATCCAAACTAATACCCTGTCTATGACTCTATTCCTATTTCTCATCAGTGCATCAGAATATCAACATGGTTAAGCAATAAGCAGTGCTAATTTTACTGTCATTTTAGTCTTTTAGCCCAGCATAAATTAAGGCTTTGCTTTTATGGGACATAACATGTATACTGCTGTTTGGTGAAAGAACACCGTAAATGCCAAAAACAAAACTTTACAGGAGTCGCAAAAAACATTTCGCTCTAATCTTTGTGATATTCAAAAGAAACTATAAGTCATACAAAAGTATAACCTCGATAGAAAGACAGTCAATTTCATTATTCAATGAGTGATGTTAAAGAGTGAATTTGATCTACATGTAGTTGATTTTATACAGTCTTTTTCTGTAGCCTAGCACTACTGTACACCTATACCATTCCTTTTCTTGAGGTTGCAGACACAAGTTTTGGAGAATTTCAAAATTGCTATTGCTGAGATTGAAATCTCAAAGTTTCTTTTCCCCCACAGTGACATGCACAAAGTGATAATTTTATTAGATGATTTTTCGCGGTAAAGTGCAGGCTTTTATTGTGTGGGCTGCTGTAAATGTTCGACTTTAGGATTACTCTAACTCCAGCACTGATGGCTGTGGGTGACAGTACGAGACAGCTAGGTGCCTTTGTTTTGAAACAAAGGCAGAAGAGACATGGTAAATTCTTATCACAAAAGGACATCTACTGGAAAGCAGTACTGTCATTCTATTACGACCTCGGTATTGTGAAAAACCAAAACCACTAAGAAAAATACGAGGTTGAAAGCTATGACTGACACAGATAGATCTAGTTCTGGCAAGAAAAATACTTTTTTTTTTCTTCCTGAACTGATCAAGGTTGGCTCCTGCAACAGTACAGAAAAAAATGAAAGTGGTGGAATGAAGGTAAGATTGCCTGTAAAATACTGCATGTAAGCCTGACCATTTTATGCACCGGTATTTACTATTAGAAGCATGGAATAATCTACTGGTGGGGCTTGGCCATATTTTATAGGGGCGTGGGACTTCTGCCTAGGGATTTTTCATAAAAATTAATTTTATAGTGTAGTATAAAAGTACTGTATAAACAAACAACATTGAACAGTTTATCTACAATACAATAAATACACAGCAGTAATAGCCTTGTAATGTTGGCCTAAAATTATGCCAAAATCGGGATTTTGCCCCTTTAGGCAGTTTGGACTACCTATTAAAAATCTGGTTCCCAAGATGTTTAAGCAAAATGTAAATTGTGTTTTGCATTGTAAGTCTGTATAGGACAGTTTGATCAAAATGTTTACTCATTGCATAATTGTAAATCTGTATAAAGCAGTGATTCTCAACCTTGGGGGGATACTGATTTCCAGTGAGGCAAACATGAAGAAAAAGGTGACAAGGGGGTGAAAACGATGAAGAAGGCGATTTGAGAGGGGGTGAAAACATGAATAGAAATATTAGAAGACAACCTAGGGTGGGCAAATACAGGGCATGGGCAGCCACTGTCTTGTTCAACGGCACGCCTACATGGGTTGTGTGAACAGAAGAGTTTTTTTGGTTTTTTTAATCCACTTAATAAAGAATACTTTCTGTTTGGTAATAAAGAATTTATACACCTATTGTCATTTGTAAGGCCTTGAAAAACTTAACATCACATTTGTCGTGTGGTTTGATTCCTTGCGAAATGTATCTGCTGGCTTTGAGTAGAGATTAGGGAGGGGGGAGAGAAGAAAATTTGGAGCCTAAGGGTGAAATTGCCTCAAAAAGGTGGAAAACCACTGGAGTAGGGATTTAGAGGGGGGGGGTGAAGGAAGAGAGGAAAAGGGGAGGGGGCGATGAAAGATACTTTGGAACCCAAGGGGGCGATTGCCTGCAAAAGGTTGAGAACCACTGGCGCAAAGCAATAATATTTTAATGAAAATGTGTACAGTGCATTGAGCGTCAGTCTAACAGCATCTGTCACTGTAGATTTGTCAGCTGTTAGCAGAACTTTTCAGGCTGACCTGTCTTGGGGAGTCATTCATATGTACACGTACATGTATTATTATGTTAACTCGGGGAAAAAAGGGGAGAGTGGACAGGGGGAAGGGGGATGTCTGTGAAGTGTACATGATGCTCTTTCAGTTACGGTAATAAACTGATAAGTTTAGTCTGATTTATAGCCTATGCATGTATTTTTTTCAATTAATACTATAGGATGTAGGATTATGTAAAACATCAAATACAGGCTATGTTTCCAATCGAACAGTCAAAGAAGCAATGCGAAATGTTATTTAAAGCTATAAAATATCAAGACACTATCATGGGCAGTCAAAATTTTGATGGCGGTGACTCGGGTGGGGTGGAGGTACAGAAAATGTCTCTCGATTGTCCTTATCCCTAGGTCTGTGATCCTTTTTCATTCATCATATTGTTACATTAAAGTGTGAAATGAATAAATACAGGATAAACTAGACTGTAAATACATAAAACCGTAAAGGATAAACTACATACATGTAATTATATGCAGCCCAACTTGAGAATGGAAAGTATGCCATTATCTGGCATGGTGAATGGTTTCCTGTGATATCTCTGGGTAATGTTTACCTTTGTTATTGTTTTTTTTCTTTTTCCCCTTTTTTTTTATTTGTTGCTACAGGATAGCAAATGTAGTTTTGCGACACTTTTGTTTTCTGTTAAAATGTTTAATATGATTGATTTATCATTATAAATTTATATCAAGCATTCTTTTCATGCTATGCGACATGGGCTCCGCCCCCAATCGGTGGGCAAACTGTGTGCACGATTTCTTTAGAGATCAATGCAAGAATGGAGTGTCTTACCTTATCATTTCTATCTTTGCTAAAACTCAGTGTAGTGACATTTCCATACAAATAGTTGGCTGATCAAATTTATGGCAAAGCCTTGCTTTCAGTTTAACTCAGGGCTCCCCAAATCGTCACAGTCATAACACAATTGCCCAAGTCATTTTATAATATTTTTAAGATAGGGTTTAACATTCCAGGCGAAATAAGGTACTAGTTTATTTTTTGCCTGAAGAAAAGCTTGACGTATTGCATCGAGTCTTCAAAGTCTGATTTTTGACATGAAACCATTTTTTGGCAAGTCTCAAGATTTGCAAAGCAATGATACTTTTCCATGCTTTCTGAAAATACTATAAAAATGACCTCGGCAAATATGTTATGATTGTGGCGAAATGTTCTATCACTGCCTGGCTATCCTCTCTCCACCCCATCATGTAATCACAAGCAAACAGACAACACAAACTATTATGTTAACTTTTTCAATACTTTATTAATGACACTAGATTATCCAGATATTATAACAGCTTTAAAATTATACATACATATGTAATGTCCATTATATCGAAGCATGAGGGAGTAAATACATGTAGACTCAGAGCCTTATCCTTTGGAACATGTAACCTGCAGGGTGACTAGATATTGGCTCAGTGTATTATTTACACTCATAGAAAATGGTGAATAATATTTGAGCCATATAATCAGGTTTCACTATCACTTCAGTGGAAACAAATATTTTTGAATCATGCATGTTTTGTTTTACATTCAGTGTTTAGTGAAATATCTGGATTTGTCAACTTTCTGAAGTGAACCCACATGTTACTCATAACTCCTTAATTTTTTTTCTTAGTCAGTGGAATGATTTTTACGCAGGTAAGGCACATAAAATATCACAGTATACAAATAAAAAGGATATCCAGCAAAAGCCAGAGGATGCAAAATTGACAGGTGAATCATTAAAATAGGACACTGAAAGGTAATACATAATTGTAACAGTAGTGTACCAGTCTTACAGTTGTAAAAGTATTTGTCATACATAATGTACCTACATAAAAAAATGGCGTACTGTACAAATAAAAGCATATTTAGCAAAAGCCACTTGATGTTTATTGAAAAATATAATAATTTAAAAATGGACATTGGCCACAATTCTGATGCATAGTAAAATGATAAAGAGAATGACATTTTAAATGAACAAAAGAGAAATACATGTACACGTAATTTATGTATGTATTTGGTCCACATCTTTATCAAGATTAATACACAGATTTGTAAAGATTCTACTAACTACAACTTTTTCTTTTTGCCCAATTTTAACTACAGCAAAGTCTACCTCTACTTCAAATGAAAGAATATTGCTTACTTGATCCTTGAGCCTGCTTGCTAGCCAGCATGAAAATGCCAAATTTAAGAACTTCCGTGTATTACTCCAGAAAGTTTCACTGTGAATCGCACTTCTGTTTTTTTCCATTTGACAGAAAGATTTGTACTGGGACAAACCATGTACATGTTATAACATATTGTACACAAATCTCTTGATGCTTGTACATGTATACTGAAATGTATATGTATATATAATATTTAATACATATTACATACTATATATTGTCGTCCATCTCTAGTACTGCTGGCGTTCCAATAATTTTGGTGGTTTTGAATTACAGCTACCTTATCATTGCTCCTGGTGAGATCTATATTCTCACAAAGTGATTTATCAATATCTTTCACAGGTCTGAAGTTATAAGTCGAAAAGTTTTGCCATATCCTAAAATAACAAAAGTGACAAAAACTTTGAAACGCTCTCTTGTATTTGTAAAAAGACAAAACTGTTGATATGGCAGTGGGTGAGATGGACAACAATATGTTCTAAATGAAGTAAAAAAATTACTGTGCATGAGTCGTTTACTTCTGCTGCCATATTTTTTAATTGAGCGATGAAATGATAAAGGGTTTGGATTAAATTTACAGTAGAATTGTGTTGAAATATGAATGAATCATTTTTCCTTGAGATGTCTCCTATTCTGCCATGCAAAAGCAGAGCGACGTAACTGATAAGAGACAAAGAGAGCACTTACGTCAAAGATACTAGAATTGCTAAGATAAGACAGCTGGTGCTTTTAGCGTGTATAGATTTCGCACTGCTACCTAGTGGTAAATGCACGGAAGTCATGAAAAGTGCCATATCTTACAAAGCCAAATAGGAAAAATATTGAATTTTGTTCACTGTTCAGCTATCGCTATAGGCCTTGATTGACCTCACTTATTGTGGAATTATAACCTCAATCGCCATGGGAAAATGATGGCTTTTAGTCGCAGTGCCATTGACACAATTTTGCATCATAAATTTACCATTATATCAAGCATTCTTTTCATACTATGCGCCATGGGCCCCGCCACCGATCAGCATGCAAATTGTGTGCACGGTTTTTTAGTGGTGCGAAGAAGACAGTGTCTCATCTTATCGTTTCTAGTATCTTTGCTTACGTCGCTCTGTCTTTGCACGGCAGTATTGCTGCCAATGCAATAACATTTAATAATGGGACGGTAGTCATTTTGTAAACAACTGTAAGAAATCTGCAGGTCAAGGCTCATTATAGTTACATTTTTAATTGTTTTGTATTACAAAGCAACATCAGTTTCAGTTCAAGGCACAGTACATACAGAAAATACATGAATAATAGATTACATTACACGTACAACCACACAATTCATATTAATCAGACACTGATTATGTTCAAGGTAAGAAACCAGTAACTGAAAAAGTTGGTTCTATACAATGGGTAAGCCTACCTGGAGTCTAAAACAAACATGTAGCTGCGCACAGGTCTGGTTTAAGGCCAACAAATACACAAAGCACAATCTAACAATGGTGCCCCCACCCTCTCCTTTCCGCAAGACACTTTCAATCTACAAGTATCAGAACTCAATGTGCCAAACATTTTTTTTAACAATGTAGTAGCCTATAAAGTTGAAAACGGTTTACATGTCAAGTGTGTCAGTGAAAGAATTGAAGATTAAAGGCATAAAATAAACTCTGTAATGTCCACCACCTCCACTTCTTTGGTACCTTAAGCATGTAAATTTAATGGTTAACCCAGAGTTGGTTGTGCATAAAGACCACTGAATTATACTAGTTTGCTTGTTGACTGGGAGAATACACATATGTAATATTTAATGTTCATGTGAAACAAAGAACAATGAGATTTACACTCAATGAAAGTGCATCTTGGGAGGGCTTAAAAAGGTAAATAAATACATGTAATACTAAAGACTGGATTTGTCTAAAACAGATATGTCCACGTCGTCTCATATTATTGACCCATTCGTCATCGTTCCATAACTTGGTGTTCAGAAGCCTGAAAAGAAAAACGCAGAATGGAAACAATATTGTGTCATCAGTCAATACTAAAATATATATATATATATATATATATATATCAGGACTTGGTGATGTTTGGCACCAGATACTGACGTGAATAAATAATTATATATATATATATGCCTC
This sequence comes from Onchidella celtica, assembly GCA_963931925.1. Classification (NCBI taxonomy): domain Eukaryota; kingdom Metazoa; phylum Mollusca; class Gastropoda; order Systellommatophora; family Onchidiidae; genus Onchidella; species Onchidella celtica. The sequence continues at coordinate 20,942,483 of OZ007567.1, forward strand.
AAATTTTCATTCTGGTTTCAATTGATACTCACATACTGTAAAGAATATATCCGAGAGTGGGAGGAGACAGGAAGAGGGATAAAGATAGAAAGAAGGGGGAGACGGATGGAGGGGAGCAGAAGAGGTTTATCTCGAGCAAAACCATGCAGGTGCCTCACTTAAGACTTAAAGAAAGATTGTTTTTGCCCTCCACAAATTGCCTCAACACGACATTTTGGCTAGATGTGTGCCATAATTTCACGAAGGTTCCTTACCATGTCACTTTATGTATGCTTGATACTGAGTTTATTGACTTATGACATATATTTATGTAATGATGTATAAGGTGTGTGCATAAACACTCTGTAAAAGACAATTTCCCTCATGGGATAAAAAAATGATTCTTACCTTATCTTATCTTTTAGTTTCACAAATACAGTGAAGTCTGTCTAAAGTGAGTTTGCTTTAAACTGAAAACTTGGTTTAAATGAACACATAATTGTGTATTTTGGTCCTGACTTTTCCCTTCTTTGCTATTAGTGATAAACAGGGTTGGAAAAAAATCAGATTTTTTTTCAAAAAAATCGAATTTTTTGATTTAAATCAGATGTTTTTGATTTAAATCAGATTTTTTTGATTTTTAAAAAATACATAATAGATCTATATTCAATATTTTGTCGACAAAATATTTTCTATAATTTCATAACATAAGCATAAGGGTACTAAAAGGATATAGCTAAATGACTCCTAATAATCATTACAGTCATGTACATGTAATTGATAAAAGTTAAGTCTCTTCTGTCTCTTCACCTTTTTTACACATACTTTTGATGTGGATGTTGAATTTAATAGGGGAAATAATTGTGGGCTCAATTCAATGCTAACTTTGTATGGACTTGTTCAATCCAAGTTGAGAAATCGCTTGGGGAATGAGAAAGCGTCAAAACTGGTGTTTCTGTTTAGGGCCTTCAATAGTAAAGAATTGGAGACAACTGAAACTGAAAATGAGTAGAAAGTTTTCCTTTCTTATATATTATCAGAATTTTCTGGATCTGATCTGTATGCCTGGATTTCACTAACTGTTTTATAAAAATAAAGATGTTTATTTGAAATAAAATATAGGCCTTTTTCACTTACTTGACTGTCTTAATGTCTTACACAGGTACACAAAATTCAAATTCAGACTTACATTTTTGTTCAAGGTGTTATAAATGAATTGTGTCCTGCGACACATTCAAGTCTCCAACTGTTGTATGAATCAGCCAAAATCAGAAATTATTGAATGATGCATAATAATAATAATAATAGAGAAGCACTCCTACTTATCAGTGCCTTTAAGTCTAGTGCTTTTGAACAATAAAAACATCAAAAACAAGCAGTTTGAAAAAAAAAAATCCTTAAAAAGTAAAAAAATCAAAAAGTGATTTTCTTCTTCTTCTATCGAACACTAAATAATTACACCGTTACACCTGTTTGTTTAATAAAATTTACAGTTACACATAAGTCGGTAAAACTACCATTTAATTTTTCTTCAATGGTAGAGGGGTTAGGCCAAAAATTGTCTCTCAGATCTGCATACCTTGGGCACTCCTGAAGAACATGAGCAACTGTCTCCTCCTGGCCACAATCACATAGTGGGGATTGTACCACTCTCAATTTATGCAGATGTTTTCTCAATCTTGCATGTCCTGTTCTAAGTCGAAAAATAATCACCTGGTCTTCCCGCTGGAGCTTGTGGTATGCATCATTGTTTGTTGGAAATTTGGTTTTCATAGCCTGGTCTATGAGTGTTTTAATCTCACTAAATGTTGCTGGAGTGTCAGTTTGTAATAATGTACTTCCAGTCTTTGCCAGTTGATCAGCCTTCTCATTTCCTGGTATACCAACATGTGACGGAATCCATTGTAGATATACCCGTTTGCACTCTTTTCCTAGATTATTTAGTGATTCATTCAGGGCATATGTCTCTTCCGTATTTGATTGTAAACTTTGGAGTACCGACAATGCGTCTGTCAAAAACACAACCCTTGTTCTGCTTATGTTCACATCTTCCTCTAGTATCCTCACAGCATGTTTTAGTGCTTCCATTTCTGCTTTGTAATTAGAGCAAATTTCTCCTGTTGCAGTACCCTGAGAGATCTCTTGTCCAGATGGTAGCTTTATGTAAATTCCTCCACCTCCGTTTTGACCTTCTGTGCTTGAGCCATCTGTGTAAACATGTATCCATTTGCTGTTGGGGTAGTTTTCTTCCAGATGTGACATAGCCAAAATTTGTAGTTCATTTGGAGCAGCATCATTTTTACATTGGATTCCTGGTATGACTGTATTAATTTTGAAATTGCTGTGGCTTTCATGAGGAGCAATGCTGTTGCAAGTCTGTATTGGTATCGGCTCAGTATTGAGAACTTCATGTTTTCGACACATTTCTTTATGAAAGGCTACTGCACTAGATCTCTTTAGTTGGGTCTCACATGGTTGACTAATCCTTGGGTGAAGAGGGTGATGAGTCATCCTTTTTGCTTTTTCCATTGCTTTGGTTGAACTTATGTGTCTTCTTTCTTCTAGAGTTTGGATTTTATTTGTGTTGAGGAGGCTCTGGATTGGTGTTGTTTTCATTGCTCCGGTCATAATTCTCATTGCTTGATTTTGTGTCTTTTCCAGCTTATCCAGGTTTGTTTTGGCGGCTGAGTTTGTTGCAGCTGACATACCATATTCCAAGGCCGGTCTTACAGTACCACAGTAGGCTCTTCTTAATGTAGTGTTGTTCGATCCCCATTTAGTTCCTGCCAATTTTTTCATAATCGAGAGGCGCCTTTGTGCTTTATTTGTGGCATTAGTAATATGTGGATTCCATGTTAGCCTTTTGTCAAGCTGAACACCCAGGTAGGTTGCTGTTTCAGTTTCTCTGAGGGGTTGGCCTGCCAGCGATAATTTGACAGTCTTGAATTTTCTTTTCAGTGTAAACACAGTGAAGGCAGTTTTTCCTTTATTAATGACTAGTTTGTTCTCAGTTGTCCACCTGTGCAGGTTGTTTAGGGCATCTTGCATTCTGATCTGGGCAGTTCCTATGTATTCTTCTGCACTCCATATGGCCAAGTCATCTGCGTAGAGAGCTCCTTTGACTTTCCTGGGCAGAGTTTTGATGAGGTCATCAATGTATACCAAGAACAGGATTGGAGAAAGTATTCCTCCCTGTGGTACTCCATTTTTCAGCTTGTGTTTCTTGCTTTTAATCCCATTGATTTGTACTTTTGCTTCCCTGTCCAAAATCCAGTTCTTGATCCAGGCAAGCATGGTTCCTTTCACTTCTTTGTCCGCCAGCTTAATAAGAAGGCGTTCCTTCCAGACCCTGTCAAATGCAGTTTGTAGGTCGATCCATGTTGTTACCATGCTGTGTTTCTTCTGAAAAGTATCTTCAATTTCTTGGGAAAGGTATAATATTTGGTCCTCTGTAGATCTGTATTTTCTAAAGCCAGCCTGTTCATCAATTAGCAGTTTGTTGGATTCCAAGTGCCACATTAGTCTTGTGTTTATCATTCTTTCCATGAGTTTTCCTACACAACTTAGCAAGCTGATTGGTCGATAACTCTTGGCTTCTTGCTTTGGTTTTCCTGCTTTGTGTATTGGGCATATATTTGCTAGCTTCCATTTTTTCGGGACTTTACCTTGTCTCCAGCTTGAGTTGTCTGCTCCAATTGTTCATGCCTTGACGTGGAGGAGTGGCTTGCGTGTCCCAGTGATCCCAGGAGCTAAGCCAGCGGAGGCCTCGTGCCCCTGATAGCTTTAAGCAAGCTGGACAGGTCATGGGGGAAGGACCAGACAAGATTGAACAGACCGGCCCTCCAGGTTCGGGGGTTGGGCGTAGGGCTAACAACCCTACCCTGAAATCCTTGTTGGGGTGACCTTACTTGGAGAAACAAAAATCGTTACGGAAACAGCAACATGGAAAAACCAACGTTCTGGATGTGATGGACCTTCTGAGTACCTCGCGACTCGTATGAATGCAAGTAGTGAAAGCCGAAAGGAAACTGCTAGCAGGATGAAGGAGGAACTGAACACCGCCAAAACCAAGACCAGGATTGGATACTGGAATGTTAGAACAATGTATGAATCGGGTAAGTTAGCACAAGTAACATCAGAGATGAGGCGCTACAACCTACACATCCTGGGTGTAAGTGAGAGCAGATGGACTGGATCTGGAAGGATCAAAACATCCACTGGAGAAACCGTTCTCTACTCTGGAAGAGAGGATGACCAACATCATGAAGGAGTAGCCATCATCCTAAAGAAAGGACTGGACAAATGCTTGTTGGAGTGGAAACCAGTCAATAGCAGACTGATGAGGATGAGGATGAAAGGACGACACACAAACATCACTGTCATCCAATGTTATGCACCAACCAACGAAAACGACAACACAGACAAAGACGACTTTTATGAACAACTCCAGGGGGAAATGGACATGACGCCACGGCATGATCTCATCATTGTCATGGGAGACCTCAATGCTAAGGTAGGTAAAGATGATACAAATTATGAAAGAGTAATGGGAAAACATGGAACTGGAACAAGGAATGACAATGGAGAAAGGCTTGTGGATTTTTGTGCCTTGAACAACTTAGTCATCGGAGGGACCCTTTTCACACACAGAGAAATTCACAAACTCACATGGAATTCTCCAAATGGAAGAGACAAGAACCAAATAGACCATTTGATGATCAACGGTATGTGGAGACGATCCCTTCTAGATGTGAAAGTGAAAAGAGGAGCTGACGTAGCCAGCGACCACCATCTAGTGGCAGCACTTATCAAAATTAAACTGAACAAGACCGGAATCAAGACATCAAAGCAAAGACACCTTAATATTCAGAAACTGAGAGATGCAAGTGTTAGAAATGCCTTCAACATACAAGTCAAGAACCGATTCCAGGCTCTACGAGAGTCTGATAAGAACAACCCTAAAGAAAGAGGAATCGATTCAGAGTGGAAAAGAGTAACTACAGTGTACACAGAGAGCAGTGTAGCCTGCCTTGGATTTAATGAGAAAGGGAAAAGCAAGGAGTGGATCCAACAAAGAACATGGGATGTGATCGAGGAGAGGAAAGTCATGAAAAAGAAACTCCTACAAGTGAAATCGGAAAGGCTGAAAGAGAGGTACCAACATAGCTACACAGAGTTAAATAAGAAAGTGAAGAGACTAGTAAAGAAAGATAAACGAGAAGCCATGGAACAGCTAGCGGCAGATGCGGAGGAGGCAGCAGCAAGAGGAGAACAGGGTAAGCTCCACAAGATCACTAAGCGCATTTGTGGCAAGTACGGTGGAAGACCAAGTGTTCCAATCAAAGACAAGAATGGGAAACTACTGACTACAGAACGAGAACAGGATATACGCTGGACAGAGCACTTTCAGGAATTACTAAACCGGCCACCACCTGAAGATAGAATAATAATACAAGATGCTGCTGAAGACCTTGACATCAACATAGATCCACCAAAGAAAGAAGAGATAGTAGCAGCAATAAAGAGCCTAAAAAACAGCAAAGCCCCAGGAAAAGACAACTTGACTGCAGAACTGTTCAAAGCAGATCCGGATCAGTCAGCCACCATCCTTCAGCCACTGTTCACAGCTATCTGGGAAGCAGAAGCAGTACCAAAGAGCTGGAATGAAGGCAGAATAGTGAAAATACCCAAGAAAGGAGCACTCAGCGATTGCAACAACTGGCATGGTATCACTCTCCTTTCTATACCAAGCAAAATCCTTGCCAAGATCATTGTGCAACGTATGTCAGATGCTGTGGACAAGACACTGAGAAAGGAACAGGCCGGATTCCGAAAGGGGAAAGGATGCATTGACCAGATCTTCACACTCCGAAACATCATAGAACAGTGTTCAGAATGGCAAAGGCAGCTCTATGTGAACTTCGTTGACTTCGAAAAGGCCTTCGACAGCATCCACAGAGAGAGTATATGGCGCATTCTTCGGCACTATGGGATTCCCAGCAAGCTTGTTGAACTCATCAAAAGCTTTTACAAGAACTTCAGTTGCAGTGTCGGAAACAGTGATGCATCCTTTGAAGTGAAAACTGGTGTACGGCAAGGATGTGTGATGTCAACAATTTTGTTTAACCTCGTAATCGACTGGATTATGCGGAAAACTACAGAGGATGCACCAAGAGGCATCAGATGGACACTCTTCGACAACCTAGAGGATTTGGACTTTGCGGATGACCTTGCGCTATTGTCACATAGTCACCAACACATGCAAGATAAGACGCAGAGACTACATAATTTTGGATGCAAAGTAGGCCTTCGGATTAGCCAGAAGAAGACAGAGATTATGACCCTAAATGTAGACACTCCAGCACCAGTGCAAGTAGATGACAAGAACCTCACCACGACGGACAAATTTAAATACCTTGGTAGCATTATCAGACCAGAGGGTGGCACAAAGGAGGACATCCAAAGTAGGCTGGGAAATGCAAGGGCTGTCTTTCAAAGTATGAGCAACATCTGGAAATCGACACAATACGGCATCAACACCAAGATCAGACTGTACCAAAGCTGTGTCCTATCCACACTCCTGTATGGATCAGAGTGTTGGCGAATGACAGAAGGTGACCTCGCCAAGTTGTCTTCCTTCCACACCACATGTCTTCGTAGGATTCTCCGCATCTTTTGGCCAAACAAGATTTCTAATCAGGAACTACTAAGGCGATGCAAGCAAGAAGAAATAGCCAACATCATCACGAAGAGACGATGGAGATGGCTTGGACACGTGCTGCGAAAGGAAGCAAATTCTATAACCAAAACAGCACTTCAGTGGACACCGGAGGGACGGCGCAAGCGAGGCAGACCCAAGGCAACCTGGCGGAGAACAATCGAGGCAGAGATGAAATCCTTCAATCACTCATGGGGAACTCTCGCAAAGATGGCCCAGAACAGACAGGGCTGGAGATCCTTTGTTGCTGCCCTAAGCACCAGTGGGTGCAACAGGAAATAGTAGTAGTAGCTTGAGTTGTAAATTTTAAGCAGTTTTGTTTTGGCTGTTTCACCCAAATTTTTAAGCATTTCATTGGTAATATCATCAGGTCCAGGAGATTTTTTGAGTTTCAATGCTTTTAGTGCCTTTTCAAGTTCCTTCCTGCTGAATTTTTTAGTCATGTTTGGGTTATTACAGGTCTCCTTCAATCTTGTGTTTAAAATTTCCTTTGCTTCCTCATGTTCTTCTTTATTAACATTAATGTCTCCACTTTGTTGAAATTGTTTCATGAGCAAGTTTGCTGCCTTCTTTCCAGTTTCTCTTTCTATAACAATTGGGGGTGTTGTTCTCCTTTCGTCGTTTAGTTGTTTCATTAACTTCCATAATTTGCCACCTTCTTTGTCCATATCTATGTCTCTAGTCTTTTCTGCCCAACTTTTCTTGATTTCAGTATTTTTGTACAAGTTGTATTCAGCTGCTGTTTTCTTCCAGTAGATATGGCTCTCCGCTGTCTTGTCTTCCTCTGCGATCCTCCTTGCTTCCTCTATCTTTCCCTCCAATTCCTCAAGTTTCTCTGTCCAATATGGCTTATAATTTTTGATTGCTCCTCTAGGAATACTTTCTGTTGCTGCTTTGGGGATGGCCTTATTAAAGTTTTTTGCTGCTCTTTCAACATTTTTGCTTTTTTCCATTTCATTAGTGTATTTATTGGTTAAAACCTCAAATAGTGTCCAATTTGCTTTCCTGTAATTCCATCTCGGTAGTCTGTTTTCACTGTTTCTCTCTATGTCAACATTTACATTGAAGTACACAGGTCTGTGGTCAGAGGTTCCCAACTGTTTCCCAACCATTCTATCTATACACTTGTCCATGTCTTCTGATACAAAGGCCAAATCCGGGTTGCTGGTTGTATGCCATATCTGGCTGAGGAAAGTGTCTGTATCCTCCAAGTCATGTACTAGTATTAATCTATTTTCATCTTGCCAGTTTTCAACTTCTTCTCCTCTTTTGTCAAGCTCGTTGTATCCCCAACTTGGTGAGTGGCTGTTGAAGTCTCCCAATATTATCCATTTTTCATACTTGACTTGTATCTTGTCCAGAGAAAGCATCCTCTTGTCTGAGCAGTATAAATTCACTATAGTGTAAGTACCAGCGTTCAAATAAAGGTCTAGCTGAAGAATTTCTGCTTCATTGTCAGTTTCTATTACAGTGTCTTCTGCCTGGATGTCGTTTCGGACTAGTGTGAGTACTCCTCCACCCTTCTGTCCTGTTCGTTGGTGGCGGAATGATTGATAGCCTCTGATGGAGAATCTGTATTCTGGAAATGGGAAGTGTGTTTCTTGAATACATATAACATCAATTTCCTCCTCTCGTAACCTCTTTTCCAGATCTTGCTTTTTTCGGGTCAATCCTTTAGCATTCCATTGTGCGATTTTTAATAGTTTGGAGTGTTGAGTCAATTCTGGTTCAGGTGTACTTTTCTGAGGATTCCTGGTCTTTATCCGCTGAGATTTTTCATTTCTTTCTTTATGATTTCGACCGCATAAGTGGATATCCAACCAATCGCGGTTAACTGGCAGGATAGTATAGGACAGGCATTTGTTTGGGCCACCTTTTCTAGGCCTCTCCACTGATGGTGGTAAGCAGTGCTATCCTTAAAAGGCTGCTTAGTCGCCAGAGGTGCTGCCGAGCTACATTGCTGTCCTGGGTCAATGTAAGAGCGACCAAAATCCCTGACCGCTACACGTGCAAGTTTGTGACTAATGGCTTCCAGTGCTATCCTACACCTGCCACCGTTACCACTTACCTGTCGCCGTGAGACTTAATAAGAGCGAGGGAAAGTTAACTGGAGTGCATCCTGAATTTAGAATTTTTTAAAGTGCCTAAAAACTAAGGAGATTGAATAATTTTGGTTAAATTTACTTAATACAAACTTTGGATCTGGTGTAATTATCTTAAAATAGTGATGTGCATCTTGCTTTGTTTTGCACCAATGGTCAAGCAAGTCTGACTTTCGCGAATGATTTCTTTTCGGAGTTTTCTCTCCTAGATGGACTGCCTTACAGGGCTTATGAGCTCCATCTACCCATGGTTGACAGTTATGTTCAGAACTGTCACGAGTGGAGTGAGTGCAATTAAGGGGATTGCTACAGAGCGGGTGTAGAGTAAGAAAGGCTCACGGTGGACAAGTAAGTTAAGCGTGCTGTTGTGAGTAGTGGGGGGGGTCTGAATAAGGCGAAAGCGCTGTATTACTATCACTGCAAGTTAGAAGGTCCTACGGAACGGACCTGTGAATAAGAGCCCATCGGGCGGACATAAGGGGAGCAGTCGAGAAGACTAGTGAGAGAGTCTTTCCAGTGATGACAGGTGTCGAGGACGGGCCGCAGAGCCACCTCGATGAGCACAGGGGATAGGCCAGCATAGGGCCGGAGGCCACACATAGGCCAGAAGTGAGGCTGTCAGTGCAGGACAGTAGAGGCACATAAAGTCGTGGCAGTCAGACCACGGACAGGGACGTAGATATGAGCGTGAATGTGATAATGCACTATTGCCATGTTGAGGGGAGAATGTACTATTGAAATGATAATGTCTATTGAAATGATAATGTGTTATTGCCCTGCTGAGGTGCTAGGGGAATGCTAAGGTGTATGACAATAGGAAGGTGATATTGAGAGACTGCGGTGCCAGTAAATTATTAATGTGCTATTAAGACCCTGAGGGGAGAGGCTGAGGCCGAAGTGCCTTTAGGAGTAACTACCGGATTGTGGATCCGAGGGAGAGTGTGTGTGAGAATAAGGCCGTTGTACGGCAGTTAATCCCAATAATATAATGTATGTAATTGCGCTATTATCTGTATAATTATGTTTAATAAATGTGTGAGTCTGATGGATTGTTCTGTTAAGTGTTAGCTTGTTTGTTCGTGATTGTTGTCCTGTCATAACTTATTACATCTCCCAGTCTGGGATTTGTGACAAGAACTGCTTATTCAATTCGCAGCTAACCTGTATATCTACAGGCCCTTCCCCCATCCACAACCCAGGGGACCCGCCATGTCGGGGATGTCAGCCCCTCATAGAAAAAAGTGATTTAAATCACTGATTTTAATTTAAAAAATCAAAGTGATTTAAATCAAAAAAATCATTTGATTTAAATCACCTTGATTTAAATCATGCCAACCCTGGTGATAAATACCGGATTATAATTATGAACTAGTCAAAATCAATGCTCAATGAACTCCATAGCTCCGCTGCAGAAGTGCACAATATCAGTTTCATGCAGGCTTTATACACACCCAAAGACAAGCACACCAAATGAACACACACGTGCATACACGTATACACAGACACACATCTTAGCTGTTCCTACTTTGCAGCTCCTTAATTCAACCTACAACTGACCTATAATATATTCAAACACGATGTCCACATCACTCCTACAATGAAAGAATTTGAACATTTTTTAATGATACTGCAAATATTTAGCGTGGCATTATCATGCGTATAATGAAACAACACATCACAGCATGCTGTGCATAAATCACAGTGCATGTAACATAATATGCATTTTCATAGTTTTACTTTCAGTGTTGCTCTCCTGAAGTCCAAATAGCTTATTTATCGGACCTTTGGAACTGCACATTTTAATTCATTAAGGCCTAATCAAACTGTTTTAATATTCTTATGGTAAGACAAACTCAGTTTTCATTTCAATTGTAATACATGCATAGTTCCCATGCAACGGGAAGCAGCCAGGTGGCATGAAATGCTTCCCCTTTACATCCGGCAAATGCCTTGTCCGGAAGTAACTATCATCGATATATAAATATTTTGTCAAATGTGATGCGAATGATTCAAGCGTTCAATCATTCAGCGCAACAGTGAAGGCAGAATATCTGAAGTGGTGTAAATGCAATGCCCTCTTTGAACCCTTTATTTTCCACCCTATGGCATTTGAGATGTCGGGTGTTGGTGGCCAAACCAAGAGAAGACTGATCAACAAAATCGAAATAAGGGAATGTGTGTAGCTGTGGCAAAAGCTAGGCCTTGCAATTATCAGGGGCTCTGCTGCTAGCATATGTGCGTATCGTGTACCTCAGCTTTTCAATTTTTTTTGCCTTTTAAAATCACTTTCACCCCAAAATTATCCTCACAGCATTTTTGCCACAGTACATGGATTATAATTTTTACTAACTGAAATTAATCCTAATTTGTATGCTTTGTTGTACTTCATTTTATTCATAATACATGTACCTCTGTTTTATCACCAAAATGATTACGCTTTATCTTTCGATGTCCATTTTAATTTTTACAGATCAAATTTAATTTAACAATCACTGACTTTTATCTTTATATAATGTCATTTTTTAAACCTCTAATAAATTTTATGTATACATGTACTTCAAGAAAAAATTCTCGTGCAAAAATGGCAATCTCTAGATTGAGGACCGTCTGGTGAAATCCTACTCGGCTTTCTTTCAAAAATTGACATATTTGGCAAGCTTGTAGCCCTTGACTGCCCGCTGGTTGCATTATAAGTTGGAGATTAAATTCTGAATTAAGGGTAAAATAAAGCCTTTTTTAAAATATCATAACAGTTAAGTCTGATAAAGTTATTCAGTTTCTTGCTTCTCCTGAAAAAATACGCCTATCCACTCCCTTCTTCTTCCTCTGGATCACTGCTGCTGGGGGCTGTTGAATGTAGCTTGTTTGTGGGAACTGAGGTTTTCAGCAGCAGGGAAATCCAAAGAGCATTTAAGTTATATGGGATGAGCGAGCTTGATGACTTCAATAACCAGAAATTGGGCAGTTTGAATCTGAATAATCCAATTATCCAAAAGTTTGAAACAGTTACAGAGGTAAAGTAAGGATAAAAACCAGACCTTGAGATTACATCGATTAAAAAAGAAATTCGAATTACTAGATTGAATTAAGTGTACTCCACTGTATGTAAATTGCCATAATCACAGTACCTGACTGTAATATGATTCATTCAAGAAAATATGGAGACAAACAAACCTGGATTTCTGCTCTTATCTGAGGTTGCTGGTTCCATATTTCTTCCATTCTGTCTGCCACAAATGGATAATCTTCTCCAATAGCCCTCATGAAATTAACAAAATTCTCTCTACTTAAAGTTCTCACACTGTCACAAAGAATCCCCATTACATCACAAGAGGCTCTGTCATTGCCTCCTCCCTGCGGATTAAAACCAAAAATATAAATTTATGGGAATTCATCACACACAACATAATAATAATCCCATGTTGCTCATCAAAGGAAAATGCCAGGCTGGACTAGATCCAATTTACAATATGATGGAAATCTTGGAAAGAGTTCCGTACGCATCCCAACCATCCAGTAAATGGGAGCACTTCGAGCACTTCTGATTGTTCTCATGACCAGATTTTCTTACAGTAATGAAATTATATTCCAAACTGCAGGGGTTTATGGATCCCTAGAAAGGACATGACTTTATGAGCAGCCATATGCGCGCGGTCCCAAGGGTGAGGAGCCCCCCCGGTCAGTTAGTCCTCTTTACGCATGATTTTATTTCTTAATGCACAGCACAGCGATTAACTGCTGAGTACATTAAATGATGCAATCTGGCATGAGACGCATTTGGATGTCTTTTCCAGTTTATAGTCCCTTAGCCTAACCCTTTTCCTATTCCTAAAGGCCACGCTTATTCGTAGACGTTTACGGATAAGATCCCCATCAGATTCTTATTCGCAGATGGAATTTTGGTTTTGTAATTTTTATTTGGGAAGAGCTCCTTTAGATCACAATTCCGGCTTGTTTTGTTGAATAATTAGGCTCTTCACTGGGTAAGATGGCTTGATTTGGAGTAACGCATCATCTTTCTTATGGTATTGATGCGCCAGGTTGTCTTTTTGATAGTGATACCTGTACTTATCATTTAATGTGTCCTCGGTAGCATTAGAGAGACCCTGCTTAGTAAAGGTGGCCACACACCTACAAGTAGGCATGACAAGTTTACGTGATACAAGAAGAATGGTACTGGCGGCATGTAGGTGTGTGGCATTACTTGAAGCTTGCGCAAGGCTTAAGGAAATTGGCTCCAATCAGTTTGGCATGAAGGAGACCAAGTTCTGTTTGGTGTTTTCTCGTCATGCCAGCATGCGCCACCGTGTTTCCCCCTCCCCCACAGTCTTGATTTTGTAAATTTTATGTGTATGTATATGGCATATGAAGTGTTATAAACAATTTTAACTGGAACACTTTAAAGTTGAAAATGAAGAGAAGGTACTTTGGTTTAATCATACCTTTGATTTAAAGAGGTATAAACCCAAAGATTAAGTAGACAGCTGATCTAAATTTCTTTTTAGTTAAACCCATGATTTCGGCTTATTTTGGTCTCCGAGTGTTCCTCTGTTAACATTTAGGGACCGTTCACAAATGATGTCAGCTAAAATTTGGCCAAAAATGACCCCCCCCTCCCCCCTTGTCATCTTCTGTCGTCTTTCTCATGCCCCACCTCCCCCCCCACCAAGTTGACGTCAACCAAAATGTACATCTAGATAGAACCCGTACAGGATGCATTTAATATATATATTCACCTTTGATCTTTATTTTAAATCAAAATAAAAACTATTGTTTATAAAAAAAATACCTCAAAGAAATACCTGAACTGTCAAATCCAAATTTAACCAAGCAAAATAATTAAAACAAATAGATTCGATAGCAAGCATGGATTGGATATCAAGCATAAACAAAGCAAAAAGATTGGAGTATCAGTATCATCTCAGCTTGGAAAAAATAAATATCAAATAAATCACAGAAAAAAAAAAGAATTTAATTATGCATGGCACGTGAAAATATCCTGGAACTGTAAACAAGTGGGGAGGACTTCCATACATGTATATATACTGACTGGTGTACGATTATGGGGAGATAACTGTTAATACTGTTCATTTTAGGCCAAGAAAATGTGGTCTATATTTTTCTTCTTGATTTGAAGATTTGACTTTTCTTTTTACCAACCTTTTAGAGCATCATGGTTGATGTCAACTTTGTAAGGACCCCCCCCCCCTCCCCCCATGTCAACTTTTCACTGACCCCCCCTCCCCCCTCCGAGCTGACGTCATTTGTGAACGGTCCCTTATTGTTTTTTTCCATTGCAAACGTTATTTTTCAAATTGCACACGTCTTAATTCAATGCAATGATGGGTTTGTATATTTAGCCTAATGTACTGTCCGTCTATATCTCTGTCTGTCTGTATGTAGGTAGTCCAAACTGATTTTTACTTTTTATCACAACTCACCATTTGTTGTCTTATCTGAGGGAGCTTGCTTTTCTAAGAATTTTGATATCAAATTTCTCATTCTGGCTTAAAGGGTTTGAAAGTTATGGCATTTTCAAAAGTGAAAAAACACCTCGAATTTGTTACCTTTTGCAAATTGCACGATAGCCCAACTTTGACTGCCCATAAAATGATTGTGTATTGAGTCAAAGCATTAAAAATTATCAGTTTCCAAGTCAAGGGGGAGCACATTACACTCGAGTTTTTTCGAAGGGTACAAATATAGTACAAGCATCTCATTTTACTTTTTTTATTCATCAAACTTCATCCAACATCAATTTTGTGTGAACTCTTACAAGGGAGACAAAAATGTTTTTTTTTTTTTTTTAATTGAAAAGGAGGTCAACCACGTCGCCACTGACTCAGCACTGAGTGTCAGAAAAAGGTGATGAAATTAAGCATTAGGTGGGTCTATAAAAACGGTCGGCGCTTCCTAAGTCTAATTTTGGCACACTCTGAAAATACAAAGGCTGAGGTTCATTTGTGTATAATTTTGATCCTGATCTATTAAAATTTCTGCCAGTTTCTCGGTCAACAAAGTTTTCAACAAATGATTTTTAAAGGAATTTCAACTTCAGACAGGATGAAAGATACATTGAATTAAACCTCATTTATCTGGCTTTCTGTGTGAGTTATTTTCAAACACATGAGCTACATCGGCGCGAAACTCCGTGATCCTTTGTTATAAGGGGGTCAAATCGGTATGTACGGCTCAGGGCGAAAACGGCAAGACTGTGTCTTGTTCAAGCAATAAAAACACATGGCTACATACATTAAACAATACAAAAGGTAATATACTTTGACAGAGGAAGAATTGAACTTTATTTTGATGTAGGATACACGCCGTTTTACATAAACACACAGCAGTAGTGTCCTTGTAATGCTGGCCTAAAATTATGCCAAAACGGGATTTTGCCCCCCTGTGGGCTACCTACTATATATGTAAATTTATCTGCCTATCTACTGGTAACATGATTAATTGCAAAAAAAATATGCATAGTGGCATCAGTGTTGTGGTGGTACCATAGATATACACTAGTGAACTAGATTCCACGTGTCGCTTCACCAGCCGTCTCTTTCCCTGCTTCCCGACGCGAGCCGGAATGGTCCGCATTGAAACCCAATCTCACCATCGCGGTGTGGGCTGAGCACTCGATGCTAGCCTAGGTAATGGGTTGAAAAATAGCGGTGATTGTGATTGATTTTGTAGCTTTAATTTGATTGTGATTGATTTTGTAACTTTCATTTGTTTATAGTCACTCACATATCATTTCTATGACATAAAATTGAATAAAATTCGTCGATTGAAAAAAAAACAACAACACCAGACTGATTAAACCGACACAACTCACAACTACAATGTAAAGCCAATGGTGTTAATGTGCATGACATGGTGCGAGAGGGTGGGGTAAGCCCAGAGGGATGACAACGGATGATGAGAATAGATAGATAGATGGATCGATAGATAAACCTTAGAGAGACACAGAGAGAGACAGTGATAGAAACAGATAGAGAGAGAGATAGAGACAGATAGGGAGAGAGATATAAAGAGAAACAGAGAGAGAGAAAAGCAAGAGAGAGATAAAATAGATAGATAGAATAGATAGATAAGATAGATATAGGATCAGATCAGATAAGATCAGATCAGATCAGAATAGATCAGAATAGATCATATCAGAATAGATCAGATCAGAATAGATATGAATAGATCAGATCAGAATAGATCAGATCAGATTAGAACAGAAAGATAAGATAAATAGAATAGATAGATAGAATAAATAGAATAGATAGATGGAATAGATAGATAGATAGATAAATAGATAGATAGATAGTACACAAACAGACAGACAGATAGACAGATAAACTTTCTCATTGACAAAGGCCTACATGCTGCTCCGTTTACAAACACGATGACTCAAATAATGAGTCGCGACCCACCCCAAGATGGCCGCCAGCACCGCCTAACAATCCCATTCAGTATCTGGCGTGTCTGGGCATTGGGTGGTACGCTCTTGTCCTACTGATGGGAAGATCGTGGGCGGGTTCAAAACCTGGTTGCACAAGGCTCGACGTTGAGCCCTTGGGAACGGCTCATACAAATTTCTCCTCACCGCACTTAGATGTTAATTGGGCACCTGGCGTCGGGCAGTGAGAGATCTTTTCAGTATATGAGTGCGATGGGCTTTTCAAAAAGCTGTTGCACTGTATGCTCCTCATCGATTTGAGATGGTGCTGGAATAATTAGCCCACCAGGGATTCCTTGTAAAGCGTATTGAGCATGATTTCGCAGATAATGCGTTTTATAAGAGCTGAAGTTTTTTTGTTTGTTTGTTTCTTTTAAACGCAAAATAAATACCAAATAAATATTGTGTACTTACCCTCAAATACTCTTGAGAAAGTGATTCAATAACATGTTGACAAGTTTCTGGAACAATCCACCCTAAATGCTTGTGGAGATATCCGTGTTGAAAATTTTAAGTTTTCATAACTGCATCCTGTACTAAAAACCTTAAAGTGGGTGTTAAACGTTTGTGAGAGCTAATCGACTGACTTAGCACCGTGTCTTGTTTTTCAGTCAAAGGGCTCAATACTCCAAGAAGCCCTAGGTAAATGTCTTCAGCCATGTGAAGGAAATTATAAAAGTGTGTTGGATATACTCTCAACTCTTCTAACAAATTTGTGTGATTATAATTATTTAGATCTTTTTAGTAACCAATTTTTGGCCACAATGATTTCTTCTTCCTTCGTCTTTTCATCACAAAATGGACAGAAAGATCACACAAAATGATTAACTCATCCCTCCTGGAAGCCATTTCTGAAGCAATTTGTGCAAATAAAACTGACATACACTTGTGTAGTGTGTGTGAGAAGCATGAACAGGGCTTGAGGCGTGGTTGCACAAGTGAATTTGATTCGATCCGCTTGATCAAATCCACTTGTAGGTTCCCCGGTGGCTTGCTAAGTAAACTCGCCTGCTGAGATGGTAAGGGGGGTTCGAATCTCTACGAGAGCAAACTGCTTTTTTGTTGTTACTTTTTTTTACTGCTTTTTTCCCCACTGATCATTGTTGCTTTGCTCCAGAGTATTTTTTTGTGACTAGGATTTAAAAAAAAATTTTTTTGATGAATTATGAGCCAATTTTGTCAGGTGTGAAATCACAGAGAAAGTCAGACAGAGCAAATAAACTAGACTTCCATGCAAACAAAAAAGTAATAAAACAAAACATGACAAATAGCTGAAGCAGAAGACCTCCAAAATATATTTTCAGTAAATACCGAAAAGATCCAGGTTACCATAGACAGAAATGAGCTGTTCACCTCACAATGACTAAAAGAAATCTTTTACATGTTTAAAATTTGATTTACATTTTTATTTCTAATTAGCAATTACTGTCACGTTCAATCAACAGGAATAAATAAAATGAACAGGAATAAATAAAATGAACAGGAATAAATAAAATGAACAGGAATAAACAAAAGAAATGATCTGGAGCACACTAGCAATGATCAATTTTCCCATAACATCAATTTTGCAAAATCTTTTGGAAAAAAATTATTCCTAATAATGAGCAGTAAGCCTACTAGTTTTAAAATAAAAAAAGCAACCAAAACCTCTGGCGTGCGATTGAACCCAAGATGGATTAAACTCATTATAGTCTCCGACTGATAACCCCAGATGCTCGTCATTGCGCCACCGCGGACCGCGATAGGTTGGAGGAACTTCTCCACAGTAGTCATCACAAAACCAAGAATCCCCGCATCTGCAAATAAGATCGGGATTGTATTCGCAGATGTCTGCGAATAAGCATATTTCAATTCCTAAATCTACCCCTTACCTTTACAACCGGAAAACAAAGGTTTGGGGTGAGGGATATAAGATTATAAGGACTGGGTTAGGAACAGATTTACAGTGACAGACTAGCCGGGACATCTAGTGAAACTCTTTCCCATGCCTCTGATTATGATTGAGCTTCAGAAAAATCAACAGAATAGGACGACACTAAACTCATCATTTCATAATTGCAAATATAGAAATAAGGGGTTTGGCAGCTATAATTCTTCACAGATCTATTGAATTTGTACTAGATCTAGATTTAAGCCTAGATCTATAGGCCCCAAGTCTAGATCTTCTATCTAGATCTACCTGCGCTCTCTGCAGTGTTTGTACGGGGAAAATACCAACTATTTTTGGTTTGAGGTACTTGAAGTCAACCTCGCTGCAAATACTGTGAGTACATCTCTCCATCACTGCTTGGATAGCGCGGTAAATAGCGTCGTGCTCTTGCATAATTTTGTATCTCGTGCCCAGTCTTCGTCGTGTCACACACAAAGTAACAAATTAACGTCCTCGATAACTTTTGTTTTCCTGGAAATCGGCAAAATTGCCGGATCGATCTCCCCACAAGATCGAGGGCTGAGAATGTATCGTTAATATGCTCGCCTCGATCGTTACCAAATAATTGAATTCTAGTTTGAAGAGCATCTGCTCGTGTGTTTCCACGGTTTCGCCCAAGTATCGGTATCTTAGTTAGTCTTTATTCTTTTTTTTTAAAAATGTAAAGTTCAGCATTATATTTTAGTGTCTCAGGCCAATCGGTAAAACATGAAAAGCACAGAAAATCTGAGGGGTTGCAACAAGACGTGAAGCGAGGTCAAAATCAATAGGCCTAGATCTATATCTTGCAAAGTATATATTGTATCGTTTCTAAATTATTTCTTACCTCCCGTTGCACTATTCACTTTTTTCTTTTTGCCATTATTATCTTGACTTTGCCTCGGGCTAAGCAAAGCTAGATGTACGTGCTTTAAAAATTGTTTTAGGTTTCCAGTTCGTGAAAATGTGTGGAGCTAGTGCAGAAGCATCAATGGATCGATGTCTCGGATCGGGCATAGATCTAAAAACTCGTTGACATATAATATTATTATATTATGTCGTTAATTTAACATACAGGCCTATATATATATAAACAAAAGAAGTGATCTGGAGCACATTAGCAATGATCCTAAGGAAATAATACATATCTCTGCTAAAACATTTTACTTTACTTGTTTCGTTTTCTATTTTCTTCTCAGGTCATCAAACTCTTTTAAGTTTATTGTGACTACAATTTTTGTTTGTTTGTTTGTTTTCTGTTTGAACGTTCCTCTGATGGATCTTGATGGTGATAACTATAATTATTATTAATTTATTGCTGCTGTTGAGAGTGAATGGGAAGAGAGGAGGCAAGGGAAGAAACGGAACTTCAATTAAGTTATCTGACCACATAATATAGCCTATCTGTCACTGTCACTGTATTTGTAAATTATTACCATTTTTCTCAACCAATCAAAGCCACCAAAGATCAAAATAAAAAGCAGCAACAGCATGGGACTCAATCAAAGTGTAAAAGATGAATTTACTTTTACGTCATTTTACTGGAGCAAAACCCAATACTATAAGAAAATAAGAAGGTTTTTGTATCAATATCTAGCCTAGGCACTGGTATCACTATCAAGACCAAAATCTCAGGTATCGTCCAAGGCCATTTACCGTGATCAGTGGCCTACATTTCGGAAAAACTAGGAGCGAGGAACCCGCAGGGGCGACAATCAATAAATAAAATAAAATAAACATACATGTACTTACCGCCCTGTCATGAAGTAGGAATCAAATAAAACAACCCCTCGCCCCCTAACTAGGTAAGGATGTCTATCTCTCCCTACTATCTCACTGCCTCTACTTTGATGCCAGTCCAAGGGAAAACAAAGAAGAAAAAGAAGACAGCAGGCAGAAGGAGAGCCCTTTTCAGGGCTAAGATATATGGCCTTTAGCGTCTTTACAGACGGTCTTAGCAGCTAGAATATTCACTTTCACTTTGACTGACAGCTTCTCTCGTGGCTTATTCTGCCAATGTTTGACCCGAGAGTGCGATGGCAGTGATTGCAGGTCAGTCTTTTGGGTTCACTTTGGCGAGTGTTTTCATTCCGCCTCTGTCGTTTTGTCAGGTATGTTTCTTTTGCCTTGAAGTCTATTGCGAGCGTGCCACTGCGCCATTTTTGTCTCCATCTGCTTCGATCATTTGCAAGGTTCTCCCATTCATTGGGGTCGATGTTGAATGCTTTCATCGTGACCTTGCAAGTGTCTTTGAATCGCAGATGTGGCCTACCTCTGGGTCGGTTGCCAGTAGCAAGTTCCCCGTAGAGAATTTGTCTGGGGATGCGATCATTTTCCATACGGTGGAGATGTCCAAGCCACCGCAGTCTTTTTTTGCCTAGGAGAGCCTGAGTTGATGGAATGTTGGCTCGGCTCAGAACTTCGATATTTGAGATCCTGTCTTGCCACTTGATCTTGAGAATTTTGCGTAGGCAGCGCAGGTGGAAGGAGTTGAGGGATCTTTCATGTTTGGAGTAGGTGGTCCATGTCTCTGAGCCATACAGCAGGGTGCTTAGGACGCAAGTTTGGTACACGAGTACCTTTGTTTTGATGGTCAGCTTGCTATTGTTCCACACCCTTTTTGAGAGTTTGCCAAAAGCTGTGGCCGCCTTTCCTATTCTGGCATTTATTTCAGTTGTTATGTCTGTGCTACCACTGATGGTTGAGCCTAGGTAGCAGAATTTTCCCACTTGCTCCAGAGGAGAGCCATTCAGCATGATTGGGTTGGGGTTTCTCAAGCCTTGTGTCAAAACTACAGTTTTTGAGACACTGATCTTTAGCATGAATTTGTCACAGGCTTTGGCAAGGCTATTGATGAGAGCCTGGAGCGTGGTTTCATCGTGGGCCACGATTGCAGCATCATCTGCGAAGAGGAGCTCTTCTAACATAATATGCTCTGTACGAGATTTTGCTTTTAGTCTGGCAACATTAAAAATGGAGCCGTCCACTCTGGTGTTAATAAGTACTCCACCTGAACATTGACCAAAGGCATTCTTGAGTAGGGCTGCAAAATATATACCAAATAAGGTAGGAGCAAGAACACATCCCTGCTTCACACCGCTGTTTACAGCAAATGAATTGGATGTGCAGCCCTCAAAGTTGACACATGCCCTCATGTCAGTGTGGAAGGATGCAATAAGTTTTAGCAATGTTGGTGGACAGCCTATGGATTTAAGGACTGCATACAGGCCAGATCGGCTTACGGTGTCGAAAGCCTTTGTTAGGTCCACAAAGCATGTTATAAGCGGCCTGTTTTGTTCTTTACATTTTTCTTGGATTTGCCGAAGTGCAAATATCATGTCAATAGTTGATCGTTTGCTTCGAAAGCCACATTGTGTTTCTGGTAAGACTTTTTCCGCCAGTTGTTGAAGGCGGCAGAGGATGACGCGAGCAAAAGCCTTTCCAGTAATGCTGAGGAGGGATATGCCTCGATAGTTGTTGCAGTCGCCTTTGTCTCCTTTGTTCTTGTAAAGTGTGACAATTTTGGCGTCTCTCATATCATGTGGTATCACGCCTTCTTTCCAACACTGCAGTAACAGATTATACAGGTGTGGTAATAGTGGGCCTTTTAGGTCTTTTAATACCTCTGCCGGAATGTTGTCACTTCCTGTGGCTTTTCCAGCAGACAGGTGGTCGATTGCATTGGAAAGCTCGACTAAGGAAGGTTCAGCGTCAAGTTCGCCCATTATTGGCAGTTTTTGGAGGTGTTCCTCAAAATCTGGTGGAATATTTTTCTCAGTTGAATACAACAGAGAGTAATGCTCTACCCACCTATTCAGTTGTTCATTTTTATCTGTGATGGGTTCACCATTTACAGACTTAAGTGGGGCGCTTTTGGTGATGATTGGCCCAAGAGCTACTTTCATCTGACTAAAGGCGGTTTTCATATCTCCCTTTTCATTTGCCTCTTGTATGCTGTTACACAAGTCTGTCCAGTATTTGTTGGCGCAACGTCTTACCTCCAGCTGAAGTTTAGCTTTTGCATTTTCAGGGCTAAGAAAGAAAGAAATAAGGAAGAAAAGTCCAGGACGAGTAGGTAGAAAGACAACCCACTAGGAAACCCTTTGAGGGTTAACAGAGTCAAGAAGAAATAGAAGCAGCGACAACTATATAAGGACAAGAAAAGTAGAAACAAGAAAGAGAGAGCTGTAAATGCCTAGGGCAGAGAGCCTCCCAAAACAAAGACCTCAACAAAAAGACCAGTGATAGTTGCACATTTCTGACTGAGATCAAAACATACATTCTCGCCATTTTTTTATTTTTTTTTGAAGGACAAAGTTAAAACAATAATAATAACAATAATAATAATATTACGGTTGAAACAGCCTGTTGACATTTCCAGTGAGTTAGTTCTTTTTATCAGTGCGCTTCAAAACTTCAGCAGGGATCAAGGGCGTGCTACCTTAAGAACATTACAAATTATTTGTCTTTCTTTCTTTCTGTTAATGTTTTTCCTTCCGTTCCTTCTCTCTTTCTTCCTTTTCTCACATTCTTTCTTTCTGCTAATTCTTTTTTCGTTCCTTTCTTCCTTTCTTTCTTTTCTTTCTTTCTTTCACCAAGTGAGTAATTCATTCAGTCACTTACTCACTCATTCTTTCCTCTTTCCTTCCAACCTTTCCTCTTCCTCAACCTCGTCCTACATCCGTCGATGACGTGTCTTTTTCTTCCACTCCCCGTCCATAATTTTTTTTCATTTCTTCTTGTGGTATTCTCTTTCTTTAGTCTTTCTTTATCTTTCTTCAGCCATTCGTCCTCATATTCATTCATTCATTCATTCATTCATTTCATTTGTCACTCTTTGTTTTTTCTTCAATGACCTACTGTGGGGGTGGGGGGGGGGGGGCTAAATGAATAAACTGCAACTCTGCGATCTCCCACTAAAATTTTATTGTAGGGCATTTTTTATTTTTATTTTAGAAAGAGCAGGATCAACATCGATTTTCTCGAAATCTGTCTGTTCGACTTGTTCGAAATTTTTGCATGGACTTATATATATATATATTTCACATTAACGTACCCTTACGGAACTAAATTTTTTTCACCCTTTCATATAAAATACAATTAAATTGTTGTTACTTGTACGTACGTACCCCAAGTGTTTTCCGCTAGGGTTACGTACATTAAAGCCTTTTGTGGCTCCATAGCTAGAGAGCTCCCTTCCCCCATCCCCCGAAATACTCCCAGCAACAGCCTTAATTAATTATTCTTAACACATTTACTTTCTGTTTCCTCATTTTTTTTTTATTTAACCCATATATTAGCCAAAAATGAATAGGAAACAGACGTCGTTAGAAAGTTTCCTTGCGCAAAGGAAAAGACCCAGTGCTTAAATGGAATTATATCAAAATTATTAAATTAAAATAATCTAAAATATAAACAATCAACGCCACCCACCCCCCCCCTCCCCCCCCCCCCCCCAGCAGGCCGCGGTAAAATTATCAAATGTTGACCGGTCCGCGGCGATTAAAAAGGTTACGGACCAATGCTCTAGACAATGTTGAATGATATTTCTCCCAGGCATCAGTGGCCAGTTTCATGAAAAGCACCCAAGGCAAAGTTCCCACCCAAATATGGCGAAAACAGGCCCATGAGTACTTGACATGGCTGGGCAGTGTTTCATGAAATGCGCCCCAGGAATTGTAGCATGTTCGTTTAAAAAATCTTTGTTTTCTTCTTCGTAAGACCGTCACTTACAGCACGTAACATACATGTACAATGTTCACTACCGGTGCACAAAGAAACCGCTCAGAGAGCACCGATATAATTCCCATCCCTCTTTAAGCACAGCCCTCCCCTCCTCCATGAGCTAGAGTGGATGAATAATAGCGGGGAAAGAGACGCGATAGAATAGATCTAGGCTAACTTCCCAGCGAACATTCCTACTTCAATCCGATGTAAGATTGATAGGATTACCATACTGGCGGATTCCCTACGTCAGACCGACATCGGCACGATGTAGTAATCAGCGAATCTTCGAAGAAACGATACCATTCCAAACTTAACGTCAGTCCTACTCGTCGGTTGCTGGCAGGGTTAGTAGAGTCAAAATTAGGCAATAAAAAGTTGTATGTAGCAAAGTCTCGCATAAGAAATAATACCCAAACGAAACAATGAAACGCAAACTAAAAGAGAAGACAGAAAATGGCCTATATTTTGGCAACAGCCTTTTTTCAAGGAAAAAAAATAAAACAACAACAATAGAAAAAAATTTGGAAAATTGAACAGATAAAACAATCGAACAAGAAAAGATTTGAATATGAAATATGTAGAATCTAAATAGAATACGTCGAGGAGAGCAAAAAACAAAGTAAAAATATTTTATAAGGGCAGGGAAGGAAATATCCATATCCCACTGAACCACCTCACCATTAATACCAGAGGCAATAGAAGGAATAATATAAAATATAACATCCCAAGCTCACGGGTTAACAGCCATCTTTATTCTTTTTACCCTAGTGTCATCAGGATGTGGAACAACCTCCCGGCAGAAGTCCAAACACTACCGTCTGCAACGACTTTCGACAATGAATTAAAGAACATAATTATCCGTTGCAGCTACCATTGTAACTAAAGTGCGGGTTGTATTTCTGTGCACAATCTGGAAACCAAGAGATATTTATACCAGAGTTATTATATACAAAAGATTTTACACAACTAAGATATTTTTAAATGGTCTTAACATCTATGAAGGTTTTACCCTGCTTTTAGCCTCAGAGGAGAGACGTTGAGTCGCATATAGTAGTGCAGTTGGGGGAATCGTCTTCTAGACGTGCCAACTATGAAAGAAGAAGAAGAAGAAGATTTACAGACGTGTTTCTGTGCTGCAATACAAGCAAGAACTTACGACATCACGCGGGCGTCGGTTTGATGTAAGGTATCCGCCTCAACGGTAATCCTACCAACCCTGACTCACTCCTATACAAATTTACTTGGGATTAACGTAAGGTTGTTGGCAGGGTACTCGTACCTTGCAGGTGTTAGCTAGCTCGCAGTTAAGAAAACTATGCAATATGAAAAGAGAAACATAATGAGATCACAACAAAACGCCCTTCCCTGTACCTAATCCCCAGTTAACAGCAAGTGGATAACCATCGACTCTCAAACGTTTGACTGAATTTGGTAGTCTTCGATATGCCGTTGTAAAAAAAAATAAAAAAAATCATCCAAACATTAGAAATCGTTTAGGCTTCATTGTAATATTATTATCTTTCCATCGTTTACGAAGGACGCGTCACAACGTTCGAAGAAATGTACGTACGTGTTCACAGCTACACAAATCGTGCAGTGCGCTTACTGGCACAGCTCTTGAACATGTTTGGGCATTGTTTTTGTCTGTGGCTGAAGAAGAAGGCATTCTCTATACCAGTGGTTCTCAACTGGGGCGATATCACTCCCTCTAAAGCGATTTTGGGTCGGGGGGGAGGGGGGGGCGAAAACGACAAAAGGGGGACAGGGGATGAAGACGACGAAGGTGGCGAATTGTGGGGGGGGGGGGGGAGGAGGCGAGACGAAAACGTGAGGGGACGATTTAACTCTTTCGTGGACGTATCCCCGATTTATCGGTGAAAGTGAAAAACGCGACTGGACTTATTGCCGATTTATATTGTTTTCTACATTCAATTCTCTTTATTTGATGTATAACATTTTACTTTACTATCAATACTTTTTTTCCTGGAAGCATTTTTCTGAACCATACTGTTTTTTCCCAAAGTGGGAAAGAATTAATTATGTTCAGGCTTGACCGATGCCCCTAACAATGACGTCCTAAAAGAGTTAATATTTTCCAACTAGGGATTACAGTTTTGCACAATATCTTGACCATAATTTCGCTTCTTTTTAGTGTAGATACATGTACTAAGGATGAATCTGACAGTAGTGCGGGATAGGATGAGACAGTTCGGCCCATTGGAAAGGGGGTTCACGGAATTAGTATTGAGGTCTATTTTGGGAGGATCTCTGGGCTGAGCATTTGCACCTCTCTTTTTCTTGTTGCTCTTTCTTGTTGCGTTGTTGCTGCTCTCTTCCCGTGGCTTTCTTTGCCCTCAAAAGGGCTCCCACATGGGCATCTTCTTCCTTCTTTCTTTGGGTTCACGGACATGAAACAAGAAACTCTTGAGTGTTAACCAACTAGCATTTTAAACTTGAAATGTATGGGTCAAGTGTTCACCGGGGATCGTCCATACAGCACCTACACTCGGACAAAGAAAGGGGGAAGGGGGTTGTCCATAGAGAACCTACACTCGGACAAAGAAGGAGAGGGGAGGGGTCTGAGGAGCGTACGCAAGCTTTCCAATTGTGGTAATGAATTAATTAAGAAGTTTCCTTTTATCTATTTTTGTCACACATTTTTTTTTACCTTCAGCAAAAATGTTGTACGACTATGTAAAAATATTACTCTACAATGTATCAGTCCATGCAATACGCCACTTGATAGTTTTAAAACATCATAAGGTCTTTTCACAAACATTCACCGTTCTAATGGACGTAGGCCTACTCTCATACGGTAAGCCAAGCATATGAAAACGTACCTGGAGAAAAGAAAAAAAAGGGGGGGGGGGGGGTGGAATAATTGTCAACATCGAGCGTTCATACTCTGGGGATCCTCTCCCCCCCCCCCCCCCATGTATGCCCTCTTGCCTTTTTGCTGCACCCCCTGCCCCCCCCCCCACCCCCTAAAAAACGCACAAATTATATTGTCTTCTAGAAACACAGAATTGCTGGGGGAGGGGGAGGGGGAGGGGGGTACAGAAAAATGCACGAGGGTCCCAAAAAAAGCCCCTTACCCACCCGATTAGCCCGGGAGCCACTGAGAGAGCCATGGCTACTACTGTAGCAAAGCCCGTGTAATTTAATCTAATCGAAAGATAAATGAAATGGGTCGATGGAATGACTCAAGGCTTCTTTCAGTGGATCATTTGATTGATTATGGAGTGTGTGATTGATTAATTGACTGTTTTATTGATTCATTTAACGTACTTGCTTCATTGATAGCACGAAATAATTATGTTCACATGAGTGGTAGAGAGAGAGGGAAGAAAGAAAAAACATGTAAGACTTGGCATTGAATTGGTACAAGCGATACGTCGAAAACAAGGAAAAGGGGGACAGAATCTCTCCCTCTCACCCCTTCCCCAGGCAGAGATAGTATCCGCACAACCTCGTTTTGGTGAAAGCAACAAAGCACAGACGGCAAGCCACCAATCGATCAGCTGACCCAGTCAACGCACTAACTGATGCGATAAGTCTAAAAATAGCCGCTGCGGCGTAGCTTGGCTGCCTGGCTAGGCTAGACAAAGGCAAGGCAAGGGTTGGCTGGGCTGTTTGTAGGGCAACTTATCGCTCCAGCTAGTTACACAGTAAACGAAGTGCACGCTAGCTGGGAGAGTAGGCTAGGCAAGTGTGCAGGTTTGGTCGCTGGGATTCTTGCCTACCTCGTGGTTCAGTTTTGTAACAAGTAATGTCTCTCTCAATTACAGTGTTTCATTATTACAATTACCGTACTTTATGATAGATAATTTGTTTGTATTAACAGTTATTTTTCAAATCATTAAACATTATTATGAAAAAAGGAATATTTCTGATGTTGTTAACAAGTTTATCATTAGATTTGTCATCCTCATGTTGAACGTGATTGTAAAAGTGATACAGGCGCGTTATTATTCTACATGTTATATTGTAGTTTAGGCGTATTATGGAAACGGTATTTTCCATTGCTGTTTTGACTTTCGTGTTTCATGATTGCTGATGAAGTTTAGGAATGTGTTAGTTTGTATTTATCTCTTTCGTGGAGCCGTTGATACCGAAGAGGATCAACTCTCTGGGTGAAATAGATAGACAGACAGGCAGGTAGTTAGATAGACTGGCAGGTAGGTAGATAGACAGACAGACAGAAAGTAGACAGACAGGCAGACAGACAGACAGATAGATAGATCGATAAATATCTATAGATGGATAGATAGATAGATGGCGCACGTAACGAAACTTAGTCACATATTATTATGAATGAGGAGCAAAGAACCTGTAGCTTATAATTAAGAAGCAAGAAAAATGCTACAGGTTACAAAATGAAGCTTTGGTTCGCCGTGTCCAAGTTACGTGACCAAAGCATCAGATTTCAGCAGATTTATATCGCGTTTTCTAATTGCACGTCTTGTATTCTGTGAACAGGCTCCACGATGGCTAATTACGATCCACGCATGTTTCAAATGCATGCTGGCATGCACCCGGGTCTCATGAACAACGTAGCGCAGCGGTTCCCACACCACAACATGCCAGGGACCTCAAATGGCCAGGTTGCCAGTGGGCCTCAACAAAGGGCTGTGGGTCCTCCTAACGCTGAACCCAAAGCCAAAATAGGACCTGGTTGGGAAAACACCTACCGAACGGCACAGAATATCGCCTTTCCTGACCCCAAGACTGCATGCGGGGAAAGAGTGGGCGAATTCGTGGAGGATTTAGCACGGGGCATTGGGTGCCCGGTCGAATTTGTGCTCATTCCATTGCTGCCATGCATAGGTGGTGAGTACATTACCATTAGACCTGTGCTGAGAGAGCGTTTTATAGCGGGTTGGCTGAACATAGTAAACGGATAAATGGACGGTAAGAACAGGGGAAAGTGAGGAAGGGGGAAGCAAAGGAGGGGAAGGGGAGGGAGGAGTATATCGGAAGGGTTCGCCTTTCTGTTGTCTACCTCACACCATTCACCTCGATCTTCCAAATGCACCAGTATTATTATAAACATATTACTATTATTATTATTATTAGTTTTTTTTTTATTATTGTATGTTTGGTCATGGTTCTTTGGTTATGGTTAGGCATAATAAAATTATGTGATATCATGATATACAGATAGAAAGATAGATACATGTATCAAGTTTCACATACTTTCGTCAGTTTTAAGGCCACCTACAATCATTGTTCAATTCCTTGACATGTGGTCTATTGATATGTGGACCTAATTTTGTGCATAAATGTCTATAAAAGAGCTGCCCCTCTCACCCACCCCCACCCCCGTCGGAAACAAGGACAATACTAAAGCTGTGTTACTGTTGATTGCACCTCCCAGCCCTCCCCACTAGAGCTGCACCAAACTGTAGGCGCGCAAAAATGAATAACAGCCATAGATATACAACACTACTGAACGACAACAGCCAAGCCGCATCAGCTTTAATATTCGAATTAAAATGAAAATTTCGAATTTTAAAAAAAATGTTCCTTTAATATTGTGACATATTTTCCTTCTGAAAGGCACAAGATGTAGGGGAAAGTATGTTGTTGTGGAACGACTGTATTTTACAAAGCTGTCTGAGAAAAAAACAACAACAAAAAACGGCGTGTACTGTAATCAGTAGGCTAATTCTGACTAAGACATTAGTTGAAAACTTCTGTGGTGACAATAAAGTACATGTATGACAGTATAACTAGACTTTAACACAAAAAAAGACAGGAAAAGTGGGCCACGTGTGACGTTTTAATATGTACATGTGCACTGTATTATCTTATCGGACTGATATAATGAGCGATGTTCGACAGTCGGTGTCGGTGTTCTTTTTTTAATTATTGTTTTGTACAGGCATAATCATGCATCGCCCAGTACACCCACCGTGCGACCGACACATCTGATAAACAGTAGGCCTATTGTTAAAAGAACAGTCACGTTATTTTATCGTAGGGGTATCTGAATAATTTAAGGAAGCGCATACATATGAACAGTGCATATCCGTACAACGCACACAATTCGATGACGTAGAACACACACCGGAATACTATATTACTGACCTTGTTAATTTGCATAGTTTTAAAAAATATGAATCGGCTTAGTAGCAAAACAATCCGACTTCTGCTCGGAGATTGCGTGATCTGCGCTAATAATATACTTGGGTGTACGTCGATCACCAATGGCTACCCCAAACCCCTTTTCGCCTGATTAGTTAATCTGTCTACCACCCATTGATACAAACTGACTAGACCCTCACGTCCCCAGGTCCATCTGACTATTCCATGTGTTGTCACTTTAAATTCGTGAACACCATACAAAGTTTTGTATCAGCTAACCTTCAGCAGTCGCACTTTTGGTAAACACTGTCCATATCCGTACAGCATATACACTTCCATAATTTAATCACGAATTGCCAAGTGCATAAGAGTCAGGATACTGGTAGCAATTTAGGGTTGGAAAACGCTACGAGAATATTATAGTCAAAATTGGGCAAAAAGAAAAGGTTGTATGTTGCAAAGCCCCGCGTGAGAAATAATACCCAAACAATACAAAGCAAACTAAAGAGAAGGCAGAGCGGGGCTTTGCAACATACAACCTTTTCTTTTTGCCCAATTTTGACTTTGCTTATAGCCCTGCTGCGACACCACAGCTTTTCTGTGGTTTTTATGATATTTCGAGAATATTATAGGCCTGCTAACCTTTTCTCATTCAGCTGCAGTTTAAACAAGTGAAGAATGGGAAAGAAAGAATAAGGCATCGCAGTTGTAGCGTTTTCGGCCGAGATTTTTATCTTTAAGACATAGAACTAAACGTAATTTTGATTATTTAAATACCTGCTTGGCAATTTGGCAAGGCGCTAGCGTAGCATTTCTTGATGGCGCAGTTCGATAAGGTCCGATCAGATCATCCGGTGTTCAGTGGCTGCGCTGCTCTCCCTCTGTTTGCGTTTCCTGCGAAAGAAAGATAAACTTGTCCTAGCATGTGTTTTGAACAGTTGTTTTACAATGAAACGGGCCGATGAAAAGACCAACAAAGACGGGTGCTTCCCTTGTGCGCGCTGATAGCCTACTGAGTACCGTAATAAGAAATGCCCATTCTTTCCCATACCGTGCATATAATAATGATGAAGACGGTGAAAAATTATGCCCTCTCCTGCTCTGTGCTTATTATTATTATTATTTTACACTTTCATCCAAATTGAGTGACAACCGCAACCCTATCAATTATTCCAAACCCTTTACAGCTCCCAATCTTGGAATTCTGAGTAACGCCCAGCGAGATTCTGGGAATGTACCATGTATATTATATGTACTTGGATTGAATGGGAAGGCTTTGTGTGTGTATCATGTTCCCCTTTTCGTTCGCAAGCAGGCGAATGAATACAGTAAGAGGAAAAGCAGAAGAAAAAAAAGAGGACGACTGTGACTTTAACATAATGTTGGCGCTTTATGAGGGGTTCTATGGTGTTTAAGGCGCATTTTGCAGAGTGTAAGTCCACCCGAACTTAAAAATACACGTAGGCCTATTTTAGAACAGTTATAATGCAAAGACCTTGTTGTCTTGTTGTTTTTTCTGCTCCGGGTTTGTAATGTGCACTTTTGAAGGAGAAAATGACAAACTGAATTCAGTGCCCAAGCTAATATAATCATATGTTTTAGAGTATTAGGCATTGTAGCTTTGGTACAGATGCAGGAACATACGATTACACATGATGCCGACTAGTAATGGTTCAAACCTTTTTTGTTGTTGTTGTTAAGTCCATCATCCATCATAGCTGACAGGCAATATTTTTCCTCTTTGTCACAGCTTGTTTTATCACTGAGAAGCCGCGTCCAGGGGACTGGGTAGTAAAACAGATGCGATGAGGCAGAAGATTACGTAGGCCTATTTGTCCAACAATCCAACAGCAGCTGCTGTCAGAACAGCTGGCATCTTATCTCTGGCTGGCATAAGGACGAAGAAAGTAAAGGGGCGTCCATTGGGGGCATATTAAGAACTCGGAGAAGATTCTTTTGTGACATCAGAACGAAACGACAACAACAACAGGTAGAAGCTAACGAACGCCGCCACAAAACGGCTTGCGTCGCGTCCAGCCTCGCACGATCACCGGAGTTGAAGCGGGACACCTGTCTTCGGCGCTGCCGGTCTACTTCAGACCCGTTGAGATATTTCCAAATCCATAATGAGTTTCATTCATTCTTCACACTTGAATCAAGACTCATGTGATACAGTGCTGGGAATGCTAACATAATTGATTTTGAAAAGATGCATAGAGATGGTGCAGACATAGT
The DNA here is from genome assembly GCA_963931925.1 of Onchidella celtica. NCBI lineage: Eukaryota > Metazoa > Mollusca > Gastropoda > Systellommatophora > Onchidiidae > Onchidella > Onchidella celtica. The sequence goes on from OZ007567.1 coordinate 20,974,684, forward strand.
CATTGTGACTTTAAATGAATATTTATTACTATCTTTCTTTTTTACTTTACTTCAGGTCTGCTTGGTACTAATACGACAATCCAGGTACACCGTGGCTGGTCAGAACCGCCCATCGTGTGGAGTGTAATTGGTGCTAGTGGCGGATCCCGGAGGTCTGCCGTCATAAGACAGCTGTTATCCCCGATACTGGCACTGCAAGAGGAGAGGACTAGAGCCCAAGCAAACCACACACCCGTCACAGTGAGAGATGGCTCAATTGCTGCTTCCTTATCAGAAATAAATGGCACACAGAAGGCATCCAGCAATGGAAACATTTCAAACAGAAATGCATCCAAAATTGTCACCAGCCAAAATAGGGCCCTTTATTCTGGTGAGCTATGTTAAAAAAATTGTTAGTATAATGTATTGGTTAACAGACTTGACAAGATCATCTTGGTGATGCATGTCACAAATTATTTAGTTTTAAGGAGTTTTCAGACACTTTCAGGACAAAGGGTTTTTGACACAACTACTCCCACTATAGATACAGTGTGTACAGTTCAGGTATGTTTCTGGGGAAAATAGCTGTAGACCATGAACATAAAACTGCTACATTGCACTAACGAAATGTCTGTTCAATAGCAAATGTAATTTACATGTACATATCTTAGTTATAATTATGTCTAATACATAAAGATATCCCGTAAATAAAATATTACATCCCCTGAGTAAGTTTTCATCTCAACTTTTGCCATGCTTGCCCAAATGACAAAACTGTGATTATGCATTGTTTTCTTGTAAACATTGTCACAGGTACTCGTATTACACTAGCGGCAATGACAGAGGTTCTGCATCGTAATGATGGTCACGCCTTCAGTCTGACAGAGAATGTGGAGAATCTGTATGAAATGCTGGGTCTTTCACAAGCTGTGCCCTCACAAAGGCTGGTATCTGTCATGGAAGATCTTTATGAGGGTCTGCCCTTGGTGGCAGTAGAGGAGGAGAGAGTTACCACCATAATAGGATCTAATTTTTGTTATGGAGGTCAGTTGGTGACTGCTTATCATGATGTAGACTGATTGTTGTGTTTGTTTAACTTGTCTTAATAAATAATTCTCCATATATTACTCATGATCAGACATATTCAGTCCAAGATCCTGATTAATCTATCACTTTCATAAGTTGAGCATCTCATGTAACAGAGAATGTGACCAAAAGGTATCCTACCATAAGATAATACTGTCAAAGGTCCTGATAAATCTTTTAATATCAGTAAAATATGGCACATTCCTCAGTCAGTGAAATATATGATGTGCTCCAGTTTGAATGTTGCACTCTCTATGACTTCTTTTTCTGGATCTCTTATGATGTGTCTGGTGATAATGTATGCTGCACCAGGGGAAGAGTTCTTGAAGATACTACATATGCCTTGATGACAAATATTAAATGTATTTGTGTTTGAGAAGATGCACTTAATGAGTTAAGAGAGTATAGTAGTCATCAATGCTTTCTTGTGTATTTTTTGTTTTGCTTTGTTATTTCCATTATTTTTAGCTATGAAATAACAGGCCCAACTTGATGTTTATTGGTCATGCTTTTGTAATTTTTGATATTTACCCAGGTTTTGCAAGTCCTGAATTCCTGGTGACCACAATGCTGAAGTCACCACCATGGCTATCTGCAAGACTCTTGCTGTCTTGCCCCCAAGCAGATGATATGAAAGGTGTGTTTGGTGAACCAATGTCTGATGTGGACGTGCCTGAGCTGGGCCAGATCTACTCTGCTATCTTGCAACAGCACCAGAAAAAACAAAAGTACATCTTTGAACCTGATGCCATTCAGGAATTGAGTAAGTTTTTTGATGAAGAATGGTCAACGGTTTTGAACCAATTGGATCAGAACGAACATGAAGGCATTGTTGGTAAATCAATGGGTCAGATTGTTCGGCTGTGTGGGATTCTGAAAGCTTTGGACAATGGTGTTGCTGCTGCATCTTTTACTGACACTGATGAAGACTGGGAGTGGGATTTGAACATTGACTTGGAAACCGTAAAATTTGGCATAACACTGGGAAAATATTTCTTGGAACAAAAATTAGCCATGACATTCATGGTGGGCACAGGGTTCTTCAGTCATTCTGCAGATGGCTTTATGGATAGCAGTACCAATGACAGCAACAATGGTCCCACAACATTGCCGCATACAGCCTTGCAAGATAATCTTGATCCCCAGTTTCAAGCCAGTCCGTTTTCCAATAATAAATCTTCCTCATCTCATACTCCATCCCCCATGCCACAGGCTAGCACTCCAATTAGGCCAATGAACCAGGAAATGAATTCATCAAATTCCCAGCAAGCCCCTGGGTCTCAACAGTTGCCACCTTCTCCATTTGGCTTACCAAAACAGCCAGGGGAGGTGGACTTCAGTACTCTGCCGCACACAATGTCAACTGTTGAAGAGGATGTCTCAGAAATGATGCAGGCAGTAGATTTTGTCCATTTTTCCAAGACTCAGTTTGTAGCCGTTCATGGAAGGAGAATCAAACGTTTACTGGAGTGTTATGATGATGGACATGGTGTTTCTGCAACAACAGCAGCTCAGAAATCAATTACACCTCCAGTTCGTATTGAAGGCACCAACAACAGACACCCAGCATGGGCAAGCGCATTATTTTTCCAGAAGGTGGCAGAACTTGAACTTGGCATTGCAGAGCAAGGCAGGCACCCAACAAATAGAAAGGTGTGCTGGCGTTTCAAGAGGAAACCGATTAGTCAACTTACAGAAAAAGATTTTCAACTGTTGTCCTATTTACGTGTGGAGATGGACAAGTATTCTCAGTTTGGTTCTGGGCCATTTAACCCAAGCCTGATTGTCAACTCTGGTCTGATCACTTTACCCCAGAGCAACAGCCCAGGACCTCACCAACATTTGCCTGCTCTGAATGCTGCTGGAGCCAGTCCTCGTGTACCAGCCACACCTACAGACGATGATTCCAACAGCCAAAGCAGTCCTCGAAACTCTGGAACTCCAAACATCAAAACTGAAGTGTTTTAAAGTCTCATTTTATTTTTAAGTAATGGCCCTTTAACTATGTAGCTTTCATTTAAATAAATTTTGGTAGGCAACCATTGCCATCAAGACTCAACTGAGGACTATACACCAGGGATAGAAAATATGAAGAAGTTTTTAACACAGAGACAAATGGATATTGCCAAAAGAAAGAAAAAAGCAAAATGATAAGATTATGCTAATGTTTTACATACATGTATTCCTGAATGCTTCCATATATTATGTACGTTTTGTTCTCCTAATTGATGTTTTTAGAACTAGTAAATACAGTGCACCTTTGAAAAAACAAGGTAAATGTATTGGGGATATCCAGTTTACTCAGTTCCCAATGTAAGTACATTGAATTGTCACTGTTCCCTAGTACTGCAGTGACTCAAAAATTCGAAAAATCGATATTTATACATATATTCAACAACATTCAAAGTCACATCAAATGGTCTTGGTCATAGGCTCCTAAGCCAAAAAAAATAATGGAATATCAAAATTTTAAAAATTCATTGTAACTAGACCATTAAAAAAAACAACCCAAAAACAGTTTTTTGCTTCCCCTGAAAAGTAGACAAAACCAGCTACTGCGGTTTTAGGGAATGGTGATGAAATGATGCTATGCAAGGTCTTGTGAGAATAGGTCTTGTTGAGGGTAGTAAGGCAAATATTGTGTTTACCCTCCTTTTAAAATTACAGCCCCAACAAGAGAATTTGTTGGTGTGTTTTGTATATCTGTAATGTACTACTTACAGGTGAGATATTTTGATTTTTTTTTATCCCATAGTACAGGTTCATACATCTCAATGGAGGTTTTTGGGTTTTTTGGAAATTGTTGTGGCCTGGGGCTACCAGTTTGAACAGAAGAAATGGAACTAAGTGATGTAAATATAAAAAAAATTTGTACGTTTGAGTAGATGGTTTTGGGTTAAAGATCATGGCATTCAATATGTGTTGTGGTTATACACTACTTACTGCTTCCTATCTTGAGTCATTGAGGGATAAAACAAAGAACTCCCTACATGTATTTACAGGTTGCTTTGTCATAATATTCTAAATAAAAAAAACAACAACAAACAACAAAACAATCTTTTAGTTGGTGAAAAGGCAAAGCAGGTCCTCAGTATTGTGCATGCTGATTTGACATCAGTGCATTTGTATATTTTTGTGAAGTGACTTTTTATTAATTAGCATTCATCTGGTTTGGGAAAAATGCACTGTTAAGTGAAGTCCCATAAACTGATGGGCTGGGTGATGCTAAGGTAACTTTTTGAATTGCATAGAAGGGACCTATAGTGACTGAGAAATGTGCTCTTTGTTACAGAAGACTGATCCAAGCTGATGCTGTTCCCTTTGAGGTGCACTGTATAAAGGAATATATAACTAATAAAAACCAACTTTATATCATTGTTCTGTTTCTCAATCCTTTCATGTTGTATATGTGTGCTAGATTATTGGGAAATGCTGCAATGTCTCCTGGTTAATCAGGAATGGACAAGTCCAATTTGTCGCCTTAGAATGACACTGTTCTAGCTCCCTTCTGTCACCTTTTGGGAAATCAAGGATTGAAGTTTCAAAATTACACATCAAATTTGCTTGATAATTTGACACACATTGGAGAAGGCCCGAAGAAGTAGTGTGTAACTCAGTTCAGGCAAAAAGTGGATATATAGAACCTTATCATTCTAAGGGGACAAACTGTCAAAAAAGGGTGGATCATGCTATTACTTATTAGCCAGTCATTTTAAAAGTAAATTTGAATCACAAAATAGATTTTAGAAAGCCTTTTGTTTCCTCATTCCTTGGTGTGAAAATATTGTAATATTTTTTTTTTTTTAATGGAAGTATCAGGTGTTTGGCCATGGGAGGATGTGACCCTCAAAGATCAGTTCTGGGAGAGTTTAAAATTAAATCTGTAACTTTTACTGCATGTAAATTTGGATGGGTAGAAAATGGTAAAAACAAAAATAAGGAAGTTAGGTATCTGAAAACACATTACATACGCATCCTGGCCAGCAACCCTATGCCAGCCTGACGTACATGTACATTTCCACAGGATTGGTAAGATTATCGTACAGACAGATTCCCTAGATCAAACAGACATCAGTGGGATGTCACAACCAACAGATCTACATAAGGAACAATGTTGTTCCTAAAGGGTTGCTGGCTGGGATACAGCCATACACGGTAATGAAAAATCGTATTTTAAAGAAAAACTGAATACATATATGTATTTCATCATTTATTTTCATCCTGGAATCTACACCTTATTTGATCCACACAAAATGTCAAACACATGTACCTCTAGGTTTCCAAAAGATACAGAAAAAAAATTCTCAGTCTTCAGTGTTCTGCACAATAAAACAGTCAGTGTCTAATTTAAACAAGATTTTAAAAAAAACAAAAAAATTCAGAAAGTTTACAAAGTCACAACGGGGCATGAAGGTTGTACTTTGTAAAGCCCCATCTTAGAAACAAACATTAAAGAAATGCTGCAATAATTTGCTAACGAATCAGATTCGAAAAGGAAAAAAAAAAAAAATGTAATTGGAAGTTAATGACTTCAGAACAGCATTATTATACATTTTTTACATGTACACAGTATTTTGCCAATGCATGATAGTCAAGGAAATATCACTTAGCATCACTGAAATAAAGTTAAGAATAACACTGCTACTTGTCTGTTAATGAACTTCAGCAAAAATCAACTGCTTGCGCCACTGGGTTAACGAAATACAATTTAGTCTTCACAGTTACCTTAAAACTTATTTTCGATATTCACACCAAATGCTGGTTTGTTTGCAAAATTCCTGATCTATATTCGCAAACACACCTTTCTGTTGTTGTTTTTGGTAATTATGATAATTGCATGAAACTGTTAGCCCTGTTACTGCCTTTAACCGATTTTATCAGTCAGTTACGCTGGTTCATATATTTTTACAATTGTCATCCAATTTCCTTTCCAAAAATGTATGATTATCATGGGCTAAAAACTTTATTCAATAGAGTTACAGCCATTTTACTATACCACCATAATTCGTTAAAAAGTTCCTTAACAGTAGCACTGGGGAAATGTGTATGTAGCAGTAATAGGGTTAAGTCCAGTAACTCAATGCAACAAATTTTTTTTTTGGTTTACTCTTCATGATCTCTAAAGGATTCAGACATGACATGTGCCACTTAAACTAAAAAAACTCTTAATTATAATGCTAAAATTGTGATCTCACTACATATATATACTTATATGTTAAAAGAACATAAACCCCCTACTTTAAGCTTTTCTGTAAAAAATAAAATAATGATAGAGAAAAATAACCTGGAGTTGTCCATGATTTGAAATCCAATATACATGTATTGGTGACAGATGTCAATCACCAGTGCTTTATAAAACCTTTATTACAGGCACACAAGAAAACAAAACATGTAAGTTTAAGAAGCCAAAACTGTATTAAACTACATTAATAAAACGATTGGAGTGAAAAAAACAAGATATTACTGATACAAATTTAAGTAAACTGACAGAGCGTCATGGTTGTCAAGTCAAATGTTTAAAAGAAAGATTATAAAAAAAACCTACAATGTCAATAACCTTTACTGCAAAAATCTGCCTAATGGTGCCAAGTATGTGGCAATTTTAAAGTTTAAATGCAAACATATGCAAGAACAGAATCAAAGCAGATTCTACCAAGGTATGTTTATCTCAAAATGAACACAAGAAAGAATCGTATATGGTAAATTCGAATTTCCATGCAATATTAACCACATATTGCGGTACAAACTAACCAATATCAAAGATACTAGACACAACAAGATGAGACACTCCTTTCTTTGCGGCTCTAAAAAAAATTGCACACTGATCAAAGGCAGGGCCCACTGTGCAGTGCATGAAAAGAATACATGATACAGTGGAACTCGGATACAACGGCATTCATGGGATCACTGCAAAACTGCCGTTCTAAGCAAGGTGCCGTTATAGACAAGACCAAAGGGAAAGCACTTGTATAAATTTATACACAGGACTTGTCACGGATGTGACGGAAGCATTGTCCCAACAGATTTGAGCCTTGTTTTTTACACCCCTGTCCACCTCTTCAATTAATTTTGCCTTCATTGCAAGAGAAAGGCATTTTCAGTTTCTCTTCTTTGTTGCCGTCATTATATCGCAGTGCAGTTTGTCTTTCTCAAAAAGTGAATGGTGATGCTTTCGCTCGAAAAGTAGCGTAACAAGTGACCACAGTTCTGGTCAGGCATAGATCTACACACCAGGCGCGCACAGAATGACCACTCCCTTACTTTTAAGTTTACATACACGCGTGCCAACCTCGTGGGTCCTGTTTACCTGATTGGTCATACGTTCACACAAAGGACTGACCATGTGCCACTAGTCTTGCGTCATCGGCCACCTCCGTGGTGCGTGGCCATCCCACCACCCTACCTCCCACAGTTACACAATCTCGCATCTGTTCACACAAAGGAGTATCAATTGGTCATAACACTATCATCCCCTGACCCCCACCCCCTCACGCATTCCCTTTCTGCCCATCTCCTGATAGATCTCTCATTCAGCGGCACAACATTTTGCTCAATATATTCCGTGCCGTCGGAATGAAAAATGCCATTGTAACAGAGGTGTGCTGTATGTGCCGCCGTTGTAAACAAGTTTTTTTTACTTATGGGAAGAGTGGTTGAAATGGGGATTTTAATTTATGCCGTTGTAAGCAAGGTCCCGTTCAATCAGAGGCCATTATACTTGAAGTCTACTGTATAATGATATGGTAATGATGTGGATTTGTTGCAGCGCTACTGCAACTAAAAAAAAAATGGCCAGTTTTCCTACAGCCATTGAAGTTTTAAGTACAAAATAAATGTCTTCAGTCTAGGGCCTGCAGTGATAGCTGAACAGTGAACAAAATTCAGTATTTTCCCTACATTGGCTTTGTAAATACGCCATTGTTCGTGACTTCTCTGCATTCGCCGCTTGGTGGCAAAGTCTGTGCCCGCTAAACATGGTAGCCGTCTAATCTTATTGTTTATGGTCTCTTTGCCAATATCTGACCTCATTTATCTTTTAATTTGGATAATTCTCCACAGAAACAATACACAGTGTAATTTAACTGTGGCTGCTTGCCAAAAGCATTTAAATCATATTTACCAAATTCTCAATCTCACTTTAGTTTAGCCATCGCTTCTTTCTTTTCATTTCTGTTGCCTTTTCTGTATTTCACACTGTGTAACCACTTAGATAAAACAACCCATGCTATTAAAATAACATTAGCAATCATTTCCTTGTTTCAGCTTTCCTGTCTATTCCAGTTCGTCGTACATATCAGAAAACTGTGCGGCTCTGGCCCAAATTGTGACATGTCTGAATTCTGGGCTGTGCCTTAGGACCATCAAAGAAGCTGAAATGAATAAAAATATAGAACTTGAATGGTACAAGCAAAAGTACTGAAGTTAATAGTTTAGAACAAGAATAGTGGAAGATACAGGTGACAGAAAAATGATACATGTCATCACTGCTCTACGACAATGGCATCTGTCAGAATTATGCCAAGAGGCAACTGTTAGTTCATTGCATTCCTGAGCATGAAGGCTATTAGATAATACTACAGAAAAAGAAATATGCCAATAGGAAAATGTTATAAGCCATGAGACATCACCAAATGACATGAAACAGTTTTTTCTTAATATCTCAAAAGTGTCAAAAATGACATACGTCATTAGCATAGAGTGGTGACGATGTATTAAATTCCTTTATAATTACTGGTGGAATTACAATGTACTTATTAATTGTCCTGGCTGGCAAGAACAACAACTTAACTCTGCTAGTCTATACACAAACTCAAAATGTTCAGTTAAGTAGTGCATTGATTACTGGCCCTTCTTCAGGACTATTGATCTGTGAGCTCGCTACAAAAAAATTTGACTCATACACTTAATATACATACAAGTTTCAGGGTAAGACAAATAATACAAATAAATAAATATGTGAATACATGTATACTACAAACAAGGTCAGATTCACAACAAAAGCACACCCAAACACTGCATATCCCCATCCTATTTGCTCAATGAGAAGCCCATGTCTTACTGAAGTCTGAAACCAGTCAATGAATTAGCCAAAGGCACGACACTTCATGGACAGATGGGAATCTACACACAAATAGGGGCCTTCACGTAATAAACGAAAGGATAAAATGAAAGCAAGAATAAACACACCAGATAACAGATATAGCCCTGTTGACATCAAAATGGCTCTCTAGCTTACCAGGAAAATGATTTCATATAAAGGTCATAGAAAATAACATTTTTATACCTAACGCTACAATAGCAAAAAGAATACATTGGTTATAAATTCTTGCAAAACAACTTTCATTCCGGCCGAAAATAGTGGAAAACAATGTATCTACTTCAATACAGTGTTTCCCTTCCATGTAACGTGTATTTCTGAACAGTAATTACCCAGCAGTGCCTCCCTGCCTTCTGGAGTTGTCTCACTCAGCTGCAGTAATGTCATAAGCCAATCAATTATCTAAAAGAGGAAAAATGAGAAGAAATGCACTATTTATCACTTGCATTCAAACACAAAGAAAACTATAAGTGAATTCTGCCTCTAGTATCATGCATGGCTAGGGGGCTGGAGTTTCACATCTGTAAAGCAGTAAGTTATTATTTTGCTAATGGACAATCACAAACCTCACTTGCCCTCTACTAACATTCATATCAAATGTATTATTATTGTTGATTTCATGACGGAGGGGTGAATAGACATATCAGCTGTACAACAAAGAGGTGAACGCATAACATCTCTATATGATGAAAGGGCCAAAAGCCAAAGTTAGTGCTGCAAGAAATTCAGTTTTTGAAAATTTTGTGCTACTCTCATAATTGACTTCTTGCCTTTTCATCATACACAATGTACTACTTAACATAAAAACTAAATGAGATGTAGCAAAATTGCTCCTGTTGCGTAAAGCTCCCTGCAATATACTTTTGATAACCACAAAAAAGTAAATATTTCAAATTTGACCTTTTCGTCCCTTCATTGTACAGACAAGTTAAGTGTTTGGCTTTTCGTTGTACAGCTGTTGTTATCTATTCGCCCCTTTGTCATAAAACCGACGTTATGGTTGCTATCATTATGTGTCGATAATTATCACTGCTGATACTGCAAAAGCAAATATTTCAAATTTGACCTTTTCCGCCCTTCATTGTACAGACAAGTTAAGTGTCTGCCTATTCGTTGTACAGCTGATACATTGCTGATACTGCTAAAGCTTGTACTCTGCTTGTAACTTTGTAACTACTTGTAACTCTGCTATTCATACAACTGTTATCACTGCATGTTCTTGAGTTATACAATGTTTACTGTCTCAAACTCTCATTTATGTGATTGTGTACTGTCATGATTCGGGTGTTGTTAAAACTCACGCAGAGAGTGAGTTGTTGTTGTTTTACCAGGGCCATGAGAAATTGGCTGGTGGCCTTGAACGGCCCTCGCGAATTATAGTTGGTGAGTAAATAAATGTAAAGTTAAACTGTTAGAGACACGCTTGTCGGTTTTAATGTTCGTGATTAATAAGTAATGGAGTAGGGGTGAAACAAGGTGGGGATAGTTGACATTGTTAAGTATGTCTAGACAAGTTTTTGCACGTTAACTGGCTGGTAGAATAGTGCAGACGTATTACTACAATTAAAAATGGTGGGAGGTTTCGACCTATGAGATAGCTGAACTAATTGGGCCAGCGGACTAGCACTGCTGGGTAGCCAGATAGTATATAACATCGTGTAACGTTCAGATTTAGGGAATACAGGCGAGCAGAAGCATCGTGTCGTGAAGTATCTCCGGTTGGCCAGTACCTGAACTGTGTGGTTTGAAGACTAGAAGTCCTTGCTAACGGACTGACTGAGCTCTAGAAAGAAAGGTCTGAGTGGGCTGACCTTTGAAAGCCCACGCTGCGCTATTTTGATGTTCGCGCCTACCAGTAGGCGTGACCAATGGTAATATATCTTATTAGTTCAAGCATAATAGAAGATCAGAGATAGAGAGAGAACCACAGCCTCATAGGAAGTCTAAGGAAACCCCAGCTGGCACTCGACGACGAGTGGCCTGTGTTATAGAATTATTTCCATAGTATGATTGAAGTAATATGGCACATTGTTCATGAATTGAATAATGATTGTGCATATATATAAATAGTTTTTTTGCCACTGCGTAATTACCTACAAGCCGAAGTGTGCTTCTGTAGGCTTGGAACGTACTGGGCTCTCCTAACATTCAAGCCCATATGATTTAGGGAGAGTTTGCCTGGCGACTGGCCAGTGGCGACTCAACTGTCACTTTAAATTGATATCTAGTTTCGTATAATATACCTATTTGCTATTGATTGCAGTACATCCAATAAGGAACCATAATTACATGAAATATCATAGATTAAGTTAGTAATTAGAATTTATTGCTTTGAATATACCTCTATTGTCTTTTGTTTTGTTTATTAATATTTATGTAAAACATGGCCTGACCGGCCTGACATATATATATATACTCTAGTTGTTTAATACTTTTCTTGTGTGGTTGTGTCCGAGTGTGAGTTAGCTGCCTCTCGTGCAGTCGAATGCTCCCCAAGACCCCTAACTCTGCTCGTGACATGTACAACTTTACTAAAAAGTCACTACCGACAACCAAGTTAATATAATAAGCACAGAACAATTAAACATTTTCTTAGGGAATATGCAGTTTTACAGCAAAAATATAATTATTTGATCATGTCACAATTTGTCCACAAACATGTACATATAATTATTGCCATGGTGGCATAATCTGTAATATAAACCTAAAGACAAACTTAATTTGCATGTAATTTACTTGGTCTTTCTATAACATTTCTGTGAAATTAATTTAAATGCAAAAAAAGTCACCAAAGAAATCAGTTGAGTAGCTACATTTAAATGAACTGCAATGTATAAAGTATTATTACCTTGGGCACAATAACATCCCATGGTTTCTTGGTCAAAACATTCACAACAGCTGGGAGGAACTTTGCTAAACTGGCATACATTTCACCTAGACTTGGCATTTCCAAACCAGTAGCAAATCCTTCAGCATCTTTATGAAATGCCTGGTTTACTTTTTCTGATGTGAACAGTTTTATGTTGAGTCCCCAAAGCTCTAAGTCAGTGTAGTTTGGGTATGTGAGAGTGAGTGCACAGCATGTAACCACATTCATCACATGGTTGATAACCTGTGGCAAAGGAAATACAGAAAATAACCATCACAAAATAATATCATTGTAAAAATCAAATCAAATTGTTACATCATTTCACGGTCAGACTGCAAACTGTCACTGCTCTATGTTAATATATGTCCGATTTATGCGCAAAGGCAACTGACGGTTCATTGCATTCCCCAGCATAAGGGCTTATCAGATAATATTATAAAAAAAGAAATGCGCACTGACAGCAAAATGTGATAATCCAATTCAATCACAACCCACATAGGTCACCAAATGTCAGGATAAGAAGCAGTTGTATTTTTCTTAGTATCTCAAAAGTGTCAAAAATGTTTTATTAAAAGACAGTCCCATTACAGCCTTCAAGATGCACAATTTACATACCTTTTCCATTGATGGAGCAGTTTCAGCCAATGGCACTGCACCAGTTACAATGCTGCGGGTGTGGCCTAACAATTCACACAGCCACTCCTGGCGCACAGTCAGACCTGACAACTCTCCTTTATTCTTGGAGGAGACAGACAAACAGTGAAGCAGCAGCAGCATTCCAGTATTGTGATTCCTGGATAGACAATGTATTTGATGATTGCTGATACTGTGGTGTATATATACACAAGAAACAGGCAGGCCACTTATTCACACACAGACAAAACAGTATCTGATATATGGCCATCATGGAGACAACAACAACAATAACAAACAAAAAAAAACACTTTCAGACTCCTTGAAAAGCCTTGCAACTTTCCATCACAAATATTTAAATATCTACAGTGAGTTTTGGTGAAGTATATTAAAGAAACAATTGACCTCATCAACATGTAATTACTCGGATCCAACTTCTTTTACTTCTTGGTTCAAAGAAGAAAATCAAAACTTAAAAAGTTTTATAATGAACTCTAGCCGAAAAAGAATATAATTCAGCACCGCCATGTTAATATTTCCATAAATGAGTTTTTTAAATGCTTTTACATGCCAAGCCATTCATCAAAAACATGAAAAATACAAATGTATGTTGAAATCAGAGCCCAGAAGGACTAATGTTATTCTGCACATTCCTATCAATCTGCAACTGAATTATCCATGTCATCTTAATAATACCAAAGATTTCAATGCCTGATCTGAAAAAATTCAATGGGGCTCAATTTACTCTAAATAATTCAAGGCAATTCCCAGGTCCCAATTATTTATAGCTGGATGGACAATCAACAAAGGCTCAATTAATTTTGAAAATATAAATATGTACGAAGTATGGTGACAAGGTTTAACCCTACCAATAGTCGTTATTAAAGGATGCATCTATCATGTAATTCAGCAAGGACAGAGGCTGTTTCCCAATGGCCACCAGATGACAGCGCACAAATGACCCCTTGATCTGTGTTGTGGCATCTGCAAAGTCTGCATCAATGATGGAATCCAGAATATCGTCAGGAACTTGAGCCAGACATTCTGCCATTGCTTGGAGGACTGGAATCTGATGCCGATTTGAAGGGCATTGAATTATTCCTCATTGCTATGGTCCATCAGTCTTATCAAAAACATATTTAAAGTAATTGCCCGACCACTGAAATGGCATTTGTGACCAAAATGTGTATCAACACTTATTCAGTTCGTTATGTCCCACTATTAAAAATCTTAGATGAAATGTTCCACATGAATTACAGAAAATCAATCAAACCGATTGGAGCAGGCAATGAAAGAAATGGATGGATAAAATTGCTGAATGGATAAGGGAAAATTTTGCCACGACCCATGCTCTTGCTCCTTGACCACCAGAGGTGGAGGTAGTTGGTGCAACCCTCACTGGTGCAGCGCTCCCATGTCTCCAAAGGAATTAAGCTAAGGGTTCCATATAAATAATTAAACCGATGTTAGCTAAAGCATGTGATCGGCATAGTATTACAGCAGACAAAGCATGTAAAGGAGTTTACTGTGAATAAACACAGAGTTTTTGCAATATCATATCATTATGGATATATGTATTTTGCTCAACATGATTTCTGACTTGATACAATTCATCCATCTTTAGAGGCATCTGAGAGTTTGCTTCACTTCTACAAAATGAATTTCAATTTCAATACTGTGAAGAAGAGAAGTATCTCTACATGTATGCGGTTCCAGTTTAACATACTATCTGAAAAAAATATATATTTCATCAATGGCTGTCAAACAGATATATCTACACTCTACAAGAGATAAACTCACACCATGGTAAGCAATCAGTTTAGAACAGCACACAATAATTTAAAATCCCACTGGAGTGTCGTATTGTAATTGTAGAAGAAAATGGGACAAACACTTTTTCTTTGACTTACACTGAACTTATCCAGTAAAACATGATAAAGTTGGCCAGCTGCCTCATGGAGCAACATGGTGACAACATCGGGTGGGTCATCCACTGCCAAAGCATCACCCAAACCATATAAGATGGACGTCTGGAGGGACACATTGCTGCTCTCTGTGAAGGCTGGAAGACAACTACGCTCCAAATAAATTTTCAGTACAGCTGGAGAAATGGACTTGATCATTTCTGGCATGTAGTGGTGCAATGAAGCTTGAGTGGAGGGCTGAAAATGTCGTACAATATAAATTATCCAAATCATAGCTTCAAAAACAGCGCGTTGTCAAGGTCAAGTTAATAGCACTGTGGTCATTTATTGAACTGACAAACTGTAAATGTTTGAAATTTTTATTCATATGTCTTCAAGATTGCAACTGAACTGTATCTGCATTCAGGAAATGTTTGGCTGTGATTACATTCAGAATGATCTTATATTCTTGTTTACCCAATTCAATGATTCCATAATTCTTAACACTGTAATTTTTAAGCTACAGCTTTTTCTTTTTCTCTTTTTCAGGCAGGAGTATTATCAGCACTTCCAAAAGGAAAACTTAAGAAACAATCACCAAGACATCTTAATTTTTATCCTGTTTTGCAACATTTAGCTCAAGCTTTTGGTTATTGGGCAAAAAATAAGCCCTTAAAAATCCATAAATTTCTTACCTGCAATGATGTAAAGAGTGGTGGTGTCAGCCATGATGACACAAATATGACAGCACTAGAAGATGTGACCATCTGAGCTGCTGCTACCTGAAGGCTTAGTGTTTGTACTTTTTCTCCTGTAAAAGTGAAATCAAAATGAAAACTGCCTAAGAGAACTGCTACTGCTACACAGTAAACTTTGTCAGAGACCGACCCGTACTATCTTAGTGGTGGAGCAGACTTTCAAAAGACAACAGACTGGGCATGTAATGTGATTTTTAAAAAAGTATAACCAGAGAACTGTTGGAGGATACTTAGATCCTGCCGCCAATGCTTCAGCCCAATATGGAGTTTTGACACAGAACAGCATTCACTCCATAACTCTCGTGAATTGATGATAGACCACATTAACTGTAAGGAGTTTGTTTGACATGACAGGGATGCCAAATGATTTTTGCAAAAAAACCTGAAAAATGAACGTGTCATTGTGTTTGCACCAAGACAAACATTTTTTTAAACAGTAAAATAATCACTAACACACAAAATACGATTAAATACACAGGAAACCTTATCGGGACTGACGGAAAAACCGGACTTTTGGCATTCCTGACAAGATGATAACAAGAAAAGTTATTACTTCTGACTGACCACTCAATGGTAGTTCAGCATTTTTTAAACTATTGACAAATACTTACCATAATTGACTCTCATAAAGGGAGACAATACTGCCGCCCAGTTCAGGGGAGGCAATCCAGCTTTGACATTTAGACATTCCAATGCAGCAATGACATGGCTAATGGGGACAGATTCTGATCCTGGAAGGGAAATCAGAATTACTTACTGGTAACATGTAAAATTACTGCTACGTACCATGGGTAAAAAACTGTTTATAAACTTGGGAAATACCTATATTTTGGTGGTTGAAACCTTTCAATATTATTCAACAAGAATGAAAAAATGCAGAGATTTTTCAAAAAACATTGCACACTTATGGCAAAGTACAACCACTGGTACCTGTAATACTGTATATATAAATATCTATGGACCATTCTAAATACTTATGGGCAATTCAGAATATGAAACTCACTTGAAACGATTGTATTTTTGTGTAAAAGGCACAAATGGTCTGAGAACACATTGCAGATTAGATTGAGTATATATTATATACATTATTAAGTTTATAGTGCATTTGATTCAATGTTAACCCTAGTCCTGCGGGAGGCCACTATATTGGCCTCCCCGCGCAACATGCGAGGCATGGGAGGCCGTTATTTTGTCCGACACGCTTAACCGTGGGTCCTGCGGGAGGCCACATTTTTGTATAGCAACGGTGCGCCTTGCGCTTTGTTTATTCGGTTGCCAAGGCTGTCGTTGTTGTTTTTTTTTTCACGTTTTTTTTTTCCACATTATTTTTGTGCCTTTATCTATCCTGTCACTCCTACTATATCTAACAAAATGGTATCGTCCGATTATGTTTATTACGATGCAACTATTCGTAACTATTCGTCATACTTGTGTAATAGTACTGACGGTCTGAAGTTTGAACTGGGGAAAATCTTGGGAAACTTTTACTTTGATGCTGGTTGTCGTCTACATGTGAAATGAGAAGAAAGGGGCCATGTGCATATTTGAGACGCCGTTCTACGTCTGTAATTATGAATTCCGATATATTAGGGCATGCTGCATAAGGGCGTCTGTCAGTAGGTTTTTCATCAGGGAAAACTGGGAGAAAATGACCGACTTTGTTGTTGGTTGTTGTCTTTATTTGATGTGGTAATTAGAGAGATATTGTGTTCCTTTGGTTAAACCGCTTTTCAGTACATGTATGTGCTCTACGACCTGGAACTGGAAATCAAATCTCTCGCTAAAACTAACATTATAGTACGTGGACGCTTTACATAGTAGAGGAGGGAGAAGGCAATGTCACGATACATGTGGTTAATATAAATTAAGCGAATGGCTTAAAAAATAATTTGTTCACCTGAATGACCTGACTTAGGGACAGAAAAAGCGCAGAGGTCTTGGGAAAATGATAAAACGTCTGTTAAATGGCATGTAAATGCAGAAAATTCTTGATTTGGGCCTTCCATTTCACAATAAAACCTACTGCATATCATCACAAGTACTTTATCCAAATATCATAGGGGTCCCTTACGATTTATCCACCACCATTGTTGTTATTGTTTATTGTATGATGTATGACACAGTGCGCCGGTTGGCAGCCTTTTTGTGCTCTGCATTTTATTACTTGTTGTTCCTGATCAACATCGGCTTTCTTTTGGATTTTTATACCAGCATGTTTATTAGGTTTCAGTGAATTCATGTGTGAAAAAATATTGTGAAAATTATGAAATTGAAGTCAGAAATTCTCAGATCAATTTTAAGATCTTCAAGTTGGAATAATTTCCACCATTGTGCTTGTGTTATTCTTGGCCTGTCACTACTCATGGCTAGTACAGGTAACATTGTTTTGACAAGTGAACACTTACACACTGAGACCGGTGTGCACACTGATGTGCTTGGTGAAGTGAATATGAACACCTTCAGTCAACAACTGTGTAATCCCACAATGGCCTATTCAAGAGACCAGCTGTGTGCTTTAAGACCCTTGAACACAGCAATTGTACCACCTAGTGTAATGCATAGATTAAGAAACAACAAAATTAACTTAATACCAGCAACCAAACGCTCAAGAAGGGGAGGCAAACAGAGAATTAAAGTAAACATCACCAGTAGACATGGTTGTCTCCCTGGATATAGACAAGTATGCAAAGCAAATTTAATCAAAGTGGACACTGATGATGTAGAACGTGACCAGTGCAGTAACATCAGAGTTGGTTATTTAAATGCTCAGTCATCTAGAAATAAAACTGAAGACATTGTGGACCTCATTCACGAAAAGAATCTAGATTTACTGTTTATCGTTGAAACATGGTTAGTGAAAGAGCGTGATGCTATTATTGAAGATGAACTGACACCTCCTAATTTCAAAATTAAATCTTTTCCTCGGAAAAATCGTCTTGGAGGCGGGATCGCTGTAATTTTCAGAAAATCACTTGAACAAAAAATTGTTATTAAACCGGAAACTAGCTACCAACCTGAAACATTTGAGATTATGGAGCTATCATTAGATCTTGGCACCAAAGTCTTTCATTTTGTCTGCATTTATCAAGCGTCAGGCAGTAAAACCAATTTTCTGAGTGAACTTGAAATTCTCCTACCACGCTTAACCTGCGAGAAAGGATACCCTGTTCTTTTGGGTGATCTTAATTTTCATTTTGATTCTGAAACATCATCTGAAGTAAAACGACTTAAAGAACTTATCGACCAATGCAACATGTCTCAGATAATCAAATGTCCAACTCATCGAGCTGGTCACATCTTAGATTTAGTGATCATCAAACAAACCTTGAGCACCTTCACCAACACCGCCGTCCTAGAAAAACTCATTTCGGATCATAAAACCATCGTACTCGATATTGATTTCGCAAAGCCAAATATCATCAAAAAAGTTGTGTCGCCCAGAGGCATAAAAGGTATCGACATCAATGCCTTCAAGACGGAAATGGCCAATGCTCTCGAGAACTTTGAAGGCGACATCACATCTTATAATAACATCCAGCAAGATCTACTACAGCGACATGCACCTATCAAGACCAGGTCAATCTCCAACAGACCGTTCGCTCCATGGTACACCCTAGATGTCAAAGCAGCCAAAGCAGAATGTCGCAAAGCAGAAAGGAAATGGTTAAAGACAGGTCTTACAGTCCACAAGGACATTTTCAAACACCAGAAGAACAAATGGAAATGTGTTATTAAACTTGCAAAAAAAGACTTCTATGTCACTAAACTTCAAAATTCTACATCTTGTAAGGAACTTTTTAGTATTTGTGATGAACTCACAGGGAAAAGAAAGGAAACACCTCTACCCACAATTTACGAGAACAATTTGTTGCCCAATGTTTTTGCTGATTATTTTGGTAAAAAAGTTACAACTATCCGAGAAAATCTTGACAGTTTTGATGCCATTGATCATTTTGATGAGTTTCAGGGAAATCCTATAGACACTTTTGGTGTTGTGTCGAATGAATCTGTAAAATCTATCATCATGGCATCGCCATCAAAATGTTGTGACCTCGATCCTATTCCTACATTTTTGGTTAGATCTTGTATTGATGAACTGGTTCCAACTATTACAAAAATAATAAACAACTCTATTTTAAGTGGGTCTGTCCCTGATTATTTTAAAACAGCCTGGGTAACACCACTTTTGAAAAAAACGACTCTTGATCAAAACATGTTGAAAAATTATAGACCCGTCTCAAACCTTCCTTTTCTTTCAAAAATCCTTGAAAAGGTGATATTACAACAACTAATGTGTCATTTGAGAAATAATGACCTGTTGGAACCATTTCAATCTGCTTACAGAAGTAACCACAGTACTGAAACTGCACTATTAAGAATCATGAATGACATATTAGTAAAGGCAGATTCTGGAAATATTACTCTGCTAAATTTGTTGGATCTATCAGCAGCGTTCGACACCATCGATCACGAAATCCTGCTCAGAAGGCTAGAAACATCGTTTGGAATCAGAGGGGTCGCCCTTAAATGGGTCGAATCTTACCTGTCAAATCGCCACCAATTTGTTGTAACCAACAAAATAAGATCTTTTTCTTATGCGCTTCAGTATGGCGTACCACAAGGCTCAGTGCTTGGTCCTATTTTGTTTACTATCTATACTATTCCACTTGTACATGAAATAAAGAAATTTAATTTACAATATCATTTCTATGCTGATGATACCCAGCTCTACAGTTCTGCCTTGCCATGCGATGTTGACAGCCTTCTGCAGCAGGCTGGAAACTGTATAACAGAAATTAAAAGCTGGATGAACCAAAACAAACTGGCACTAAATGAGGATAAAACTGAAGTTATTTTATTAGGCCGTGAGCGGGTTCTGCAAGAAGTGGACAGAACTGAGATGATAATTGGCACTAATTCAATAGAAATTTCAAAAAAAGTAAAAAACCTAGGGGTTTACATTGATTCAAATCTTTCTATGTCATCTCAGGTTAGTCACCTCATTCGTATTCTATACATGGAAATCTGGAAAATTGGTAAAATCAGACATCTTATTTCAACTGAAACTGCGGCTGTTTTAGTAAATTCTTTTGTACTTTCAAAGCTTGACTATTGCAACTCCCTTTTGGCTGGAATTTCACAAAAAAATATTAGAAAACTCCAAATTGCTCAAAACAATGCAGCGAGACTTGTTTTGAAGAAAAAGAAAAGAGATTCAGCACGGCCACTTCTGCAGAGTTTGCACTGGCTGCCAGTCGAGAAAAGAATAATGTACAAATTGTCATCCATTTGTCACAAATGTGTCAATAATACTGCTCCATCGTACCTAGTTGATTTAACTGATTACTATGTTCCGTCTCGTCAACTAAGATCATCATCTGACACTACAAAATTGAAAGTACCTAAAATGAATCTGTCCACTGTAGGAGAAAAGTCCTTTTCATTTCTTGGCCCTACCATCTGGAACACTCTTCCAAAGACAACCAGGGAAATTAATGACATTGGTTCTTTCAAACACCATCTGAAGACCCATTTCTTTCAGACAAACTAGGCTAGGTGTTTTTCGGCAGCAACAATAGTAAATATTTTTGAATTTCTTTTGTGTATGCGTGTGTGTGTGTGTGTGTAAGAGTTTGTTAAAGCGCCCAGAGCTTGTCATCGACGGGGTTGGGCGCTATATAAATGCAATATATTATTATTATTATTATTATTATTGCGTCCTGAAGTACACGCGATACACGTGTTCCCAAGGACCCGATTGACCCGACCGCCGAGGTTATCGGCAACACGCGAACGATCGGCTGACTGACCGCTGGCCATCCCTGCACGGGGCGTTACGTGAACGAGTTCACTCAACGTGGGACGAGGGTTAAGAAAGCAAAAACAGCATCTCTGAAAGTACTATGGGGTCTCAGTCTCTTCAAGTGAAAAGTTTAGCATACAATACAACTTGTCAGAAACTTTAGCAAGAAGACTGGAAATCGTCGCAAAAGCTTTTTGCATACCAAGTCTGCCAGCTTCCAAGAGGAAATCTACCACAGCTCTCAATATGCTGGATTCAGGCAGGTATCCAAAGTTTGGTGGCACTGTTGATAGCAAAGTGAAATGTGTGACAATAACAAGCAATGATAATTAAGTTATTTATAAAGCCTCATTTAATATATATTTTTATGTTTATTTAGGTCAGCTGTTCACGTATGACACGACAGAATAAATGTTCTTACCTTCTGACAAAAGTCATGGCTAAGTATTTTACTTTTCAAAATCATATCATGAACCTTCTTATGTAAAGTTAGGAAAGCAACGTTTTATGAACTAAGTGTCAGTCGCGCATATGCCTATTATGGTAGGTACTCACCACTAGATCTGTTCTCAGCCACCGCACAGGCTGACAAATACAGGTGTCCCAACATCCAGGCACTAACATTCTGAAGGCCAAGGTCACTATGGCTGACAACAATCTTTGTGACCAGTGTAATGACCTCTGTCACATTCACATCACTGCCAGTCATCATTGAACTGCCTTGCACCTGATTACATTTTAGAAACATCAGTTAGTATCATCAAACAAATGAATTTCCTCATGTAAGAGTCCTGTCACTGCTTGAAATTTAGGCATATTTTAATTATCAAATACAGTAAAAAGGACGCACAATTAATCTGAATTATAATGAGTACAAAAAATATTCTTTAAGTCTTTACAAATAAAAAAATTCAGTAGTGCCCAGAGGATCACATTTATCCAGATTAAGCATCGGGATAGGTAATTAATTTGGTGCAGACTGATGTATACGAGTGGAAATAACTACTGACTTGACAGTTTGACAGTACATTAAGAAAAAAACAACAGGTCCCATGATGGTCCCTTCAGTAAGAACGTGAGTCTCTCCCTCCATGCAATGAAAAAAATGCTCACCGGTACAAGGGTCTGCTCTGAGCCAATCATAGAAAGCAAACCATTCAATTTTGAAACTTTCTCCATTGCAGGTGTGTCCTAAACGACGACATACAAAAGTAGGACAGAATCAAAATTATTTACAGACATCATATCATCAAAATTATTATTCATCTTCTTTTGTAGCTGCATGTGCAGGTCAGTGAATCAAAATCTACGGGAAAAAAAAAAAGTGAACAATGAACAGGAGAGTCACTTGTGTCAGTCCCTGCTAAGGTATATATACCTGTCATTAACTGATATGAGATACTTGGGCACTTTCCTGTCTGCCCAAATGAGACAAAATCAGCAGGTAAATGGTAAATTTCAAAAAGTGTGTAGATTGACTGGTTCGAACTTCACAAACAAACATCTGCTGAGCAGAGATGAAATTTCACCAACATTCAAAACAGGTATAAAGACAAAAATTTGAATACAGGATGGTGCCAATGCGGGGAAGATGAATGTTGCAAATTTTCCTTGTACCAAGCCCAGCTGTATATCTAGATGTAGGTCACATTAAGAACAATGTTTTAGTTGCTTACATGTTCACTATCTAGTTCCATTACAATAAAATATTTACCTCTTTTGTCACATCTTGAAGCCAGAGAGAAACGAGCTCTTGTCTCAGGGATGCCACTGACCTACTGCCATGCTTGCTCAGAGAATAGGTGAGCAAACCTAGTGCGAGGCTGATCCCAGACACCTAATTCAGTGTTTGTAAAAATATAAATATGTTAAAGTAACTCAAGCACAAGATGCTTGAAAAATATGTTCCCTTTTGAAAAAGAAACATATACATAGAAACCAAGTCCAACCCTTACATCCTAACTGTATCATGACATCATAATGCATCCTTTTGAAATAACAGTCTGATATATATATCATGTAATCACTGGTGGCAAGAAACAATCCAATACACTGAGCTAACATTCTTAATGTTACAGTTTAATAACTTTCTAATGCATCTGGGTTTGTTATTTCTTTCTTACACTTTTCCCGCAGTATCTACATTGAATGTTTGTATGTATATGCACATGGTGATAATTCAAGAGCAGATAACGTACATATGCATCCAAAGCAATAAAACAGCACCTGCAATAACCAATCTGTCACGAGTGGAGTGAGCGATAGTTAATAATTACGGGGGGAAAGGAGGAGAGTAAAATTAACGCACGTAGACAAGTAAGTTAAAGCGTGCTGTTATGAGTGGTGGGGGGTCTGAATGAGGCGAAAGCGCTGTATTACTATCACTGCAAGTTAGAAGGTCCTACTGAACGGACGCAAGAGAAAGCCCAGCGGGCGAACATAAGGGGAGCAGTCGGAAGACGGATGAGAGTGTTTTTTCCAGTGATGACTGGTAGGTAGAACGTTGATTGATAATTATGATTGATGTATTATATTCGTCTATTACCATGATGTAAATAAGTATATGTGAGGAATGTGGAAGTCCTTGATATTGGATATAGCAATGTGCGCCATGAGCGATAGATGAAAGTTGAGTTCATGGATTTGTAGCGCGAGTGAGTAGTGTGTACTCCGATGGAGGTGTGTTACCGTAAGATGTTTGGTGAGTGAAATGTGAACTATTGTGTGTACGCTTCATGGGTTGTAAGGAGAGGTGGAGTGAATAGAAATGGTAGGGTATTATACCTATGTAATGTTATTCTTGTAGGTGTCGGGGACGGGCCAAAGAGCCACCTCGGTGAGCACAGGGGATAGGCCAGCATAGGGCCGGAGGCCACACATAGGCCAAGAGTGAGGCTGCCGGTGCAGGACAGTAGAGGCACATAAAGTCGTGGCAGTCTGGCCACGGACAGGGACGTAGATATGAGCGTGAATGTGATAATGTACTATTGCCACGTTGATGGGCTATTGAAATGATAATGTACTATTGCCATGTTGATGGGCTATTGAAATGATAATGTGCTATTGCCCTGCTGAGGTGCTAGTGGAATGCTAAGGTGTATGACAATAGGAAGGTGATATTGAGAGACTGCGGTGCCAGTGAATTATTAATGTGCTATTAAGACCCTGAGGGGAGAGGCTGAGGCCGAAGTGCCTTTAGGAAGTAACTACCGGGTTGTGGGTCCGAGGAAGAGTGCATGTGAGAATAAGGCCGTTGTACGGCAGTTAATTTCAATAATATAATGTATGTAATTGCGCTATTATCTGTATAATTATGTTTAATAAATGTGTGAGTCTGATGGGTTGTTCTGTTAAGTGTTAAACTTGTTCGTTCGTGATTGTTGTCCTGTCATAACTTATTACATCTCCCAGTCTGGGATTTGTGACACAATCCTCCGCATAAACAATACCAGTAAATAATGGTGGAAATCTAAGAAAAGAATTTGACTGACAGTGACAATAAAAAAAACATAATACTGTTCGTCATTTTCTATCTTACAACTGATTATCACTGTTTCACTTACTGTAGGTTATGTTTTAATTGTTGGGATAGAGTTGATTCGTCACAGACTGGTTGTGACTGCCAGAGACAGAGCAAGAGGTTATTAATAACATTTCGTTTGACTTAAACAGTGACTTACTTGTGGGTTTTCATGATGCACTTGTTTGAGTTTCTCAACTATTGGAAGGACAACATCTTCACTGGATGTGTTGCTGGCATATACTGAGGCGGCTATGCTGGTCACCGTCACACAGAAAGACTGAAAATTGCAAATGAACGAAGTTTAAGATATGTAATTACAAACAGAAAATGCAAAACAAAAGGTGCATATTTGCATCAAAGGTGGGTTTCCCTTTATGTCATCATTGCCTTGGTACTGCTTTATTCTAAGTCTCCACATCACCTTGTTCTGAGAAAACTACTAGTAAGATTTTGTTGTTAAACTTTATAAACACTTTTTAACTTTTTAAAACCTACTCACAGAAGTGAGATACCAACATAATTTTTGCAGGAATGACATAATACAGTTGTTGTTTTTTCTGTGCCATACTATGGCCTTGTCACAATTTTTGTAAAAAGTGGAGATAGAAAAAGCAGTATTGGGTACAGGGTGATGACATGCTGACAAAAATTATGACCACAGCTTCTGTGTATGATGCTCACCCATGTAAGTTATGGAGGTTTTCACGTTTTTAAAAACAGAATTATTCTTTGAAATGACAAAAAATTGATGTGGCCATCATTACACTGACTAAATTTTAAACTGTGCCAGATGCTAAAGTGTCACTGCCATCATACTATTATCATGTAAAACTGAAACTCCACACCACTGACTTTAGTTTTCGTAGGTTTAAATTAGGGCAGCTGCGCACTGAGTGGAATCTGTTTTGACTATGTTTCAGTGTGAGATGTGGATTATGGAGTTAAGTGGAACCTCACGCACAAGAGAGACTGAAACATGTCTGTCTCTCACTCTCACTATTTGATTCAAAGGAAGTTCAAGAGTCAAAACAGATGCAAAAAAGGGTTAGACTCAGTGCTGTGCTACTAGCCTAATACCAAAGATACTGGTTACAATATGATGAGACAACTTGCCCATTTAACATGCATAGATTTCACATGGCCACCTAGCGGTGAATGCACGGAGGTCATGAACAATGCTGTATGTTACAAAGCCAATATAGGGAAAATATTTAATTTTGTTCACTATTCAGCTATGGCCGTAGGCCCTGATTGAAGTCACTTGTTTTGTAATTATAACTTCAACAGCTGTAAGAAAACCCTGCGCATGATTTTTCTACAAGTGTGAAGAAGGGAGTGTCTCATCTTATTGCATCTAGCATCTTTGCTAATAGTACGTACAGATATGGCTGAAATTAAATACATGTAGACAAGTCATGTAATGATTAAATGGCTTGTCTAAAAATTTATGTATGATCAAGAAAGCCAAAAGGTGTGTAGAAATAAGTTCCCTCACTTGATATGCTGCATTCTCAACAGGTGTGTTCAACCATAGATTTTGCAGCTTTTCCAGGACAGAGGTCACATGCACTCTGGACTCTGTCTTTCCCTCAGCACACATTCCACAGACAGCCAGACCCAGTCCAAGAATACAGCCTTGTTGGTTTTCTGCATCAGTTGTCAGACATATATTCTCTAGGGCTGTCAGAGATTTCCACACTGCCAGCATACCCTGGTCACGGTAAAGTGTTTCCATATATATGGCAAGATTTCTTACTGTTTAATGTTGTGATGATTCAAGTATTTTTGTTCATGTGTTTAAATTAAAATACATGTACACTGACGTATCTTTTAATTTAGAAATGTATAAAATTACAGACATGATGTGGACAGCCCACAAATCTAGGTTTGAAATTAATTTGAATAGTTTATTTTTGTATTTTCTGGTCTGATTTGCTTATCTGAGATTATATTTTAAAGTGTACCAAAAGATACAACAACAACAACAACAAAAAAAAAAGAAAAAAGGGTTTTCACATTCTGATCTCATTTTCATTGTTTTATGTAAACTCAATCAGGTTAGTTAATTGCACAACCTCCACATGTGATATATTTTATAGTATCTCAACAATGAATACAACAACCTCTATTTGTTCATGAATGATGTTACATCACATCGCTTTAAACAAAGACCGTACTTGCTAAGAAATCTCGATAGTTTCAACCTGAAAATTGCCATGTAGAACATCAGTCTATCACGAACCTAACATTTTCCCAAAACCAACCTTGCTTCCAGTCATCTCTGAATAATGTTCTTCAAACAACCTGGCCAGTAACATGCCCAAGGCTAGACCATTGCAGAATATCAAGGTAGGCAGTTCCAGTGGTTTTGCTCCCTTGGGTAAGGCAGCTGTGAACATGTTCAGGAGCTGAACAATTCTGTCTGTGTCTTTTGCTATGTACACTCGAACCAACTGGCTTGCCGCTAATCTAGCCATTCCATTACACAGGCTGCTGGCTGGAGCACGATCCAAGGTAGATCTCTGTTAAAACAATTAAATGCTTAAAATATGAATCTTATGTTTAAAAAAAAGCGTGGTGTTTTTAACAAGCCCTGTTGCTGCCCACACAGTTCACATTTGTATGAAATTTTACAAGTGCCTTTCTTTTGACCTGTACAGATTGTCTTTTAAAACTGGAGATTTGAAATGGTGAAGTATTTTTTGGAGTCGTTTTGTGTCTCTAATTGCGCCCCCAATTCTTTCTGTTCCTCAGACACGTGACGTTATCATTTCCTAAGATGTGTTCACCATTAAATATGCAGCCCTGTGCACCGATTCTTGCCATTTGATGAATACTGACAGGGTATGTAGGGAGTTAACGTGCAAAGCGAGTGCAGAAAGACGTATCTAAAAACAAACAAGCAAACAAACAACAACAACAAAATAAACCTACAGGAACGGGCAAGATGAAGCAGATCCACTATAATCACCCAGAACTGAAACTAATAAATAGATTTATCCCAGGCAGGGCCGGGGACCACACATAGTACATTATATGAATTTTACCAATGCTTGATCAGTCAGTGGAGGGCCGGAAAGTTTTATGTGGATATTTCAAGTGCAATAGTAAATATTATGGCAATAATATTATGTGAAAAGGATGACTGGGTTTACACATAATCTAAAGTTTCATAAGTCATCTAAAATCAAGATAAGCCATATCTGGTCACCTATTGTAAACTGAAAAACTCCACTGCTTTTGCTATACTTTATTCCCATAACAAAAGAATTATGTAGAACATCTGAGGTGGACGCAAAATGATAGATGTAGGGTAAAGAAAAAGTAAAAAGGCTTCAATAAATGGCAACTGTGTAAATGTACTGGAATCTTCCATAAATAAATAAAACCAATACATAAAATCAATACTGATCAATGCACCTAAAGATGGTTTAGGACAGATTATTGACAGAAGTAAACAAGAAGTTTTATCATATAATAAAATTGCTCACTCTTGTCAGTTTAAACAAAATGAATGTAGATTTGTAAGAAGTAAATATCTGCTTCAGATTTAACGAAACCAGACCTGCTGACACAGCCCATGAAGTCCACCTTTTGGCTTGTACTCTACATCTATCAAAGACAGGATTGTGTCACACGTCACGGTCAGCCAGTGAATGTGTCCCATGTGATCAGAGCTAGTGTCCGCAGCTTGCAGAATCTCAGGATCCAGGTCTGCTGTATAGCAGTGCAAACACAGTGCTAGACCAGCCAGGGCCAGGACACAGTTAGCTTGAGCAGCCGGAGCACCCCTAATGGTTTTGTGATGTCACAAAGAGGGAAATACATTAATTTACATATCATCACTATTCCCTAAGACTATAGTAACTCAAACATTTGCAAAATCAATGTTCATATCAGTATATATATTCAACTACATTCAAAGCCGCATTGAATGATCTTGGTTACAGAGTCCTAAGCAAAAAAATAACCAAACGGCAAACTTTCAAAAAGTCATCATCACTAGACCAGTTGTGCCAAAATAGAATGTTTGTTTGGTTCTCCTGAAAAGTAGTCAAAACCAATTACTGCTGTTTTCGGGAACGGTGTAGTATAATATTGCATTAGATATTAATATTTTCTATGTTTGAGACACAAACAACCCACCCAGCCAGCTGCCCTATGGAAACCTGATGCATAGGACTGACATGTAGAGGACGTATAGTTTTCCCACATGGGAGCAGATACAAGAAAAGCTTGGGAAGAACCCATCTTTGATTTTTGAATACAATGCTGTAAAGCAATCATTTCCACAACTTGCAACTTGCAAAAAAATACTGCAAAAAACACTCCTACATATCCCCTTCAAAAGTATTGACACAAGCAGCATGGCAATGGGATCATAGTACATAAGATCTTATTGTGGAAGAAGATTACACACCACCACATATTCTGGCTTTCTGGAAAAATAAACTCCACTTACAAGTTAAAGAACAGCACTGGAAAATGCCGAAAAAGATATGTATCAAAACCCGATTAAAGGTTCTACATTTGAAAGTACTGCATAATATATATATGACAGCTATACTTCTCCATAAACTGAACATTAGAGATTGCGAGCTGTGCTCACATGGAGAGGAGAATGACTACATTGAACACTGTTTTGTGTCCTGCCACATGATCAAACCCATATGGCAAGAAGTCGAATGTATAATTAATGTATGGATGGGAAGAAAGACACAATGGACAATAGAAGACATATCACTGGTCATAACAAAGCAGGAACAAGACTTTGACCAAAAAATGCAAGACAAGATAAATCACTTATTCTAATTTGAAAAATGTGTGTAGGTAAATTTAAATATGGAAATAACCAAGATCTTATACATGTATCAATATTTTCAATGTCATTTGAGAAACATAAGTTAAGAAGATAGTATAGATCCCACTCACACTAAGAGCACTATAGACGCTCAAAGCAACAGCGGTTGATAAAATAAATAATCAAATACATGTAATGGTTCACTGTAAAGCGTGAGTGAGGGAGAGATTAAGATCAGCAAGAAGGTGGGACAGACAGAGTGAAAGAAAAAAAAATTCTGCATTTAAAAAAAAGGGCAATAATAAATGATGAAAAATCTGATGCGAAAAATGGTATCCTAAGGTGCATGAATTAATCTCATATTTAACTGCTTTTATTTCACTGTTGACATTTACACTGTTTGCTTATAAAATACTGATTTAAAAAATTTTTAATAATGGGTCACATCATGCGGCTTATTGTTAATGAAAAACACTAAGATTAATATTCCAAGACCTATAAATGATATTCAGCTTTGTTATACATTTGTATGTATTAAAATATATCTTTTATCAATCTAGATCTCGATTTTGTATATTATATGTATCTTTGTCTGTCAAGCTGAGAATACAATTAATTATGGAAATAGACCACCTGCTTACGCTGAACTATAAAACTGTCAGTCGATAAAGAAATGATCCAAGTAAGGGTTCAAGAACAGCCGACAACATAGAGTTCAGTTGACAGTTCTAGGACACAAAAGACTTCAACTGGGTCCGATACTCAGACTAGTAACAGAAAGCTGGTCCAGAGACAGAAGGGCTAATCTATTTATGTATTTATCTATCTACTTTCTTGTTTACTTATCTATTCTTTTTTTTATTTACCTGTTAATTTATTTAGTTTTGTACTTATTTATTCATTCATCCATTTATCTATATTCAACATCAAAATCACCGAGACATGCATGGTTACAGACCAAATTGTATTTGAGCTCTGCCAAGGTTGATACCTAACCTTTAACATCATTAGCTTTGGTACGTTTTTTTTTTGGTACCAGAACTGCCAGTAAATTAGAAGCATGGAGAGTCACATATACCATGTGTCTCACATCCACCACTGCCCTGTTAAGATATGGTTGCAAACTTTCTTCAGTATTTCCATGAATGCGCATCATTTGAAGAATTAATATTCCTATGCTATTTCGTTCTTACAAAAAAAAAAAAGTATTTGGAATGTGCTGATAATAAATAAGTACCAAACATGACATCTGGATATCTAAACTACGTTAACTACTATTTTCCTAGTCAGTCACAAATGTAATACACCTACTTCCCACAACTGCCATTGTTGCCACTAATAAACATTTCTGTAAACAGAATGACGACAAAGTATCCATAATAAAAGCAAATCAATATTGGACAGTCTAGTGGGTAAATCCAACAATTTTGTAAACACAAGATTTTTCTTTAATATACTTTACAATATATGGGCCACTTTCAGGGTCAAGTTGCAAATATTTCAAAGACAAGTAGGTCAAGTACTTAAATATACTCACATTGAAGCTGTCTTGATCACTTCCATGATGGAGTCGCGAACCCTGATTTAGAAATAAAACTTGATGAAATACCATTACAGTGATCTTGAAATCACATGTTGTTACTTAAAACTAAGTATGAAATGTAAAGGAACTGAATATAAATTGCTTGTCGACTCCACCACTGAAAGTGATTGTATATGAAGCAGTTGAAACTGAGAAGTAGTTGAGTTTGAGCTACAAATGTATGGCATGTAAGCTAAATGACAATTACAGTGTGCCTTACACACTGGAAAAGGAGATCATTTATTGTGGACACTGGGTGAGTAATACTTACTGATGTTAAAGCATTGGAAACTGATTGAAACGCAGTGGCATATCAGAATGAATTAAAAATACTAACAAAAACATAGAAGTAGAGATGTTCATAAAAAAGAATTTTTGCTTTAACATCAACAGTGCATCAATCTTACCAAAGCCAGGCAAATGATTTCTTTTCTTCTGTCTCAAAGACTGCAAGATGCCCATGTTTCTCTTCCAGATCTAGTTCTGCTTTACGGCTCTGAAAATGAGAAAAAGTTGGAGCGTGATATGTAATAAAACACCAGTCTTTTTCATCATGTTTTAACAGCTTTCCTTTTCCAAGCAAGATGATGTTAATGTACAACTTATTAAAAAGGCTTCTTGGAAACACACTACAATCAACACAGAACTAAATAGTTTGAAATAATGAACTGTCTTGATAACCAGTATAATGAAAACAATAGGACTGAGATATACTAGTTGGCCCGCTGACTTGCGGAATACATGGATGTAATTTTTTTAAAGTTGAGTTTCGATTGTTAATGGGTAAACTGACGTACAGAACACTATATTATTCTGTCATTCTGTTAATTCTACTCAAAGAAAATGAGTCTTTTTTTCCGGCTCAAAATGTCAGAATGCCTTCTTCTGTTCAACCCATTTGTGGCTAAAGATCAATGAAAGTATTGAAAATATATATAGTGAACTTCAAGACTTTTTAAGATATGCCCGAGTATGTCTTTATGTCTTTCTTTGTGTAATTTGATCTTTTGTAGAATTTGAGGCTCAGCAGTTAAAAAACCTTTAGGATTACATTGGAGCCCCTCCTTTCTATATAATTTGATATATTTTAGAAGCTACAATACTCTTCAAGTTTCAAGTCAAGAAACAATTTTTGCCTCCTTCTGTAATTTAATGGAAACTGGAACTCAGACTAATGACACTGGAACATTGCTATTTTTATCTTGTAGATGCAAAAATACCCTTAAAATGGATTTGATGAGTAAACTTAAACCTTGCATACCTCTAATAATGATAGAAACAGTCTTTCCATGAAACTGTTCCAAGCCTGTGGCATAAGAGCACAACGGTGCCAATCTGAGGGTTGCACTGGTATCTGAAATAATGAACAAAAATCTAGTAGCACAAACGCAACAGAAGAACATTGAAATTAAATTTTTGCCTGCAACTTCTGGGTAAACATATAGCAAACCTTAAAACAAGTCTTCCCACAAAATATCTCTTGACTGTTATTGCAGTGGTATGAGACTGAGCCCGATCACACACAGTCAGCTGCTGGCTGTCAAGAAGTGCGCACCATAATTTCCTATATTTTCTTAGTAAATCTGGGAAGATCCTACCGTACTAAGCACAACAAGACAAAGTCAGATGCTGGCAGACAAAAAGTGCTCACACCATAATTTCCAATATTTTCTTAGTAAGTCTGGAAAGACCTTATCGTACTAAGCCCGGTCAGACACAGCCAGTTTCTGCCATTATCTCTTGGGTTACAGTTTTCTGGCAGCATCTGACTGTATCTGACCGGGCTTAGTATGATAACCCCCTTAGTGAAACTCAATGTCTATGAGACAGATAGTGGTAGCTTTTATTGTTCTCATTAATAGGCACTTGCTTCTTCCTTGCATAATGATAAATAATAATATAGATTATGGATGCCTAAGGATGTGAAACAGATCTTTGACAAAAATCTTCAGAAGTGTATCTCTAGCTCAATATATGAACTATATCCTACCTCTTGCAAGAGAGTTGTGAATGTCTGCAAAAATGTTTTGCCATGACGAACAATGTAGTGCTTTCTTGGCCGCCCATCTCTCCCAACCTCAAGAGGTGGATCATAGCAAAACAGCAAACCAGCTGCCAAACAGAAAAAAACATGATGATCATTTTACATCTTCATATTTCCCAGTGTTCTTTCCTGTAACTACCCTCATATATCGTACAATACTACAAGATCAGAATCTTAATACAACAATGAACAACATATTATTTCCTCCGTATATACCAGAGTGTTTCTTAAACTTTTTTGTCCTATGCCCCACTTCAATTTAAAAAAAACAACAACACAAACATGGGCCCCATCATGATCGGATGAAGTTAAAAATTTATACAATACAATAATTTACACAAAAACATTGAAAAAATATTTATAAAGTCCTGCATCTTCTAAGTTTGATGTTTTAATTCAAGTTAAACAAGGAAACCACCAACATGACATAAACAAACAACACTTTATCTATACACTACGCAGTTAAGTTAAAATATACTATGAAATTAAGACTTCTATGATAAATCCCTTCGCCCCATTCTGAAGGCCCACACCCCACCAAAATATTGCCAAGCCCCACCTTGAGAATCACTGGTCTATACAATTTCTCCACTTCTGGAGGCTAAACAACTACACCAGTGCCAGAAGTCTTCCCAAGAATGATAACTACCACAATCCGAAATACTCAAATTTGAATGCTAACGATTCAGCTTAATACCCTATTCCCCTTCTAAAATCCAACTAACACAATAGACCACTCACGCTAAACTGGTATACTAAGAAGTCAATACTGGCAACACTCTCCATAACTAAGTCCTGTCCCTCATAAAATTCTTAATCTGTTATCACTTGCCCTGTAATTTTGGGATTGGCATAATTATCTAATCTTAATCCTGTAATGCAAAGTATTTGGAACCCCTTAACTAATGTGTCCCATGTTAGACTGTTTTATAGTTTATAACTTAATGTTTCCTGATAAATATTTATATATTGTGGCAGTGAACAACTTCATTTAAATCCTCTGGCGATCAGGTCTTCGATCACCACTGGCTTTTAATGAGTGACGGGATCTTATACAACCCCATTACCCCTTTTTTAGGTGGTCAGGACAAAGTCCAAAGCTGGTGGTCAGAACCTGGTGATCACTCAGAACTGACCAGTGGAATTCATTCCTTTTTTCTTTGTAGGTCTAAAGTAAAATGAATCCTGGGAAATTTCAAGCAATTATTAGCAGAAATACAATTGTTTGGAATTGCCGTCGGATCGGATAAGAGTCAACGACCACCCCACGGGTCAGTCATTTTTGTTACTTATATAAATTTTTGATAAGTTACTTTTTGTCTGGATGCTACAGGGTAAAAAAAAATATAATTTGACAAAACAGGAGATTATTTTGATAATAAAATATCATCGGGTATTTGCCATATTGTTGTATGTGAATTTTTGCATTTTTGAGAAAAATGAGGATTGAAGTTTGGTCGGTAAAAGGGTTAAAATGCATACAATATTATGCCACAAATGCATTTTTAGGCCACAAACATATTGCAAAAAAGATTTTAACCCATTGGAGTAACACTTATACATAATGAAATCAGGCATGAGAGAACCACTTTCATGACAAAACTTCAAAATCAGCAAAATGTCACATACAACAATATGGTAAACACCCCTCGATATTTTGTATCTCTGTCTCTCAGATCTGTTAAATAGCTCTCTCGTAACTTACCTGCAAGTCCTGGCCTCAGACCAGGCTGTTTACACTTGTCATATTGTTGCAATAGAAATGCTGGGATAACTTCTATAGCCTTGCCTTGGTTGGCTGCCAACCCTTGTCTCCTCAGAGATGAGTGGAACACCCCTCTGGGAAGACTGGTGGCCTCCTTGTTCACCAGTGCAGCGTGGAGGGATTTGTAACCTGAGAAATATTTGTTTAAATAGTAAGAATTCATTGTAGTAAACTTTAACACTTACTCTATGTCAGTAACTATAAAATACTGTCACTGCTCTACGCTTATGGCATAAGTCATTTTTGACACTTTTGAGATATTAATAGAAAAATTTAAATGTTTTTTTTCCTGTCATTTCCTGACTTATGCCATTATGATTCTGTTGGATAATTACATTTTCCTATTGGCATATTTCATTTTCTATAACATTGTCTGATAGCCCTCATGCTCAGGAATGCAATGAACTGTCAGTTGTGTTTTGGCATAAGTCTGACATATGCCATTATTGTAGAGAAGTGACGATATGGTCCTTTACACTATACGAATTACATAAAGTGAATTCAGAACAAAATCCCATCACACCAAACTAAGGATTAATAACATTTTCTAAATCTAGAAAGTTCCCATTATAATACAAAATCCATGTCACAGTTAAACAATATAATAATAATAATAATAGTTCGTCCATCAGGTATGATGATGCCCTTAACAACACCAGAGGAATAAAGAACAGAAATTGTTGAGAATTTCAACACATGGACAATAAAGAGAATTAAAGGACACAGAGGACAGAATGGAAAGACTGTTCTTTCATGACTTATGGCTTCTCATGTGACTGATAAGTCCTATTTTTGCCCTGCAGACCCTTCCGCATAAATGACAAGAGTGCTCCGTTGGTTCAGTACCACTGGGCCTTTTCTTGCGCCGTTCTCTCTTTTTGATAGCCTGCTGGACTCTGTCAGCTTCCCATGCTTTGCTGCCTCTGGTAAGGGCCGCCCTCCAATTTGCACGATCAAGCGAGAGCTTTTCCCACTCACTCACATCAATGGCAAAGGCCTTCAGTGATTGCTTGAGAGTGTCTTTGTAACGTCTCTTTGGGGCCCCAACATTCCTCGTTCCATTGGAGAGCTCAGAGAAGAAGATTTGCTTAGGGAGTCTGGAGTCGGGCATTCTGATAACATGTCCTGCCCAACGTAGCTGAATTTTTTTCAGGTGGCAGAAGATGCTCAATTCCTTGGCACGATTGAGGACCTCAGTGTCTGGAATTTTATCCTGCCATTTGATCCTTAGGATCTTTCTAAGGCAGGCCAGATGAAAGTGATTTAGCTTTCTGGCATGCGATTGGTACACTGTCCAGGTTTCAGCCCCATAGAGTAGGGTGGGAAGGACCACAGCATTGTACACTTTCAGCTTAGTGTCTGTGCGAATGCCGGCAACATCCCATACTCTCTTTCGAAGCCTGCCAAATGCAGAGCTGGCTTTGCTGATTCTTGAGAGAATTTCAGTATCAACACGAGCCGCGGAAGACAGTGTACTGCCAAGATAGGTGAAGTTCTCCGACACCTTCAGAAGACTGTCATGGACTTTGATATTTGGGGTCACAGGATACTTGTCGTCTGGAGTAGGCTGATGGAGCACTTCCGTCTTCTTTGTGCTTATTGTGAGGCCAAAGTTGTCACAGGCACTAGAGAACTTATCAACACAGTTTTGCATGCTATCCTTATCGTGTGCCAGAAGTGCACAATCATCAGCAAATAGTAGGTCACAGACTTGAGTACTTTTGGTTTTGGTTTTTGCCTGAAGTCTCCTGAGGTTGAATAGACTGCCATCAGTTCGGTATTTGATGCTTACCCCTTGAGGGGGAGAGCTAAAGGCTTCTTGTAGCATTGCAGAGAACATGATGCTGAACAGAGTTGGGGCTAAGACACAACCCTGTTTTACCCCATTTGTGACAGCAAAGGGCTCTGAAACACTGCCGTTGCTTTTGACTGCAGCTTGCATGCCATCATGAAACTGGCGCACTATTGTGATGAATTCGGGTGGACACCCAAACTTCGCCAAGATTTTCCAGAGGCCTTCACGACACATTGTGTCAAATGCTTTTGTGAGGTCAACAAATGTGATATACAGCGCTTTATTTTGTTCCATGCATTTTTCCTGAATCTGTCTGGCAGCAAAAATCATATCCGCCGTTCCCCTCTCTTTACGAAAGCCACATTGGCTCTCGGGAAGCAAGTCATTTGACGAGAGGTGATCAAGAAGGCGATTCAGAAGCATTCTTGCCAATATTTTGCCAGCAATTGAAAGTAGAGAGATTCCCCGATGGTTGTCACAGACTTGGCTGTCCCCTTTGTTTTTGTACAGATGGATGATTGAAGCATCTTTGAAGTCCTGTTGCAGCTTCCCTGCTTTCAACATATGATTGAACAACTCGGACAACCTTTCAATAAGCTTTTCTCCACCGAAGGCATACATCTCAGCAGGAATTGAATCCACGCCTGGTGATTTGTTAAAGGACATCTGATTTGTGGCAGTTCGGGTCTCATTTGCTGTGAATGGCTTGGCAAGAGCTGCATTAATAGGAGTCTGAGGGAGGCGGTCAATGGACTCAGTATTTATATTTTGTCATGATTCGGATGTTGTTAAAACTCACGCACAGAGTGAGTTGTTGTTGTTTACCAGGGCCATGAGAAATTGGCTGGTGGCCTTGAACGGTCCTCGCCAAATTATAGTTGGTGAGTAAATAAATGTAAAGTTAAACTGTTAGATTCACGCTTGTGGGTTTTAATGTTCGTGATTAATAAGTAATGGAGTAGGGGTGAAACAAGGTGGGGACAGTTGACATTGTTAAGTATGACTAGACAAGTTTTTGCACGTTAACTGGCTGGTAGAATAGTGCAGACGTATTACTACAATTAAAATGGTGGGAGGTTTCGACCTATGAGATAGCTGAACTAATTGGGCCAGC
The DNA here is from genome assembly GCA_963931925.1 of Onchidella celtica. NCBI lineage: Eukaryota > Metazoa > Mollusca > Gastropoda > Systellommatophora > Onchidiidae > Onchidella > Onchidella celtica. The sequence goes on from OZ007567.1 coordinate 21,012,438, forward strand.
GGACTAGCACGCTGGGTAGTTAGATAGTATAAGACATCGTGTAACGTTCAGATTTGGTGAATACAGGCGAGCAGAAGCATCGTGTCGTGAAGTATCTCCGGTCGACCAGTACCTGAACTGTGTGCTTTGAAGACAAGAAGTCCTTGCTAACGGACTGACTGAGCTCTAGAAAGAAAGGTCTGAGTGGGCTGACCTTTGAAAGCCCACGCTGCGCTATTTTGATGTTCGCGCCTCCCAGTAGGCGTGAGCAATGGTAATATATTTTATTTATTCAAGTATAATAGAGATCGGAGATAGAGAGAGAACTACAGCCTCATAGGAAGACTAAGGAAACCCCAACTGGCACTCGACCACGAGTGTCCTGTATGATAGATCTATTGCCATAGTATGATTGGAATAATATAGCACATTGTTGATGAATTGAATAGTGATTGTGCATAAAAATATAGTCTTTTGGCAACTGCTTAAATTACCTACAAGCCGAAGAGTGCTTCTGTAGGCTTTGAACGTACTGGGCTCTCCTAACATTTAAGCCCATATGATTTATGGAGAGTTTGCCTGGCGACTGGCCAGTGGCGACTCAACTGTCACTTTAAATTGATATCCAGTTTCGTATAATATACCTATTTACTATTGATTGCAGTACCTCCATAGTTATATGAATATCATTGGTTAAGTTATTAATTAGAGTTTTTGGTTTGAATATATACCTCTATTGTCTTTTGTTTTGTTATTAATATTTATGTAAACTATGGCCTGACCGGCCTGACATATATACGCTCTAGTTATTTAGTACTTTTCTTGTGTGGTTGTGTCCGAGTGTGAGTTAGCTGCCTCTCGTGCAGTCGTAACATCCCCAAGACCCTAACTCTGCTCGTGACATCTGGAGGGGACCCCACTGACATCTGAAGAGGACCCGTCACCTTCTGACATCTAGAGAACACTACTATCATCGGAAGAGGACCCCGTCAACAGCTGCAGGTCTACCACTCTAAGACTCCACTGTTATTTATGTAATTTTTGTAGTTTATAGTTTTGTATACTGCTGATTTTTGTTTTTGTTTCTCCCCCACATGTCTGGCATGTCCTCTCGTCATTGATCCTGGGACCACTACGAGGGACTGACAGCTAGCATCAGGAAAAGACAAGACCAGCGCTGTGGACCAAAGGAAAGAGCCAGTCCATTTTGCCCAGTTAAGTGAACCATCTGTATTTGTCTTCGTTTGAGGGGTTCGTCGTTCCAGCTCCCCTACTTTTGACAGGCATTATTTTTTTCTTTTGTGTTAGATTAGATAGGCGGGAGGTTGGAAGGGATCGAGACTTAGCATACCTCTTTTTGCCAGACTAGCAGATCTAGATGGCGTTTAAAACGGATAGGAGATACGCTTTGCCTTGAATAGTTCTGTAGGGACCTGTTATTCGTATAGATTGTTAGCGTTCTATCTTCCTCGTATTTTAGGAAGACGTCTCTCTTGTGCTTTTCTTACCTTTCTGTACATAGTTTCAGGTTATTCGGGTCTGTTGTCGTTCGTGATTTCTGTTAGTCTAGCGTCTTATTGTAATTTATCGTTCGTTCTGTTCCTCTTGCGTCTTGTTTGTAATGTATTACCTTTTTATATATTCGTTATATAGTATTTATCTTTCTTGGTTACACTTATTTTTTTATATTTTTTTTGATTACATACTTCCATTGATTCACGTGTTTTGACACGTTGAGCGGGTTTTTAGAGGTAACTTGGCTTGGTGAGAGGGAAAAGTTTTTAAGAATTAACCCTCCTGTGCTGTAGAGTGACAACACTGTTTAAGTGACAACTATTATTGAATTGTTGGAATCCGTGCAGTGAGTACACTGCCAGTTCTTGCTAATTATTAATTTATACCGATCTCGTCTTTAAATTGACGGGCTCCCGAGAGGACAGTATTAGACTGTTTAGGGAGGTGACCTTTTTGTGTAGTGATGAGTAGTGAGTGTTGGTTTTATTGTCGGCTGGTGCCGCCGCCCGAAGGAGCAATAAATTGTCTCAGGGGAAGAGTCTGTATCAGTGTCGAGGTGATATCAATATAAGAGCTATGTGAATTATATATATATATTGAGGATACTTTTTTTTAGTCGTCTGCGTATGACGTCGACCCGAGGAGAGCAATAATGAGATTGCCTCGTGGGATGGATGATATTGGTATTTTTCGATTATTTGAGAGATGTTTGGCAGTGGTAACGTAGTACACTGCGTATTCGTGTTTTGAGAGATATTTTGCAGTGGTAACAGAGGACACTGCGTGTTCGCGTTTTGAGATATTTTGCAGTGGTAACAGAGGACACTGCGTGTTCGCGTTTTGAGATATTTTGCAGTGGTAACAGAGGACACTGCATGGTCGCGTTTTAAGAAGTTTTGGAGAAGTGTGGAGTTGTTTTTTATACAACCGATTATGACTATGGTTTTCCGCGTTTCGTGGACCATCTAACGGAATACTATATAATGACAAGTAAGAATAACCGATTATGATTGTGACTATCCATGTGGCCAGTGGATGAGTTACCTAAGAACATACCCGATATGGATATTGAATTGAACCGATTATGACTATATTACCGAGATGACTGTGACACTTGACGTGTGCATGGCTTGCGTACGGAAACGGCGCATTAAATTAACTGCTATCGCCTCGTGGCATCTCATCTATACCGGATTGGATGTTGGAAAGATTTAATTGTAATGTTATTTGAGATCTAGATTAGTGTTAAATGCGAGAAGCGCTAGGTAATTCTTAAATCAAGAGAAGCGCTACATGAAATTTGAACGAGAACATCAGATTAATTTATCTTAAGGACGCTTCTGTTAGTGTTAATTAAGCTTAACTATGCCGAAATTTCTAGTTGTGATAGACCAGAATTTTTGTTCTCCTATTTAGGTCTGTCATATGTATTGGCGTTGGATGGGATTGACACCTCATTCAGAGACCGAGGGATGGTATCACATATGGTTCACCCATTGTGAACACTTTTCACCTACCCCTGTGCTTTCCTTTGTTCCAACAGCTATTTTAATGACGTCGACCCGTATTTTGGCCACACCAGACGTTGTTGCCCAGGGTCGAGGACGAGAAGTCATGGCAGACCAGGAGTCCAGATCCACTAATGCCATCGATGCTACTCTAGTTATCTTTTCTTGAGTATTATTCATTGTATGTATGCATTCCTGATGACATTCGCACAGGATCAGTGTTTTACTCTAAAATTTTCGAGTTATGATTGTTAATGTCTACGTATTTAGAGGTAAGATTTAATCCTCAGAGAGATATATACTTTTGGACGGAGCCTTAAGATTTTCATGAAGTTTTGTCCATCAATGATACCCGTCCTGTAGGTTTTTTTCAACTTTAGTACTAGTCTTAGTTATTACCTAGTATTCTTAGTTAAGTGAACCTTTCGAGCAATTTCTCGACTCATGCCTTCCCCTTACGATAATCATTTATATCGTTAAAATTGCAAATTTTAACTGGGGTGGGGGATATGTCATGATTCGGATGTTGTTAAAACTCACGCACAGAGTGAGTTGTTGTTGTTTACCAGGGCCATGAGAAATTGGCTGGTGGCCTTGAACGGTCCTCACCAAATTATAGTTGGTGAGTAAATAAATGTAAAGTTAAACTGTTAGATTCACGCTTGTGGGTTTTAATGTTCGTGATTAATAAGTAATGGAGTAGGGGTGAAACAAGGTGGGGACAGTTGACATTGTTAAGTATGACTAGACAAGTTTTTGCACGTTAACTGGCTGGTAGAATAGTGCAGACGTATTACTACAATTAAAATGGTGGGAGGTTTCGACCTATGAGATAGCTGAACTAATTGGGCCAGCGGACTAGCACGCTGGGTAGTTAGATAGTATAAGACATCGTGTAACGTTCAGATTTGGTGAATACAGGCGAGCAGAAGCATCGTGTCGTGAAGTATCTCCGGTCGACCAGTACCTGAACTGTGTGCTTTGAAGACAAGAAGTCCTTGCTAACGGACTGACTGAGCTCTAGAAAGAAAGGTCTGAGTGGGCTGACCTTTGAAAGCCCACGCTGCGCTATTTTGATGTTCGCGCCTCCCAGTAGGCGTGAGCAATGGTAATATATTTTATTTATTCAAGTATAATAGAGATCGGAGATAGAGAGAGAACTACAGCCTCATAGGAAGACTAAGGAAACCCCAACTGGCACTCGACCACGAGTGTCCTGTATGATAGATCTATTGCCATAGTATGATTGGAATAATATAGCACATTGTTGATGAATTGAATAGTGATTGTGCATAAAAATATAGTCTTTTGGCAACTGCTTAAATTACCTACAAGCCGAAGAGTGCTTCTGTAGGCTTTGAACGTACTGGGCTCTCCTAACATTTAAGCCCATATGATTTATGGAGAGTTTGCCTGGCGACTGGCCAGTGGCGACTCAACTGTCACTTTAAATTGATATCCAGTTTCGTATAATATACCTATTTACTATTGATTGCAGTACCTCCATAGTTATATGAATATCATTGGTTAAGTTATTAATTAGAGTTTTTGGTTTGAATATATACCTCTATTGTCTTTTGTTTTGTTATTAATATTTATGTAAACTATGGCCTGACCGGCCTGACATATATACGCTCTAGTTATTTAGTACTTTTCTTGTGTGGTTGTGTCCGAGTGTGAGTTAGCTGCCTCTCGTGCAGTCGTAACATCCCCAAGACCCTAACTCTGCTCGTGACATATTTGATGGCCGATTTAGCACACCTCCGAAATGTTCTGCCCAACGCTGAATTATGGCATTCGATTCAACAATGCGTGTTGAACCATCTGACGCAAGAAGTGGCGTAGTGCCAGAGCGGGATGGTCCAAACACAGCTCGGAGGCTCTCAAAGAACTTTCTAGTGTTGTTTGTGTCGGCATATTTCTGAGTTTCTCTTACTCGCTCTTCTAGCCAGTCATTTTTCATTTTCCTCAGCTTCTTCTGGAGTACACCCTTACATGCACGCAGTGCATCAGCTTTTGCTGTGGAAGAGGGGTCACTGCAGTGAGCTTGGATGAGACTGTTTTTTTCTTTGATGAGCACTTTGATTTCATTATCATTATCATTGAACCAGTCCTGGTGCTTGCGGACAGGAAAACCAACTGTGCTGCTGGCGCAAGAGTGTACAGTCGTATTTAGGTCAGTCCAGCTCTGTTCAATGTTCTCAGGGTCAAAAGTCACGCAATCCAATTTTGAGGAGAGTTCTGATGAGAGCTCGCTCTGTTTCTCAGCTGAGCAGAGTTTTGAAACATTTAGGCGTTTAGGTGGCGCTTTCCCTTGAGGGCGTCTATTGCGCCTCAATGTTAGTCTGAGCTTGCAAACAATGAGTCTGTGGTCAGTTCCACACTCGGCACCACACATCGCCTTTGTTACAAGGACATCCTTTCTGTCAGTCTTCCTCACAATGACATAGTCTATGAGATGCCAATGCTTTGAGCGGGGATGCATCCATGACGTTCTGTTTCTCACGGGGAGACTAAAATTTGTGTTGGTAATGAACAGGCCAAATTCAGCGCACAAAGTAAGTAAGCGCAACCCATTGTTATTGCATGAACCAACTCCATGAGGGCCCATAACATTTGGCCACGCTGAGATTTCGGAGCCAACCCTAGCATTGAAGTCCCCCAAGAGAATCAGCTTATCAGCTGCCGGGACAGAGCATATGACAGATTCTAGATCAGAATAGAACTTGTCTTTGGCTTCATCTGGGTTTGTCATGGTGGGCGCATATGCGCTAATGAGGGTGGCTGACTGGCTTTTCCCAACTGGGATCCTGAGTGACATTAGCCTGTCATTTATTTCAATTGGCATGGACTGCAAGTTTCTGACAAGGTCATTTTTAATTGCCAACCCAACACCATGCTGTCTCGGTTCGACTGCACCCTTGCCTTTCCAGAAGAAGGTGTATCCACCACTGAGCTCTTTGAGTTGGCCACTATCAGGGAGTCTGGTCTCACTGAGTGCCACTATGTCCAGGTTGTACCTGCTGAGCTCAATGGCAATAAGTGCAGTGCGTCTTTCCGGGTTGTTTGAGTTGTCCTGTAGTGTGCGTATATTCCAGGCTCCTAGCCTGAGTAAGCTGAATTTCTTTTTGTTTCGACCGCAAAAAGGGATCCCCACTGGTCGCGGTATACCAGTCAGGGTGATGTGAAGTGGGCTTTCTTTAGGGCACCTTTTCTAGCCCCTTCCTCAGTTGAGGTGAGCAGTGCTATCCTTAAATAAGGCTGCTCAGCTACTGTGGGTGCTGCCTCCCCACGCCTCCACTTCAATCGACGATGAAGCGACCATAGCCCACAGCCACCAACGTGTAGGTCTGTGCTAACAGCTTCCAGTCTATCCAAACCTGCTGCCACCGCACTCGCCCATCGCCGTTGGAATTTTGAGAGGAAAGAAGACGAGACAAAGATGAAAGAAGACGAGGTGAGTGTTAAGACTGGCGCAAAGAATTTGTTTTTAGTGAGAAAGAGCTGCGCAAACATCAGACTCACTCTCTCGCCTGGACACAACTTATCCAAGTGGCAAGACAGGGTCAAGACGACTGGAAATGTATCCAGGTGCAGGTGCATCCTTATATTATAAACAATATAAGGATGTTGTAATAATACTGAACATCTGCAGGCAGAAAGCCAATGAGATTTTCAACCATGCCTCTACAACAACTCGAGCCCTGTCACTTGTGAAAGTAGATTCACAGAGATGCCACCTGCTAAACACATACGGTTTCAGTAAATTTGGGGATATCACACTGGAAATATAACAGTTCATGCCCAGCAAAAAGAAAAGCAGTTGACAAAGATCATCCTCAAAAGTTTTAACTTTCACTATTATTGTATTTCCTTAGATCATTTTATTTCAATCCACTTGCTTTAACAGCCTTAGATACTTAGCCGGCAACCCTATGTTTATCCAATATAGATTTCCGTAGGATTGGTAGGATTACCATAGGGGCAGAGTCCCTACATCAAGCTGATGTTGGTGCAATGTTGTAAACAGTGGATCTACACAGGAATGATGTCATTCCTATGAGCAAACTCAATGACAATCCTAACCGTTGGATTTCCCTAGGGTTGCTGGCTGGGTACAATTTTGCCAAAACAAATTAAATATTATGCTAAGTCTTACATTTCCACCCCTATAGCTTCAGTTCCCTCTAATCATTATGTGCTCATGTCACATTTCTTCCCTACCATTCATCTTTTCCTCATCAGTCTGTGACTGCAATAAAGACATATAGCATGAGCCAGGAATCTGAGGAAAGAGCTGGTCCACATCCACCTCTGAAGATCTGGCACCATCTGCAGACTGTTTCACTGCTAATTCTGCCTGATGATGAAGCTCCTGTGTCACCTGGAAGTGTATTTTTGAACGAAGTGGTTATTTTCAAGGCATGCCTTGGAACTAACGCCAGCGTTATTTTCAAGGCATGTTTCATTGACCAATCAGAAGCTGTTTCAGTATTTCTAAACGTGGAGCCTTAGACTGTGCATTGTCAGACTGATATGTAACGACGTGAGGGTCTAGTCAGTTTGTATCATCGAGGCCGTAGGCCGATGTTCGTCTGGGTAGTAGTCAGATTGACATATCATGGAAAGCCGCCGGGGTAGCTATGTATTGTTTATTGGACTCAAGGTATGCCTTGGAACTAACGCCAGCGTTATTTTCAAGGCATGTTTCATTGACCAATCAGAAGCTGTTAAGGTATGCCTTGAAAATAACGCTAGAGTTAGTTTCAAGGTATGCCTTGTAAATAACGCCTTGCATTTTTGAAATGAGCTCATGAGGCCAGGGTTATGGTAGAGGGGAAATCAGAAGGTCAGGGTTAAAGGGTTAAATGAAGCCAACAGCAGGCTGTTCTACAAATGGGAGCAATGAGGCAGAAATGTGCTTGAAAGGGAACAGGTTAACCATATCAAGTGCGGGGTGTGTTACAACTGATGGATACACCGATCGCATGCCAGATGCGGCCACTCACACATTTGTTCATAGCATCCATATCCCCAGTTTCGTAGCACATACTGTTTTCGTTTCTTGTGTTTGTAAACATACTGTTGTCATTATTATTCTCTGAATAAGTTTTCCAATGAAACCAAATATCATATACACTAGCTTTATCAAGAGGTTTTTGTATGACTTTTCAAAAACACCCCAAAATAGTGCATAACGTAACGTAATAGCCACTCTAAAGAAGGAATGTACAGTGGACGTATGAAAGCCATGATCCTCGTGATGTAGTAGGGGGAATTAGGATATAATTGTGCAAATTAATGAAGAAAGCACCAAATTTGGCACAGACGATGCTAAAGCCACCAGGAACAAACGTTGCTATAGAACCACTCTGGCAAATTTACCGAAATATGATTTTGAGGACCCTAAATATTTCCCTATATAAACTATATTAAAATCAGGGGCCATAACTGCAGAAATAGCGTTGAGACTGGTATTTTGTGTTATGAATATGTTTGTTCCGCGGGGCCACAAAAACCTAAATAATCGAGGTTTTCTTTAAAGAAATTGATATTATGAAAGAGGATTGGTAAATCTGTAAAGATTTTGAAAGATTTTGAAAAATAAATGCATTTTGAAAACGAAACGCATCAATTAATTTGCTCCCACATTAATCTCGGTCAGCTTGTGTGTGTGTGTGTTTCTTCGACTCTCTCTCTATCACCCTCCCCCTTCTCTTTCTGTTTCTCCCCAACCCCACCCCTTTCCGTCTCTGTCCATCTTTTTGTCTCTCTGTCTCTCTCCTCCCCCTCCCCCACCCCTTTCCAGCTCTATCTTTTTGTCTCCCTTCTCCCTCTCTCTGTCTCCCTCATTCTCTTCCTCCTCCTCCTCCTGTCTCCCTCTCTGTGTGTCTCTTTCTCTGTTTGCTTCCCTCTGTCTGCCCTCCCCCTCCCTGTCTTTTCCTTTCTCTCCCCCGACTGTGTGTGTCTGTTTGTGTTTCTCTTTCTACGTTTTCTTATCCCTCTCGCTCTGTCTCTCCCTTCATCTCTGTATGTGTGTGTGTGTGTGGGGGGGGGGGGTTATCTCTCCAAAGGCAAATTTCCCAAATGGGATTAAAGAGTTATACAAATACAAAATACAAATAAATGTGTAATGTGTGTGTGTGTCTCTCTCTTTCTTTTTGCCGGTCTCTTCCCCCAGCTCTCTGTCTTTTTCTTTCTGTCTCTGGATGCCTTTTCCCTCCCTGTCTCCTTCTCTCTCTGTCTTTTCCCCCTGCTCTCTGTGTCTCTGACTCTGCTTTTCCCCCTTCTCTCTTTGCGCCTGTCTCTCTCTGTGTCTATTTTCCCATTTTCTCTGTGCCTCTGTCTCTCTCTCTCTCTGCCTTTTCCCTCTGCTCTCTGTCTCTCTGTCTTTTCCCCCCTTCTCTCTGTGTTTCTGTCTCTTTGTCTTTTGCCCCTTTCTCGTCTGTGTCTCTGTGTTGTTGTTTTTTCTCCTTCTCTCTGTCTTTTTTCCCTGCTCTCCGTGTCTGTGTCTGTTTCTGTCTATTTCCCCTTCTCTTTATGTCTCTCTCTCTCTCTCTCTCTGGCCCCCTGTGACCTCTCATCCCCTCTCCTGGCCTCGCTTCCTCCCTCTCTCTCCCCCTTCCTCCCTCCTCAAAGTAGTCGCTATTTTTTCCAGTCTACGTAATGCATATCAACAATTTTCCGTGGTCCTACCGCTTCCTCTCTGCTATAATACAAGTGACTGGCTGTTCTGCCCGGCTATCTGGACCAGAAATAGGGACGGATAACAATAACATGGACTGTGATGGTCCTGAAGTTTTTTGTTTTTTTTTGTGTGTGTTTTTTTTTATACAAATGCTGTCCAGAATTTCTCAGAAAGTATTTTCTGGCGAAATGTGGCCGGAAACAGAACATTAGTAGCACCGATCGGTCAGTGATGTTTCTGTCATGGCTTTGGCTGCTTCTGAAGTCCGCAACAACATTTTTTTTATCGGCTTCCTTTTGAAGATTGGTAGAACATGATGCATTAGCTAGAACATCGGACCATAAATTGAAATGGCATTCATCGACAACTTTTTTACCAAACATCAATGCAAGAAGTCTGCAGAATATTATTTTTCATTGCCTATGTTGATTTTTCTTTCATAGACATGGCATTAGTAGTAAACAGTGATGCTTCCTTCGCGGATCATTCATGGTGATGCGTCTCTGCCACAGTCACTGGTCAATGAACCCATGGCACAGAAACTTCCTATTGCTTCGAGTTTGCGGACATTCTCATAAATTTCATCTCCAGCTGTTTCACTAGTATCGAAGTTAGTTAGAACGGGACTATTGACCTCCTGCACGAGGTTTCTGAGAGCTACCTCTATATGCCATAAAGAAATGTTGTGATAAAAGACAACCAAAAAATCTAAAGACGTCGTCGTAGCGCAGTGCTATTTGGTCGCATCTTTCAACTGTGCTCAAAATAAATGAAAACGAATACATGTATTTACGATAATTCCAAGATAGAAGCGAACATCACTTTCCGCCATAGAAATATACACAAAAAATTGTGGATAATCCATACTATTCCATCTTGTAAACAGAACAAAACTTAGGGAACACCGCTTACAAGAAATCAAAAGTTCCCGCCGCATCCCGAGTTCGGAGGTGAGAAACAAAAATTTATTACCTCCGACCCGTCACTGACACGGAGAATCCTTTCATTCGCTCTCCTGAGATGGGTATTAAGTTGCACAGTGAACAGAACAAATTGCTCGCATTTTAGTACGGTGTTGGGGGGACTTTTTTCACCCAGATTATAATTTTCATAACTTTGAAGGCTTATATCTCAGCTCCTAGGCATACCACAGAGTGGTTCTATAGCAAATTTTGAAGCTCCAGTCATGCTGCATCAACTGTAGAAATTTCATGCTTTCTTCATTTATTTGCACAATTCAGGGTTTTCATGCTCCTAATTCCCTCTGCTAATGTGAAAAGGTTAAGGATTATAAATGCAGGGAACTACAAGCATCGTTTGCACTACAAACTTTCCACTCAAGTTTTCACCGTAGTAAATTCAATGAGAACAATGATTAATTTCTCCATGTTTAGCAAGGACGGTAAATGCTAGACTCCTTCCTGACTTCACTGGACAAGAATCCTTAACATCTGCATAACTTTATGTCCTACCCACCATGAAAAAGATTAATGTAGACACATGTGGTATACAAAGTGTTTATGGCAGGCTTTGTTTTCACAAAATATTATTGAAAACCTGTAGGGAAATAGCAATACTTGAAGCAAAGTTAAAATATGGCAAAAAGAAAAAGTTGTACATGTATGTAGCAAAGCCTTGTGTAAGAAATAATATAGAAACAATACAATAAAACGCAGAGGGAAAGACAAATCAAGCTTTCGTTCGATTGATCTTCTTCAGGAAAAAAAATGTAATAGGATAGATAATTTCGAACGAAAGCTTGATTTGTCTTTCCTTTTCCTTTGGGTTTGACTGTATCCTTTCTGTATTATCCCTTATGTGAGGCTTTGCTACATACAGGATTTTCTTTATGCTCTATTGTGACTTCGTATTCACAAGTGTTAAATTATGATGTACAAAGCATATATCTACGAGCAAAACAATACAGTCATTTTAAAAACACAACTTACATGTCTTGGCAAGTAACTCACACGAAACTGCTCAACATTATACTTTGACAGTGCTTGATATGCAGCACAACTGACCAGTGAGTTTGTACTCATAGAATAAAGCCAGAGGCTGCTGACAGCATCCTGAGCAAATGCCTGTTCAAGACAAAAGATACACTCACATATACTATAAATATTGTTCAGAAGTGGAATACATTCATAGTCACAAATTTGAAGAGTTTAACCTGAACAACCACCAACTGTAATAGCAAAGCACTAAAGACATCAATATTTCAAAATATATTTAATGATAACTGTAAACGGACAGAGTTCATTAAAATCAGATCAATCAGTGTAACTAACTATTCTGATGAGGAGACAATAGTTAAAACAATCCCCAAAATTAGATGATCTGGAATTAGAAACCATGCAAAGAGCAATGGAAAGAAAGATTCTCAAAATAAAGCTTAATGATAAAATCTCTCACACTGATTTTCGGAAACAGATCCAGGTTACAGACACTGCAAAATTTATACTATGACAAAAATGAAAAAAACTGGCCGTAGAAAGACAACAGATGGACTGAACTGCACTGAATGGAGGCCTAGAAAAGGAAAGAAAACTAGAAGATGCCCCAAGAGATGATGGGGAGATGATAATGTGCAGACAGGTGGACGGGCATGGACAAGACAGACAGGAAACAGAGAAAAAATGGAGATCACTGTCGGAGTGCTACATCCTGCACTGACAGACAAGGCCTAACATGACAACAAGAAAAGAATTAGAAACAGGTTTCACCTCGTATTCCTCAGTCTCCACAGCCAGTTCAGGCACTAAAGACAAGAGATGACAGACCCGAGTGATGACCACAGGCCTAGTCTCATGAATCAGCTTGTCACCCAGAACAGACCATAGTGATCTCAGGTCCACAACTTCAGCCTGGCACAACAAGTATAATCCATCCAGTGCCAGTGAAGAAGCTGCCGTGTCACTTTCATCACTTGCCTCGTTCAGAATGTCCGAGAGTGGAGCCAGGAGGTCAGCACCATGCTGCTCTGGTCTACAATAAACAATAACTGCAACATCAGGTACCGACTTCTCAAACTTGAACTTGGGATATTGTTTTCACTTTACCAAAATAAAATTTGCTATTTCACATTTTCAGGGATGGAACCATGAGAGGAAAAAAAAGTCTGAAACTTTTATAGGTGGTTGCGAGAGAGTCTGGGGATCGAGGAACTATTACCTAGTATGGGGGCAAGGAGGGCAAAGGCCCTGGCTGGAATTAAATCATTTCAAAGCTAAATTGAGCCATTTCAAGTACTGTACGTTTGAAATTTAAAAAAAAATAATTAAGTATTAACATACATTTCTCCCGAAGATACAAAAGATGTCAGAAATTTGACACTGTTGGAACAGGTTCCATCCCTGCATTTCGAATCTTTTACCATAACTATTATATTGAAAAAGGATTCTTTGAAGAAAAGATCTTTGCTATCTGACATGAATACTTTGGTATTCAATAAGGACCATTATTTGAACACAGAATTAAATTTGTATTATATATACCCCAAGTATAAAATTATGACAATATAATACAAAATATCAACCCCTGAATTTTGAGCATGGCTTAGGATAGGTTTGCAAAATGTGAAAGAAATTGAATGATGATATGAGCCAAAAAAAACAACAACAACTGAAGACTGACTTATGTTTGCAGATTTCCACAATTGCTGCAGCTTTTGCAAGGAGGAAATTGTCAGTCATCCCAGTGCCAGTTTTGCATTGTGGCTCATTGATGGCTTTCAGAAGCTGTGGGAAAACACGATCTTGAAGTTTCCACAACAAGACCATCAACCGAAGAGGCAAAACCTTCAGGTCATCAGATTTTCCCAGGGCTTGAATGGTTTTCAGGATGGGTGGCACACAAAACTGGAAACAATGATATTAAAAAGTGTATATACAAAGTAAATCATTCATTATTACGTGGCTCGTAACTTGTCATATTTGATATTGTTAAAAGTAAGTATTTTTGTTCAAGGAAATTGGTATGGGGTCATTTACACTAGGCCTACATAAAGAAATAATGGAATTTGAAATATATCTGTGAAAAGACATTTCAGAATTGTTAAACTTAAAACAGGGACCTACAATAATAATTGAACAACAACCTTCTTGTATACACTTATTTTTAAATTGTTTAGAAATTAAAATACTAAAGATAATAATGATTATTGTTTCATTAGAACAAACTGGACAACTTGTCATTTTTTGTTTAGTGTGTGGTTTTCACTGCTAAAAGAGGAAACTCCTCCTGTACAGTTAAGTTATTAATGAGCAGTCTGACCCAGATCATAATTATCTATGAAATATTGAAGACATTCAGCACAAAATGAAAGAAAAAACAACATCAACAATGTACAACCTGTAAAATATGAATACATCATTTCACAGAACAAAACACGCTCCTTGAACAGGTAGGCTAATAAAACCATCTGTGACCAAAATATAAAGTGCTTATTTTCTTCTTTGAATCTTCAACTCTTGTTATGTATAAAGTAGCCAGAGAAATACATCAGTTCAAACCTTGTGAGTAGCTAACTGCGGTATGGTTTCAAGAAGGGCAAGTCTGGATTCTGGATTCTGGTTTTGTCCCAACACGTACAGTGCCAACGGCAGAAAGTCAGGTGCCTGTAAGTAACACATTTTATGCATTATAAAGAAATGTAATTATATACGTCGTTGCCCCAGGCCTACACACTTCTCCATTCCTGAACATTAAAAATTAGCATGTGACATATGTGAGTGAATCTGACAAAAATAATAGGGCTTCAGGCCAAAGACCAAATTCCTGAGAAAACCCTTCCAATGGGGAAAAAAATTTCTATGGAAATTGAGATTTGCTTATAGAATAAAGAATTAGCTATTTTTCTGTATTTGTTTAAAATGTTTTATTTGAAATCGTCTTGAAAATAATTATGTTCTTTTGATTCTTTAAAGGGATATAAAAATTTCACCTTTAGCCCAGTTTTTTTCATCAGATCCATCCACAATTATGCAACTTGTTGCGGTACCAGTTCTTACATAAGATTATACCAACAAGTGATATTGTATTGTGAACAGATTTCATAGCTTCTTCACACTTCTGATTTTGTCACTCCAGTAAAACACTGTAGCAATATGCAAAGGAAAATGAATAAATATTATATCCGACTATTAATAATCTGAGTAGTGTTTATCATACCACATTCAGTCCTCTCAGTTATTTGTGACTCAGTTGCATAATTATGTTACACTACTGAATTTGTTCAGTTAATAAAAGCTTACCTGTCTGGAGTCCAGCTGGGCAATTTTTATGATGGCATCGAGTGCAGCTCTTGTTACCAATGCTGATTTTGCAGTGATCAAGACAGCTGATACAACATGAATTAAATAGGTAGAACAAGCTTCTCTCTGGTGGAGACTGGCACGCACATTGTTTAGCCATGCCACAAGATGTTCAAGTGAGCTAGAGTAATCCTGTCTGTGCTGCACTGTAGATTGTACCTGGTCACCCTTGTCTTGGGTCAGTCTTTGACACAGGTCTAGCACAAGCTCACATTGGTAGCCAGGTGAGCTCATATGGAGAGGCAGTGATGAGATCTGCAATGGAAACAAACAGGTATTTTGACCGGAATGAAAGGGAATAATACAAGTTTCTGGTCGAAATATAGACTCCTCCATACACTCCAAAACACCAAAAAACAACAAAGGAGGCATGTCAAATCATGCTATGCAAAAGAATGGAGTGATCAAGATGAACGAATCCTGACCTTCATGGAAATTCTGAATGCATGAAGGTACCCAACCAGCATCCTGACATCAATCTAACGTAGATTTGTATACTATTTCCATAGGATTGATAGCATTACCGAAAGGGCAGATTCAGGCAGGTTCCATACATCAAACCAATATTGGCACGATGTCATGACCAGCAGATCTACATAAAAACGATATCATTCCTATGTGCAAACTTGACATCAGTCCTACATGCCAGATTTCTGTAGGATTGCTGGCTGGGTAAGAAAATGCATAAAGTATTTTATGGATCCAAGAAAGTGAACTTAATCAAAATCACCTGATCATGACATGTTGCAGAACCAGCAGCCAGCCGAGTCTGGATATCCAGTAAAAACTGCCCAGCGGTGGCTCTCAGTTTGGCCTGATGTTGGCTGAGACTTGTAACTTGCTTACCACACGGGAGTGCCAAGATTTGCAGTAGGGGTTTGATCAGTGAGGCCAGACAAAGGCTGTTCACTGATGCTGGACAAGAGCTGACTACTGATTGCGCTGTAACACAAAATCGGGAACGACAGTTTTTATATAATATATCTCATCATGTAATCATCTGTGTGCAGGCCCCAGCAAATGTATGAAACAGGAGAGCAGGAAAATGAGAGTTGTCACGAGAACAACTTGATCAAAATTTCAGTTGCATATTTTGCTGTTCTAATAATGAGATTGAAAGCATTGCTGTATTTGAAAATGAATTTTTATCCTGTCGACAGCATCAAAAAATCCGACTTTTATTCGCGATAATGTTCTTGTCTTGCCTAATTTCTAATTGAAAAAAAATTACAAAATGATGAATGTGATTCTAAACTCGATGTAATCAAATCAAAAAAATAAACGGGCGTCACGTATCTTGCTTAGACTGGCTGAAGTCGATCTCAACTAAACTACAATTCGACAAACTTAAAGGAAAAACTACCAGCTTTGATTAAGGCTATACGACATGACGGTGGAAGATATACATCAAACAAGCTCCTAGGGGGAGATAATTGACAAGATCGCAGTGCGCATATGAAATACAAGAGTTGTGTTTCTTGAGTTGGCCTTGCTTCCACATCGATCGCTCCAGAGAGAGGGAAAAAAAATATCTCATACTCATCGTGAGAAAAACCCAGCTTACACATTCTCGGATGTGTCTGTATTACAAATTGGCTCTTGTTTCATGAAACTCTGAGATGATGTCGTAATATTTAAATCCCTTGCCAGTTTCGGTTAGACATTTTTAATCAACTCCGTCTATTTATTCATCAGTTGAAACATTTTTGATACAGGCTGAGCCAAAAGTTTCTACTTTCGTCTGGAAAATAGAAAGAATAATTTTTTTCAGAATGATAATAATAATTTAAAATACACAACAACAACAATATTGAAAAGAACAAAAAAAAAAAAAAAAGCTCAAGTGCATATAATATGCAAGCTGAAATATGACTGTGTCTTAGTTGTAATATAACTATTAATAAAATGATATTATGGTAAAGTAAAATTTTATGGTAAAATAACTTCTGGCCTATCCGGCAAGTCTCTTCCAGTTAGACATACCCACCCCTCCCCTCCTCCGACATGTCATTCTCCTCTTCCTGAAACTGAAACAAAAACAACCTAATAATTATCACTGATCGGCTTTGACAAAACTGAAAGAATGAAATGCGTGAAACCAGCCCGAGTGCAAGGGCCTTGTCATTCAAATTGACAGCAGACAAGAGCAAACCACTGTCTTAGGAGCTTGGGCGGGACAATGTGAATGCAGGGCACGGCACACAACTGGCAAAAGAAGTTCTTTGTGTCTTCATGACTTCCAAATGGACATTCACCAGAACAAAATGATCTTAAAGCGCTCTATCGACGCCAGGTCGGAGAACTGGAGTATACCCAGTATAGATGTCATGCTGCACAATAAATTCTCGAAGACCTCCAGCGAACTCTTGCGCGGTACCATGTCGAAGGGTGGGCGTAGATTCAATATAAATGTCCTACTGCATAATAAGTTCTTGAAGATTGCCGGCGATCCTTAGCACACTGTACTGTCTGTGACCCAGACTTAAGTTTTTCAGATCTTTGACAAAAGGCTGAAGATGAACGCTGCTGAAGGCGTGGAGATATATCATTTCCATTTTGAACGCAGGCATTATACCTTTGTCTGTTTCCTGGCTATCATTTGGTCTAAGGGAGGACTGAGATCTATAATTGTTCATTGCTCACATCAATGGCGGCGTCCATTTCCGATGTCTTCCTGTCAGCCTTTGTGGCCGGGAACACGTTGGTCATTGACTCGTGGCGTTACTTGACAAGAACTCGATTATTACGTACGCTCAGCCAGACCTCGCTTCTTTGGCTGGCCGATTGACCATTGAACATTCCATCGGCTTCTGAATAAGCTAGGCAGTCACGTAGACACATACAGACAGACATACAGAGGCATACGTTGAGAGAGAGAGACAAACAGATAGGCGGACCGAGGGACACAGTTAAAGGGATGGACAAAGGGACAGACAGGGTTGCAGACAGATAAACAGGTAGATGGTTGGATGGATGGATGGATGGATGGACAGATAGACAAATAGTCAGTAGGACAGAGGTATACTGAGGGCGAGACAGACAGACAGACAGGCAGTCAGACAAGATGGATGGACTTCTGGATTTGGGGCGGGGGTTGGGGGGGGGGGGTCTGTTTGCATGGTTGGATAGACAGACAGTCAGACAGACGGTGGTACACACTGTGAGAGATAGACAAATTAACAGACAGGGAAGATAGTATCGACAATTAACAAACATGACATTGTTGTGTTTTCTTCATTATTCGCTCCACCCTCTTTTCTTTTTCTGAGAAAACGACAAGGAGCAATTTGTTGGGAATAGCAGCCGGCGTATAAACAACGACAACAACAGCAAAAAGGGAAAATGATGTTATATAATGATGCCATTGCCAAGTTGAGAAGGCCAAGCTTCCATTTACTTTGTGATTGGTTTCAGCTGCGCGGAAAACTGTTCCAAGGAGTTGCTGTCTTCCGTTTCATTCTGTAGCCATGCCAATAGACTCCTGGTCTAGGCCCAGGCTTAGACATTCCTAACGAGTTGAGCTGTTCTTGAAAGAGGGGCAAGATGATGGGAGGAAGGTTATATATATTTAAATGTCTGGCACTGCTGTGTCCAGTAAATGTCCTTCACCTCTCTCACTGCACCTTCCCCGTGCCAGCCACTGTTAAACTTCCCATTCACGTTTAAACTGTTGACCGGGTGCAGCCACCGCAAGGGCTCATGGCCATTGCTTTCAAAACGAGCGGTGGAGTAAAAAAAAAATGTAGCTAACGGCAGGGCTAGTTTTGAAATTTGAAAACTTCAAAATCAGATTATTCTGAAGGGTGAACTGAAAAGTAGGTGACTGGCAAAATGAAGACAGGAGGAGGGGGGGGACGAGAGGCGCAAAGTTTCGTCTGTATGACGTGAATCGAGCAAATGGAGGGCGAGAAAATAATATCTGACAAAAGAACAGAAATATATAATTTTAGTTCATGATTTAGGACTGGCCAAGACGAGAGTGTCAGATATTGTCCCGTACAGGCCAACGATATCTTCTTCATAAATTATTTCTTATGAACATGGTTTCCTGTAAAATGATCTTTCGCCTTTGCAATTTGTGGAGCTACAATATCGCTGGAAAGGTAGAAATTAAGTCATAAGAAAAAAAACCGTCGGCGTTATAAATATGAAAGGCGGAGCGGAAAAGGGGGGGAGGGGGGGGGGTTAAAAAACAAACAAAAAACAACAGCAATGCGCAGATGGACGAAGGAAATATTGCATTCCGCTTCATAAACACGGCATAATATATTGGCTGGATATGTTAAAAAGGGCAGCGGGTAATTAAATTTGATGAACTCGCCACGGACTACATCTGCCCAGGATTAAGAGCCGGCTCCCCCCCTAGGAGACGAGGAAAATTAATCTTTATTTAATTGCGCGCCGTTGCTTTCAAGCGCAATATAAGAGATGCTGTATATATATATATTAAAGGCAAACAATTTAACACACACGTAGGCCTACATTATTTATTTTTTTTTATTTTTTTTTGGCGGCAGGATATCATTTTCACGTGTGTGCAGGCCACTCTGAAACAGAAACTGATCCAACGTTGAATTTGATACTTTCCATTACTTAGATATATTCCTCAAAGCTGTACTTGCCTGTGGACCCAAAGAAGAGCAACATAAACCTACACAATTTACGCGTTTCTAGTACATTCTTCGTCACTGCTTCTTGGAAGCTGGCAGAGTCTAATCTATGCAAGACTTGCACCAAGGTAGAACACTGATCAGTGCAATAGCGAAGGGGATGAAGACAGCAAAAGCCCTTGGAAAGCACGAACTACACGATGTATTAGGGAGACGCTGTTTGGGCTTTTTGGTCAAAATACTCACATCAACCTTTGTGTGCATGTGCGAGAGAGAGAGAGAGAGAGAGAGAGAGAGAGAGAGAGAGAGAGAGAGAGAGAGAGAGAGAGAGAGAGAGAGAGAGAGAGAGAGAGAGAGAGAGAGAGAGAGAGCCAGAGAGAGAGAGAGAGAGAGAGCCAGAGAGAGCTAGACAGAGACACAGAGAGAGAAAGACTTTTTTTGTGGCCAACAACCGAAGACGATATTTCCGGCCATTTTGCCGACCAAACTGTTATTTTGACCAGCGAGCCAAAACACAAACCCAACTCTAGCTTCTATTGCCTGACAGTTTCCCCAAAATTCACTGTTGGAACAAAATGTACTTTGGTCACATGGCCAAGTAAATCTGGTCACTCTGAAACAATTATCACGGGTAGAACTTTTACTTCGCTCACACTTTCTCAAAGTCACAGTCATACTCCCACATAATCTATGTGAGTAGATCTGGAGAAATCCGGCTCAAGGTGAAAGACTCAATTCCCAATAAGACCCCTCGATAGGTCGAAAATTTTTCTATGGAAACATTGCGTTTAAATGAAAGATTAGTCGTTTTTCTGCTTTCGGTTAAAATCGTCTCAGAAATATTTTATTTTTAATTTTTGTTTTGGATTTTTCGATTTCACCTAGAGCCAGATTTCGTCAGATCCACTGACATACGCCCCCACCTCCGCCCCATATACATACTTCCCACACTGCAGACAAACCCTAATCAGTACCCTAAGCCCGGGCAGAGAGAAGGGCTCCACTTAAACAACATAACCGCAAATGCGATTTACGTCTACCAACGTAAATGCAACTTTATCCCTTCTAATACGTGTACTTCTCCTTTTACATGCTCTATCCTCCACTCTCTCCCATCTCATCACTTCCGTCTTCTTTTATATCTCTCCTTCCCATTTCGTCAACCTCTTTACTCATCTCTCCACCGACATCGTTCTTCGTTCAGTGCTATAAAGAGTTTTAGCATGCCACATAAAGTTGCTTATCTTCCTCATTCATCTGGTGGTATGCAAGAAATACTGCACTGAATCCTTATCTTAATGATAAATATCACGCCCTTCCAGCTGAATTCCTCTGTTGTATTCAAATCAATTAATAAACAACAAACCCATGGTGGCCAAGAACCGTGTTGCCTGTATCATTGTGAGAAATATTCACAGAATAACAATGAACAGCATAATAAATCGTCCTCCCCACAAGATGAAAAGCCACGCTCCATTCCCACTACATGTACATTGTCTTCAATCGAGGACAGCCAAAAGGTATGGCAGCAATCTATTCTGGAGCAATGATAATGATCTAAACAAACATGCGTGGACTGTGGCCGAGGCAGACTCAGACAGACAAGTATTTAGGAAAATTCTTGCTGATCAATTTCTTCAAATCGAGGGGCATTTGCCACAATACTGTTGTATGCGACATTTTGCGGGTTTTGAGGTTTGTCATGAAAATGGTTTTCTCACTCCTAATTTCATTATGTGTAAGTGTCATTCCAATCAGTTAAACATTTTTGAGGTATGTGTTTGTGACGTAATGTTGTCCTCTGATGTTACACAACTCTTCAAAGTTTCGAGGCCTCACTTTCTCGAAAAGACAAATTTAATGCACATGCAACAATATGGAAAATACCCGACGAAATAACGTTCCCCGCTTTAACTTTATACATCTTTCACCTGAAGCTATAGAATTATAATTTCTAGTGGATATAGCCATGGCCCTCGTGATAACATGGCCCGACACACTCCTGGCGTGACGTCACACTATGGGGCGGTCGATGAGCGAGTAGCGACCCTAATGTTTATTGCACGCGAAGAAACAAAAGCATTGGTATCACGCCGGTATCTATCTCGCCGGTGTGTTGAAATATTATGGATTCTCTTTTTTTTTAATTTCCATTATCTGTCGCACGTCTATATCACTTATTAATGTTGGGCTAAGTGTAGACGGACCAACTAATAGCCAAAGAGTAAGCCTGACTATTGGCAAGATCAGTGTTTGTTATCGTGAAACTGGTTTCCTGTTACTAAAACAGTCGAGTGTGATTCAAACCAAACATCCGTACGCTAACATCCACAATTTTTGTGTTTTTTTCCCTATTTAATATTTCCCATATTTAATGTTAATGCATGTAACATAAAAAGCACCGTCAGAACTAGGTTAGTGGACACAACATTAACATTAGTATTAGAACAGCTAGTCTAGGAAAGTGCAATTTAAGAGTGGCCTACATGTAACATTAGTAGCCAGTATTAACAGCAAATAATAATCATAAGATCGAAACGTACCTTTGTAAACGTGAACAAAATCGTCCGCAAAAAAAGATGTTTGGAATTTAGACCCTTTGGTGTATGTCTTCAGTTTTCTGGCATTATTCCCTGAAGAAGCTTTGTCCGAGAAATGTTTTGAATACATGTAGTTGTTCAGGAAAATGTTCCCTGCAGGTTTACAATATTTCATAACTAGTTGAGAATAATCCTGACCACATGCTTCACACTCCCTATCACACATGCCTAGAGATTGAATCCGTGCCATTGCCAGCTTTAACAAAACTTCTCTCTGATTTACACAAAGGCCTTTTTAGGTATGAAGGATGTGGTAGTGTCAAGAAAGTGTCTCTAAGTAATAAATAGGTTTGGGGGACAGATGAAAATGTCTGAAAAGCTTGCGACAGCATCTCACAGGAATATCTCTTCACAGAAGAGAACAATAATTTCAACAGTTCCAGTATGAATAACATCCTCTCCTTTACTTGCGATCCCTTCTCGTCATCACTGCTCATCAGTGGTCAAGTTGTACAGACCGTCAATAAAGACCTGCTATTGGTCCTTGATATCCGTTGTCTTATTTACATTATGACCACAAAAATGAGATAAAAGAGTATCAAACTGTGACCACAATGTCAGTGTTGGAGGAGAGTTCTGGCCAAACAGCCATTTCAGAGAACTGTCTGGTACTCGTACTGTAAAGAATTCATAGGCTGATTTTATGAATGTAGACAAGCAAAAATTTATCTTTTTAATAAATATCACTTCAAAGCAATTAATTTTTATTATGTACCGATTGAAAATGAATGAGTTGACAGAAAGATCTGAGGACAATACTCGTAGGTTAATCAGCATTACAGAGTGTGAATGAGTGCGGTGTCTGGGGTTAATATCCTATACTTCAAGACTATTACCATTATTTCATAGATAAGGCTTAACTTTCCACTGACTAAGGCATCAACCAGTAGCGCCAACAAAACAGATAGATACCGAAATGCAAGCCTGATTGTCGAAATTAGCTGGTGCGAGCACCAAACTCTTACAGATTTAAACACGATAATTATTGTATTGCGGTATCATCATTCGCTAACATTACCATTATCCAAATGAAGTAAAGTTGTAAGTTGTGCTGAGAAGTGTTTCGGCTGGCAAAATCAGTTTTAATTAAGACAGGTCATGAGGTCAAGCCCTCCTTTGATTCTCAGAAGAGATTGCAGGGTCATAAGGGGGCAGTAAGCATGCAACCGAAACGGCACCTTCCCTCTCTAATTGATCCCTGGAACACATCTGTGGCTCTTTGATGTAAATGGAAATGCCAGAAATGAAATACCATTGGCAAATGGTGCTATTTTTTGACAATACGGTCGAGCTAAGGTCCAAAGTCGTACAAAAATCCGATTAAGTGTCTTTGTTTCTGGTTTAACTGTTTTTGTTTTTTTTTCCTTTAATTTGGTTAATCGCTACTTCGCTTACTGAGAGAAAAAGAGAGAGGGAAACGGAGGTTTACTTTTCCTTTTCCTTTACCAGTGTTTTTGTTCTTTATAGGTTTTTAAAATGTTTATTAATGTTATTACCAGAACTGTCGGTGTAAACTTCCACATGCATATCTGTGAAAACTCGTACAGCACTAGTCAGGACAGGCTTTGTGAAGTTGTCAGAATCTTTATGTGATAAAAACTCCAGTATGTAGACTGTTCCGTGTTGTTTTGCAGCCTGCGTAGCCATGATGTATTGTTAAGGTGTAAATGCAATTTCTTGCTAAAATCCGAAAATCTGTGACTTTATCAGCT
The DNA here is from genome assembly GCA_963931925.1 of Onchidella celtica. Classification (NCBI taxonomy): domain Eukaryota; kingdom Metazoa; phylum Mollusca; class Gastropoda; order Systellommatophora; family Onchidiidae; genus Onchidella; species Onchidella celtica. Next base: position 21,036,365 of record OZ007567.1, read on the forward strand.
TCCATCCAATCATTGAACGCACATTCATCGCGTTTCTCCAGCTCTAACTGCCTTTCTCCTGATCTTTTCCTTTTAGCGGGTGGTGTTTCTGTCAAGTACGACGGGCAGTTTGGGAATATAGAGGGATAAGCATCATCAGTTAACATAGGTCTTTGTCTTGCAACTGTTAGTATACTGCCATCTGGCCTGGTCACTGAGTCCTCCGTGAGAATGAATTGTGGACTAAAAGTTTTGCACAAATCACAGATTCATCCGTAGGCCGGAAATCGGCCCTTGGAATCTTGTTAATCCACAGGCTACGTGTCCCCGAGTCTTTTGGAAAAGTAAACATTGATGTCTTCACAGTCTTATCGTAGTTGCCCCTGCAATTGGGCACACAGCACTTTCGTGGCATAGTTCACATTTAACAACAATGAGAATATGAATAAAGGTCAGATATCCAAAAAATGCACTCTATCCACAAGCAAAGCAGTAATAAACAAATACAATTTTCTATAACACATGACAACACTACATGCCGGCAGCTATTGTGTCTGCTGACTAATGCACTATGCACATTTCAATCTCGCGCCAGCCTCCCGTAGGCCGCCCCATATCGTGACGTCACAGCCTTGCTATGCTCCCTTGTGTCAGGCCATTTGATTACGAAGGCCACGATATAGCCCAACACCTGCAGAAATATCTAACAAAGTGTCCGAACCTACTTACCAATCGCATTCCACATCCGTTACTAAACTCATCCCACTTTAGCGCACCCCTTCTACCTCATTGTTAAAAAAAAAAAAAATAAGGCCACAAAAAATGCACAACCAGTGAGAGCTGAGGCAGTACACGTAGAGTGCAATTAGTTTAGTGGACGTACACCTGCTTAAGCATTACATTATCTCACTAGCGCCAGTCTTTAATAGGCCATGGGACCAAAATCCTAACTAGTCTCTAAAGTAAATTTCGTTACGCACCCCCTAGGGAAAATCTAGGTATGGTTTTAATATGTTCCCAGTAACCATCTTTGACTAAAAATCAAATGTTGTCATCTATAACTGTGCACATTAATAACTTATTTAAAAAAATGTTTATTGCTATGTAACATCTGTATTTTTGCATGTTTGTTTCGTTTTACATAATTATATATTTCACAAAATCTCCACCTTTGAACGCAAAAGGCTTTTTTAATAGACCACCTATACTAACCCAATTTTACATGTCCATTTCAAATACCACGGAGGGTGCACGAACGTTTTTATTGTTTTGATTAGTTTGGTTCTTGAATTTATAGAAAATCCATTGTTTCCTCGTGCTGTCATTTTCATCCTCCATCTTGCCTCCATTCTGTTGTAGTACCGTGCAGGTCATAAAAAGTAACGCTTGGTGCTCAGTGTCCTGACGCGCATGAGTTCTGAAGCAGGACTGCAGATAACTACTTTTATTGTATTGTAAGAGAGAGAGACAGAGAGAGAGAGAGAGAGAGAGAGAGAGAGAAAGCACATGATTGTTTATTCTCGAAATTTCATCCAACTTTTCAAAGAAAACTGAATTATATTGCTATTTACATCTTTCTTAGTGTGCATACAGCATTCCATCATGGAGGCAGCCATTTTGGTTGATTAAAATAGCATTGTTTAAATGGCAAACTCAATTCGCATCATTAATTATTATTTATTGGCACATTTTACATACAAATTATACAAAAATGTGCAAGATTTGAAATGACAACATTGGCTTTTTGTGAAGGGGAGATGCATAAGAGCTTACATGCAAAAAATCAGCTTATCCCCTCAGGTGCGTAACGGAATGACAAGCTACAAGTTTGGTCCCATGGCCTATAACTGCCGAAACCGAAACGAACCCGAAGCAACTGTTTCTGGGCTCTAACATCCGAATCAGCTGAATAATTAGGCATGCTACGAAAATGCACGACTACTAGACATTAATAACAAGGTAAAGAGCAATATGGCAGTGGCCGGTCAAGTTTTTATTAAGAAATGTTAATGATTATCTTTGGTTAATATAATTATGACCGTCTCCGATCAAGTTTTAACTAGAAACGTTAATGGTGAAATTTCTTTAAAATATAACTGGCGCATGTCGTTCATTGTCAATACCATAAAATATATTTAACGGTTTCCATATCGGAAGGCATGCTTTTTCTCTATTGAATCTGAGACTGAAAAAAAAAAAACCGGTTCAAAACACAGGGGGTGGAGGTAAGGGTTCTGTCATGCTATACCGGCAGCCGACTTAATCAAGATATCGCCAGAGCTTTCGAATTTAAAAAAAAAAAAAAAGACAAAACCGCCCCATTCATTCTGAAAATAATGATAATAATAACAACTATGCATACCCCATATTTTAATACGCTGACGATGGAATAATTGCCAACATGTCGAACTCTCGCTCCGTCCTCCCAGTTTCCTTATTGTCCGTTCAGCGGCGGATCTACCATGAAACTAATGAAGAAGCTTACGCTTCAGGGCCCCTTGTCCCGGCGGGATCCTGAAGAAACTTTTGTTAATGAGTGAATTTTGGATGTTGCCCTACTGTTTGTTGCTGATTGCGAAAGGGCCCTATAGCAGTCGAGGCCTCTGGGTCCCAAAACTGAAGGTCCGCCACGGCGTCTGCTTGAGTCCCGTATTCTCTCGCCAATTCAACATATTATGTCGTGAGTGAGTTTGTTCTCCCTCTTCCTGGTGTCTAATTCCTGGATTCGTTTCACGCGATACATCACACAGTAAAAACAAATGGCAATTTGATGGAGCTGACAAGGAGAACAGTGAGCACAAACAATGGGCTGGAAGCAATGCAGGAATGTTTCTGGCAGGATTTCGATCGTCAACAAAAAATGGTCTCATAGCCGTCAGTTTATTGATGTAATGGACTGATAAATCGCTGCACTCATTCGAGCATGCCTTTCTTCCTTGGAAACCAGGTCAAAAGACTAGTAAAAAGTCTAGCGATTTTTTTTTTATGATGATGGTGAACAAGGCCGGATTCGTAAGGGGCAAAAAGGCATTTGCGCCTCACCCCCCCCCCCCCCCAGTTTTTTTTCTCCGCCAAAGTTTAATTTTGTTGTGTTAAATGTTGTGTCAGCCATTATCACTTATGAAAACGAAAGAGGACATAGCAGCATAGCATATTCTTTGCAATTTGCCTTATCTAAAAATCTACTTGGGAGTGTTGCTGGCATGTACTTATATGTATACTTATATTTACTTCTGATATATGTATGAATAACATGTCAGTTCCAATTACTTCAATATACATGTACCAGTTTTGATGTGTAAATCTGGTGATTTGTCGTGTACTTCAATTTTAGTGTATGAGAGGTCCATGGGCATGAGAGGTCCACCGAATCTGAAGTGCCCCCGGGCTCCACAAAGTCTAATGCCGGCCCTGATGATGATGATGACGTACGTGGGCGCATGTCATAGTGATCTACGGCTCAGCCTTCTATTCTGAGATCAAAGAGCTACAGAAATCAGAACCACAAAAGGTAGCTCTCTGTGGCTGGGTGTGGAGAGGGATTAACTACTGCAACCAGCAGCAACTCTCGGCTCTTGACATTTTACACCTCTGCATTATGTATCCAAGGGGACCTAATGACAGATGGATTTCCCGATCTTTTGACGTATTACGTCACCGCCAACTGCAACATACATGTATTTATATACAGGCCTTTACATGTGAGTGGATCTGACGAAATCGAGCTTTAGGTGAAATACCAAATTCCCAGGCAAACTCTTTCAAACAGAGAAAAAATTTTCAACGTAAATTAAGTTTAGCTTATATGGAAGATTAGCCATTTTTCTGTATTCACTTAAAATATTTTGCTCGAAACAGACTTAGAAATATTTCAGTATGATTTCTTAAAGAGGATTAAAATTGTCACCTTCAGCCCGATTTTGTCAGATACAACCACATTATACCATTATATTGGATATCACAGAAAACTGTGTTTGCTATAAATACAACTGACACGTTCCCTTTTAAAAATGATAATGAATCAGAAATTACAAGATAAGGGAAAGAGATCGAGAAGAGAAGAGAAACATGTAATCATAAGCAATTTAAACATTCTTTTACTTCCAAAAAATTTTTGAAAATCCGGAAATCAGAAAATTTCCGGAGGATTCCCACTCTTGTGTTATTGCCGAGTTTGAGGGCGGGGGGAGTCAGAGAGAGAGGGGGGGAGGGGAACACACACACACACACACAGCCACTTCGCATCTTTCAATTCTTTCACGGTCTTTCTTGCATATCCTATTAATGTGTGGTATTCAGAGCTTCATCAATTTTAACTCTTTAACTACAAAGCATCTAATATTAGACACTTGTGCCCTCGGTAAATTACGAAGCGTCTAATATTAGACGCTCAAATTTGGCCGCTAACAGCAACGAAAAAAGAAAGCCAACAATGGGGTTAGCGATAGCTATTTTTGTTTTCCTTCTAGTTTCCCCTTTTTCAGGCCAAAAAAAAAAAAATTAAAAAAAAATTGCGTAAAAACTAGGAAAAAAAGTCCGTAGTTAAAGAGTTAAGTTTCACAAGTAGAGTAAATAGTTCCGCATAAACATTACTACTTTGGTAAAATTCTCTCAAAATTTTTTTCTATAGATTTGAAAGGAATTTTGTGTACGAAAGTTTTTTAATTGAGTTGTACATCCTAGTCTCTTTCAGAGAGGACAAGACGCGCTGTGGGTCCGCGTCAGCAGGTAATTCTTTCACAGACCCCCATGTTACGAGTCTGGTCTGGGTGTTCTGAATTAATGGGGTTATGACTGCATTTTAAAATCGAGAGGTATTTTCTAATTAAGCTTTCGTACCATGCCACACACTAATAACAATCTGAATAAGTTTTTTTATCAACAGACCTGCAGGGCCACAAATTTTATTACCTTAAATATCCTAACAATTTTGTCTAAATTTCTTACATACTAAAAAGACAACATCAGCAGCATCAAATGAAAATTCAATAATATATCACTAGAAGTCTCCTCTAGATTCCTATAAGGTTAAGATCATTCTGACTCACTAACAATTTAAGTATGAATTATCTATCTCTCAGATATAGTCTGCCTACTATCTATCAAGCAAAATACTCATGTCTCTGGCGACAATGTCATCTCAGCTATTTGTGCCTACCGCTTATAATGGATCAAGCTCGTCAATACAAACTGACGTAGTTAAGTTAGATCTACTCTAGGATGGGCTGGCAATCCCCAGCCTCATCCAGACAAATCAATTTCAATTCACAGTTGTGTATGCCAAACATTCATACTAGATCTAGTTGCAAGTTAATATACATCTTGTCTTGCATTCTTGGTTAGCACTTCTAGCAGATGCAGCAATCCTGTCATACTGGAAAAATTACTTTCAGCTCCTCGTTCATTGTTGAATCAACAGACAAACACTTACACTTGGTCCCTGGTAAGGAACCAGGGAGCAGCAGACAACAGCAGTGGGTAAATCATGCTGGAGCATATGGCACCATCGTAATGCCTATAATGGACATGGACATGAAAATAACAGTCTTCTGATTCTTCTGGCAGAATCACGCCGACGCCTGCACAGATGGAATTTTCTGTATGGAGTCCAGACCATAGGTGTGGCTACGCTTTTATACTGTGCGGCCAGCTGCAAATTCCCGTCCAACTGCCTGGATTTGATTGGTGCATCCATCGAGCCCAGCTCGTAGTATTAATAGATTCTGCATGGAAGTCGGTCACGGCCTTGTACCAGAAACAGACAAGGTCGAATTAAAATGTCAAAACCATTACTAAAATCTCTAAACCCTCGTGCTTTCTACGTTTTATGAACGAATTTCTGACCGTGACTAAGCGTCTTAAACTATCTAACCTTATTCACCCCTTCTCTTCCCTCGTAAGAGTTCATCAAAATCACGGGGTCGAGAACTGCACCGTCACTCCTAACCCATCCATTTATTCTATCTTGCCCCACTTTCTTTCCATCTCTAAGAAAAAGTGTTACAAAAACAAAATGCCCATGAAAACAGTTCAAGGACATTTACGCTGGCTATAATCAACGAGACCGTGAAAAAAACACGTCTCTTCTAATCGTGACCCAGCACGACATTTATAACTTTAACCTTGACACCCCAGGCACAGTGGCTTCTTTGGTTATGCAGAAAGACTTCAATGTATTTGGGAGTGGACGTTTAGCGGAGTTCATGTGTCCTAGATAAAGTATATATATAATAAAGGTGAAGACCACAAGGAAAGAACAGTTGAAGTCCCGGAAATGTGAAATTGAGAAAATCGACTTTTAATGTCTGAAAGTCCACTACTTCCCGCTTGCAACTGAAAGGGTGATTTCTGATAACGTTGTGATTGCAGTTATATTTTTTTTTCAAATTTCGGTATCGCAGCGACGAGGCTAATGAACCAAACATATACAGAGGTGCATGAGGATGAGAATCACTGTTCGTATTTCCCCTGTCAAAGTCTTAAGTATTCGGGATATTTTCCTTTGAAATGTGCAAAATAAATATTGACCCAAAATCAGTCTTTTTAACTTATCTGCAGTAATGACAAATTACAGAAATTATCGTGCTAACACATAAAGCTCAGGCTCCCACCGAAACCTTGTCTCCTGAAGCATAAAACGGCATGGATCTTAAAAAGTGATTCAGGCGCATTATACATCATTTTCTGTTTTACTCCTCTAGACAAAACAGACTGACACGGTTGTCAAACAGACTGGTTAAGTTGGTTTGTTCTATTCTTGTAATGGAAATTTTTCCGTTCTTAAATAAGAAAGCAATGCTCTTCAAATAATACCTTAGCAATGCAAAATTCTCCGACAGCTCTCAACGTAACTAAAGCAAAACATGGCGGTGGTGAAAATTAATCTGAAACACAGAAAATGGCTAATTATAGTTTTAAATTATTGCTTTTAGAACAGTTGAGCAAATCATCAGAAATGAAAGGCATGTTTTGACAATCTGAGAATTTCCTATCGAAATCTTACAAAATAATGCAGATTCACGAGGATTGCGTGAAGGATTGACTGAGTATTAATACAACCGCGTCTATTCGAACTCCAATTAGGAAACAGGATCACTTTGCTTTCTTGGTGCACCCTCGGTGTATCAATACGCAGATATGTGAGAAACTGAGAAAATTACCTTTTCTTCCTGGTTTATACAAACTACGTAGTTCGCACACAGAATTTGGAAATGCTATGTTGCAAAATCCAGTGCTATCTAAATAATATATTATAATTATATTACAGCAATTTCGATGGTTGGGGACATGAAATTCAGCAGACTGAGAGCCTATTAAAAAAATTTTCAAAAGTTCTTGAGACAGACGTGGAAGAAAGAGAACAGTAAAGTTCTAGTGTACACGAAGACCTACGAGCAAACTGCGTCATTGTTAAGTAACAACTGTAACAATATTAATGCAGACAGCCTCATTTATGATAGGCCTCTCCAGCACCAATAGCACAACGACACCGACTGTGTAGAAATTGTATGCCGCACGTTGCCACAAATAAAAAACGTGGTGCCACGTGACGATCAAACGGCTATTTTGAGTAGCTTAAATAATACCGTGTACAATCATTGGTTGATTCATTAGTTTATCAACTGCATCACCCACAGAAACACGCTCACGTAGTTAGACCTAAAAAAAAATCCGCACTTTATATTGCGTAAATTGAATGAACGCCCTTGTTCAGCATCCAGCTCGGATGAATTAAAAAAAAAATAAAGCTATGATATTATAGGTCACACAAATGAAGATGAGAACAAATATATCGTCAGGTATTTTCCATATTGTTGTATGTGCATTTTTGCCTTTTCGAGAAAATGGGGATTGAAAGTTAGTCGGCAAAAAGGCAAAAACGCATACAACATTACATCCCAAATACATATCTTGAAAATTTTTCAACCGACTGGAATATAAAAATAAAATTAGACATATTAAAGTTAGAAACTTAGAAATCATAAAATTAGGAGCGAGAGAACCACTTTCATAACAAAACCTCAAAATCGGCAAAGTGGCGCATACAACAGTATGGTAAAGACCCCTCGATATAATTGCTATATGCCGTTCACTTTGAACTTTCCAGCTAATACTAATCAGATAATTGGATACTGCGACACAACATAAAAAATACTAACAAGGGAGCTCATCCAAAGCCAAATGGCGGCAATTTCAGCGTCCTCATGGGTGTACGCGTGAGTGCTTGTGTGCAAGTGTGTTTGTGTGAGCGCACGCGTATGTGTGTGATTTTAGAGAGGGGATAGGAAACCTTTGGATGAAGTCCTTTCATTTTGCTGGAGCTACTCCTGTATGGGTGCATCTGCCTGTGAGTAATATGTTTTTCCTGGACCGGACAATTTAGAGCGTCCTGAATCGATAGACATGATGAACATAAATTCTCTTCCATGTGGCTGAAAATGAAACAGAACAGGGAGAAGGGAACCAGAGGGTGAGCGAGGTATGTCCAAAATATGAGACAGAAATTAAGAGAAACGTTTGAGGAATCCAGACACGTTCTAGACCTGGTTTACGGGACCTTGAATACCCCGGGTGCATGCACGGTTGAAGTAAGTCGTAAATTAAATTACGCAAGGGACCCGTACACGCAGATTGTGAGGGGACACGTTGGTCTAGAGGCAAGGTGCTCGCTTTCATCTTGTGCCGATGGTAGCGGGTTCGGTTCCCGGTCGGCGCAGGCATGTTGGAAATTTAGGGGATATTTCCTGTCCCTCTGGTCATATCTAGTCTTCTCGGATAAGGACGAAAAACTCGAATGGCCCGTGCAGACATTGCGCACGTTAAAGATACCTTAGCAGCTGAAAGTCGAGTAGAGCGGGTCTAACAGGGCCCGGCCGTGTGATTTTTTTCCGTACGAGCTTTAGCAAATTCAGGAGCGGGGCGGCAACAGACCAAATACAGGTCATCGGCTAAGAGATTTCTCGTCCTATCGAACACTGCCATCTCTGGACTGTGCCTGATATGACTCTGAACGTCACCGTTATGTTGGGGCTGTCCTATCTTTGGGGGTGTGTTGCTGCCCCGCTCCTGAATTTGCTAAAGTTGGTACGGAAAAAAAATCACGCGGCCCGGCCGCCCGGGCAAAATTAAAAAAAACAACAAAACTAATCTCTACCACAAAAACACACATAAAAAACAAGAACAAGAAAAATAAATACAAGAAAAAAAGGGGTGCAAATGCCAAGCACAAACATCCTCCGAAAACAAAGACCTTAACACATATACACGCAGATTATTTAGTATGGCTCTTATACAAAACCAGCAAGAAGAAAGACACAAACAAATGAAAACAAAACTTCCGTGTTCAAAACAGAATGACCGCTGATGTATACATTTAGATAATTTGTTGTACAACATGCAAGAGTGACCAGCCTGAGCCAAGACCAATTGTACCATCACGTGCTCATTTGCTATAAGCCAAGCGGACAGGAAAATGGGATCCCTCATTTTGGAGAACCTTGTGATGGTCGCTTGGGCCTTCACATTGCGTTAACGACAATACTTCGTGCCCTGCACATAATGTCTGGAGCGGACGGGAGTGATGCGCCGGGCAGATGTGGGATACACGAGAGTGAGCCTGAATGGAATCTTATATCTCGTCATAAAGGGTTCTCTCTTATCCCTTCCTCCCTAACGTTACGTTCATCTCTCCACAGGGCTCTCTTTCCGATAATCTGTAACGAGGAAACTGTAGTAACCATTAATTTAAGCCATTAATTTAAGCGGCTCGATCATTCACAGGGGTTGCGTGTCTCCACAGCAGGATAAGAAGAGAAAACGCAGAGTATCAAATGGGGCTTTGGGCCCAAAAGTATCTGACGGAGCCTCTCTCTCTCTCTCTCTCACACACACACACAAACATACATATATGCATAAAATATGAACACAATATGAAAGTCCTTGATATGTGACGGTGAAACACACACTATTCCTTACTGATTCACAAAATATGGCCAATATTTAGTAAGTTTTGACACGCAAAACTTCACTTAGAATTATGTAAAGATAATAACTCTCGGGGTCTGCTGAAAAGTGCACGTCTACGAGATAAATTACTTTTGTGATCCACTGTTATACGATCATGTATTTGTTTCCGATTTCATCATAATCATAAAACCGCAACACGAAAACAGTAGTCACAGTAACGACTGCAGCAAGACGGGCTTGTAGTTATGATAAATACATCCACTACATCCCATTAAACAACTATGGTTATGCGCCATTCAAGCTCCTTTCAAGGGTCCGAGTTTAAATTTGGAGAAAGCACATCGACACAATAACGGCCATATTGTGCTAGGAAGATGCAAGACGACAGACAGAATTCAATACAATGACAGGACAGAAGCGCCCATCAACCACCCGCCTTCGTTCAAGGGGAGGAGGATGTACTATACTAATATACCAGTGGGCCTGCTACACATGTCCGAGGACCTAGAGATATGTCTTAATCATGTTTGTCACCATACACCTAACGAACACCAGGCACTAAACAAGACAAATGTATGATTAATGTTTCTGTTACCAATTTTATCATAATAACAAAACCGCAGCAACAAAACAGCAATGGCGGTGATGATGACGGCTGCGGCAACAATGCTTAGCCAACGCCCAAATACTATCAATTCTTCAGGAGTTGTGACATGATATTATTACAGGTCACTATTCAACAGACGCGCAGGAACACAGGCAGAAGTTGCCCAAACCGCCAATGTTAATGTTCCAAGACTGTATTGTTCCATGCTATATCGCCGCGGACCACAGACAATGGGATCATCCAGTCTCGGTATTTTATTAGTCTGTGCCGCGGATCTATTTCATTACCCTTTCCCAATATTATCAATTTCTACTATCATCCAACAAACAAAGAGGCCACGATGTGTTCAAAACCATGCGTACAGACGAGCACAACTCTTGCTTGCGTACAGGAGTTCAGAGGAATATGATGTCATAATAATATCTTGTCTTCAGGGTAGGCTTGAATTTTGTTGTTAATGCTCCAGCGGACGCGCACCATCGACCCGCGTGTCACGAGCAGAGTTAGGGTCTTGGGGATGTTATGACTGCACGAGAGGCAGCTAACTCACACTCGGACACAACCACACAAGAAAAGTATTACATAACTAGAGCGTATATCTATGTCAGGCCGGTCAGGCCATCTTATTATTTAAATAATAAACAAAACAAAAGACAATAGAGGTATATTCAAAGCAATAAATTCTAATTACTAACTTAATCTATGATATTCATGTCACTATGGTTCCTTATTGGATGTACTGCAATCAATAGCAAATGGGTATATTATACGAAACTCGATATCAATCCAAAGTGACAGTTGAGTCGCCACTGGCCAGTCGCCAGGCAAACTCTCCCTTTATCATATGGGCTTGAATGTTAGGAGAGCCCAGTACGTTCTAAGCCTACAGAAGCACGCTTCGGCTTGTAGGTAATTAAGCAGTTGCAAAAGACTATATATATAATATATATGCACAATCACTATTCAATGGCTCATTTTGCTGAAATTATTTCCCCTTAATCCGATAGGGGGCGCGCAATAACTGGAGGTAAGCAAACAGCAGCCGATCCCGGAAGTGACCGCTTGATTTTCCCTATACTGATGCTCCATGAAGTGACGGCTGCGCATAATAAACTGAAGTTTTCTCTCCAAAATGCCAGATTATTGCATTGTTCCCTTTTGCAAAAATCACGATGGTTATCGGCACTGCCGCGATCCGTTCTTATTCCTCTGTAGCTCAGCACCAAAGTAAAATAACTTAAAATGCCACATACCAAAAATACCATTGAAAATACCTCTTCCAAATGTTATTTTTCAATTCCATGAAATTACTGTTATAACTTTAATATTATGAGCCCAAAGTAGTCACTGTCGGACATTTTAACGGCCAATATCGCTAATCTGCGGGAGCTGAGTAACACCCATATATCGTTTCAAGATGGATCTGATCACACAGACTCAAAATTACAATTTACTGATATTTGGATTACATTGAATAACTAACCTTTATATTGGTATATTTTTGCCTGGGCTACGGAAAGTCATTTGTTGTATGTGTATGTCGATTTTATGTTTGTATGGAGTTTTAAAATTTGCGAAAGTACGCATTTTTTGCTCCTAAATTAAGCTTCAATATGGCTGTTGATTTTGAAAATAACCATTTCGTTTATCCTTCTGTGGATAGGCCTTCGAATAACCAACACAATGATGTGTTTCTTACTTCTGCAAGTCAATCTGTTGATTTTTTTTATGATGACAGTGAAAACTGATAAATTTTGACATTTTTGTCTTCATTGTCAAAAAGTGAAATTTGATGTGGAGGCATTTTTGATTCAAATAAAAGACCACTTATTAATAATTTAAACCCTTGAAAAAATTTGGGCTTGTTGTCTGTATTAAATAGAATGTGTTTACAGTTTGGCATGTTTGCAGTGATAACGCACCGGTGGTGTTTCATGAAAATTCAGATGATCCTAACTTTGCCAAATATTGAGATACAGAGACAAATTTGGTATCAAAATTCTTAGGAAAGTGAGTTCTTTCAATTGGAAAAACTTAATTTAAGTGTCTATACAGCGACTTTCCAAAATCAGTTTTGAGTACCTACTTTTAATCTCAATCCCTGCCTGGTTTCAGATTTCCCACCTAATTTGTTTGTATTGCTTCTGTCAGTAAATATGTTTCGTTAATATCGATATCACTAACTTTAAGTAATTGGTTAACGTTTAAGTCGGATCAATCATACAAATCACAACATAAAACAAGTTTTCATATGGTAAACCTAAGAAAACACACCACTGTTCACTGGAGTATAATTTATTTCACTGCCAATCAGGATTAGAGTATAGAAAGGGTTAGGGTTAGGGTTACAAGCATAAAAAAGAATTTTTTTTGAAAAAGTATTTCAGTTTCAGTACACAGGGCTACAACTCCGACTTTACAATCAAGAAATCACTTTGCATGGGAATATGATCCATAAGCTCATTTAATGAGATAATGGCTGATACCTAAAATCACATGATAAACACATTTTTAAAAATAAAGCTATGCACTGTGTATACAGCAGTTTGCATCATAAGGCAAGAAAAGACCATAGCTGCACCTAATGTTGATCAAATCATGCTCAAGAATCCAAACAGATTTAAATAAATCCTTCTTGCAACGTTCGCCATATTGATAACATCGAGTCGGATAAAGCGAAAGTGCTTGAAAGTATACCTCCACTTGTGGAGCGCCACCTACATTATTACGGCCCTTTGTATTTGAGCAAAATGAGCCATTCATCAACAATGTGCTATATTACTTCAATCATACTATGGAGATAGATCTATAATACGGGCCACTCGTTCGTCGAGTGCCAGCTGGGGTTTCCTTAGACTTCCTATGAGGCTGTGGTTCTCTCTCTATCTCTGAACTTCTATTATGCTTAGACAAATAAGATATATTACCGTTGGTCACGCCTACTGGTAGGCGCGAACATCAAAAGAGCGCAGCGTGGGCCTTTAAAGGTCAGCCCACTCAGACCTTTCTTTATAGAGCTCAGTCAGTCCGATTAGCAAGGACTTCTAGTCTTCAAATCACACAGTTCAGGTACTGGCCAACCGGAGATACTTCACGACACGATGCTTCTGCTCGTCTGTATTCAATGAATCTGAACGTTACACGATGTTTTATACTATCCAACTACCCAGCAGTGCTAGTCCGCTGGCCCAATTAGTTCAGCAATCTCATTGGCCGAAACCTCCCACCATTTTAATTGTAGTAATACGTCTGCACTATTCTACCAGCCAGTTAACGTGCAAAAACTTGTCTAGTCGTACTTAACAATGTCAACTATCCCCACCTTGTTTCACCCCTACTCCATTACTTATTAATCACGAACATTAAAACCGACAAGCGTGAATCTAACAGTTTAACTTTACATTTATTTACTCACCAACTATAATTCGCGAGGACCGTTCAAGGCCACCAGCCAATTTCTCATGGCCCTGGTAAAAAACCCACTCACACTCTGCGTGAGATCTAACAACATCCGAATCCGTTTCGTGTCAAAATTCAGACACTGAAGGCTCGATCCAAAACTTCATGCTCTTCATGAAAGAAAACAAGCCAACCTTATTTTATCTGGGCCCTTAGGTCCTACCTTAAAAATTATAAAAAAATGACTTATGCAATTGTGTTTTGACTGTGATGATGTTATTCTTCCTTCATTTTCTCGTCAGTCCTGTGACATGGTGGTTTTCGCCTCACTGTTCTAACTTGTAAAGAACATGACGTGTTCAGCACAACACAAAAAACTCCTTTTCCTTTACAAAGTACAAACAACTGACCGCGACACACAAAGAGATGTACATTAGGGCCAGTATGAATCTAAACCAGCGCCTGCCGTACAACTGCAAGAACAGAAATTCAAACTCAAACCCCGGGTAACCAGGACGCGTGTTTGCCGATTGCAGTGCAGATCAGCAAATTCAGGAGCGGGGCAGCAACAGACCCCAAAACACAGGTCATCGGCTAAGGGCTTTCTCGTCCTATCGAACACTCCATGGGTGCTACAACCACTGGACTGTGCACCCTAACCCCAACCCTAAAATGACTCTGAACGTCACTGAAAATCCCTGGGATGTGGGTGTGTTGCTGCCCCGCTCCTGAATTTGCTGGTCTGCACTGCAATCGGCAAACACGCAACCTGGACACGTTACATATGCAATTATCTCGCATTACGGATACCGAAATATGATTTTACATTTAAAAGCAATACATTTGTGTTTAAAGTACCGGCGGTGGCATTTTATTATATACCGAACTTACACCATCAAAAATATGTTAACGGTGTTGGAGCGACATGACTCCGGTCTGCGCTGGTCTGACATATTTAATTTAAAAACTGGGAGTCAACTTTGACTGACATTTCCTGGGCGGGCGGCCAGACAAGAAAAATACCGAGTAAAAATATTTCTTTTTCATTCCTTATGCGACTTTAAGCCCCGCCCAGTAGTCCCTGGCGCAAAGATGTGATGCTGTTTCTGTAATGTAACATAAATGGCAGTGGTTCTCAACCTTTTTCAGGCAATCGCCCCCCTTTACTCTCCAAATTTTCTTTCATCGCCCCCCCCCCCCCCCTACTCAAACCTAACAGATACATTTCACAAGAAGACAAAACTACACACAAGTTATGATGTTAAGTTTGTCGAAGTCTAATTAACGACAACGGGCGTGTTGTTTATAAAACATAAGGCATTCTTTGTCAAATGTAGCTTTAAAAAACACCTTTTCTACTCATAAAACTCATCCAGGCGTGCTGTTGAACGTCAATGGTTGCCGTTTGAACATGCCCCCAAATTGCCGTCCATTCATGGCTGTTTACGTCGCTCCTGTCATCGCTTTCGCCCCTCGTCGCCCTTTTCTCCATTTTCTCCCCCCCCCTTCCTTTCTGCAAACCAAATTCCCCATCTCCACCCCCCCCCCCCCCGGGCCATATCGGTCACGTTAAGAACTACTATGGGGACAGGTATACGCGGTTGATTATTGGAAGCGGATCTCATCGACTTTTTTTCTGACCAACCAACCGAAAAAGAAAAAGATTTCTGACGTCATTGTTTAGAATTACGCGTGTACTTTTCCATAATCTCATAAAGACAGGGGAGCCCCCAAGGCACCGGGTCAAGCCTGTTCCGCCTGGGGTTTGTGGACTCTGAAGTTAAACAGGCCCTGGCGCACTAGTCAGACTGAAACAGATGTGTCTCGCAGGTTGTCTCACAGGAAGGTCAACTACACACACAAAAAAGTTGTTTTCTGTTAATAAAAAAACCTATTTATGCATGCTGTTGGACAAGGCAGTGAAGCCATGTCTTTGCCCCCCCATATCGCTGATATAAACTATGGCCATATTTACAATAGGAAAAGTGTAAACTACAGTATTGAAGTAACAATTAAAAACCAATGTACATGAAAATCACATCAATTCCAAATAAATGTTTGATGAAGTGTCCACTCCACTAGTGATGATCGATCAGTGAAATAATAATGTCTTGTGCATTTTAACTTTGCTCTTAGCACTGCTGCTACCCCACAGATATACATAAACAATATATGTGTGCGTGTGTGTGTGCTTGCGTCCGTGTTTGTGTGTGCTTGCGACCGAATGTGCAAGCGGGCGTGTATGCGTGCGTGTGTGCGTATGTGTGTGCTTTTTAAAAATATTTGTAAAGAGCCACGGACACCGCTGGGTGAGCTGACACCCGACCGTGTCTCATTACGGAAGAAATGTGACAGTTTACAGATAAATGATATCTTAAAAGAAAAAAAAAATAGTTTCAAACTGGTAAATATTTAATGTTGGGTTGACGTATTTTGTTGAGTTTTATTATTCAAAGTAGAAGTTGCACATCGCGACTCTGGTGCGCGGTTAACGATTATAGCAAGTTTGAGTTGGCGGATAGCCAACTTTCACTTATCCACTGGATTTAACAAAGTTGCTTAGCTCAACCATTCAAAAAAAGAAAACCACAGAAAATCTGTAGGGCTGCAGAAGGGCTTGCAACAAACTGAACATGCCAAATAAAAACAAAACACGCGGCTTTACATTTTTTTTTTTCATTTCATTATAAGTCGATCTTTCAGACTTCAATCTATAAAATGGCCGATCTGAGAACACCGACTGACTCATAGCAGCCACCATTTATATAGAGTTCCTTCTAAAAGTAATCTTTCAAGTAACATATTCTGGAGTACCCAACGCCCTGCAGTACTGCTTGAGCCGAACTGAGTGTGAATGATAAATTTCCAGTGATGGGAAAAAACACAAGTAAATTTTTGGCCCCTGAAGTCTGGTATTCCACAGCTTTGCACGAAACTCCTTGAAAAAAAAAATCCACTCAGTTTTCTTTTTTTCTCCCTGATCAATTTCCAGCCACTCATCGTCTTCACGGTTCAAAGAGAACGATTAGATGTCAAAACAGATGGGTATTGTGCAAGGAGAAGCTCCTTGGTAGTGTGTTGTAAACTGTGAGTCTGCACTAGAGGTAAAGTTTCATACCAAAGCAAATCAATCAAATCATCCACTAAAAGCCCCTTTTTTCTCTCAAAAAAGAACAATAAAATTGGATCACACCGCACACCCCCTTCATTTCTGCCTTGCCATATCAACATATCCTCTCTGGATCACAATGCGGACAAGGAAAAGCTCTGAAAATCCCGATCTCAGACAAGGGCTGCCGCATAGATATCGCCCTAAATGAACATGAGACCTTGTCATTGCGTGGGAGGGAGGACTCAGTGGTTTAATCTCGCGGCATTTACATAAATTTAAGAGAGCACACATGTGATCCATTTTCCTGTCTGACCACAACAGTGATAGCCTAGTTGGCAGCATTCATTTCGGACGAGTCCAGACATATAGCTATTTGTATAAAGCTTAGTAGTTTATTGTGTTTGCATTATGTAAATCAAATTTGTTTCGTATTTTCAGGGTTGATTCGATTTCTTAAATAAGGACTACGAAAATCATTAACTCGCGGCTGTTCCAACAATCTCGCAAAGTCCGCTAAACCAATTCCACTGATTTCAAGAAACGTACGTGCTTCATTTATTTTTTGTTCAATGTCAAACTCAATTCCAAGACACAACTACATCTTTAAACACACCTGTCAAAATTCCATAGGGCTACGCTGGCAAGTTTTTTTAGCAGGCATTGCACAAAATACACGCTCTACTTTTTTGTGTGAAGATGTCTTTTTCAAGCAGAGCACTGCGGCTCTTGATAAAAGCCTGCAAGACATGCTCTCACAACATCTGAGAAAAAAATGTACTGTTCCACGATTGTGAAAATAAATCATTGGATCTGTCGCAATTCGATAAGGAGAGAAAAGATTGGATTCTCCCCCTCCTCCGACAGCTATATCTGACAAATCTTCTTCTTCATCCAGTGTCAAACTCTATTCAAAGCTCACATCTTATCACATACCTACCAAATTTTTATAACTTTACGCCAATTAGTTTCTTTTGCAGGTGTTGCTCAAAATCTCACTCTACTTCTTATTTAAGCAGGATGTGTTTTTCATACAGAATATTTTGGTTCTGGATGAAAACTTGCATATTTCAACAGTCTGTATCGTTTCCTGACATGCTTTCAAAACATCCAAAGAAATGACTGCTTTACTGTTGTGAAATGTATCCATTAGGTCTATCTCAATTCGATAAGGAGAGAAGATAATTGTCACGAGTGGAGTGAGCGAGATTCAACTATTACGGGGGCATGGAAGTGTAGGATGGACTCACGGGATAGTGAGGCTGCTCACCTATATTGACTTCGGTTAGTTAACGTTAAAGCGTGCATGTTGTGAGTGAAGTTGAGGCGTAGTAGAGGCAAAATCTGAATAGTCAGATCACTGCAAGTTAAGAGGTCCCAGGGGACAGACGTGAGATCAGAGGCAGTCGGGAGATTGTTGTGTGTTTTCCAGTGATGACTGGTAGGTTGAACTATGATTTATAATTATGATGATTGATGTACTATGTTCTCCTATGACCATGATGTAAATAAGTTATATGTGAGGACTGTGAAAGTCATTGATTACTGTGTATAGAGATGTGCGCAATGAGCGATAGATGTAAGTTAGGATCATGGATTCGTAGCGAGTCTGAGTACGGTGTGACACGATGGAGGTGTGTTACCGTAAGATGTGTGGTGAGTGAAATGTGGACTATTGTGAGTACGATTGATGGTTCGTAATGAGTGGTGAAGTGGATAGTAATTGTGTGGTGTATTACAGATGTAATGTTATTCTTATAGGTGCCGGGGTCGGGCAGAGAAGCCACCCGCGGTGAGCGGACTTGTGCCGGGGTTGGGCAGAAGGCTACCCACAGGCCGCCTGAGTGAAGCTGTCGCGCCGGACAGCGGGAGCACATGAGTCGTGGCAGCCTGGCCACAGACAGGGACGTTGTTATTGTCCTTATTGCTATTCAAATGTTAATGTGCTATTACGATGTTAATGTGCTATTAAGATGTTAATGTGCCATTGAGAATATAAGGTGCTATTGAAATAGTAATGTGCTGTTAAGACCTCGAGGGGAGATTGAGATACGGAGATTAGGTTGAGCAGGCGCCAATAAGAGAGGCCAGCAAGTAATATATATATAGATGTGAGGCTGAGGCCAGAGCATATTTTAGAAAGTATTATCGGGTTGTGGACCCGTAGAAGCATGAATGTCGGGGATACTGACCATTGTATGGTATTGGAATTGAATACTATAATGCACGTATATCTTTGTTTTTATGTATAATAAATGTGTGAGTCTGTTTGGTTGTTCTGTTAAGTGTTATACTTGTTCGTTCGTGATTGTTGTCCTGTCATAATTATTACATTTCCCAGTCTGGGATTTGTGACAATAATAAGACTCTCCTCTTCCTTCGTCAGTTACTAATCTCCGGCGGATAAAAATAATACGTTTTCCTCCTCTCCTGTCAGTGACTAATCTCCTGCGTTTCCGTCAGTTACTAATCTCTGACAAATCGAACTATTCTTGTGCATGAGTGAAACAAATGAGTTTCTGTGAGTGGGTGCAAGCTCAGGTGTAGCGCTATCTATATGATGAAGTTTTAGTGACGGGCCTTGGGAAGATAATGATCGTCAGTTCTCGTGACAAGATACTGAATGCCCTTCTTCAAAATGAAAATTGCCGCGTGTACACACGCACGGCAAGTGATCACAGATATACACTGCCACTGCCATTCTTATGCCAGTCATTATGATTCCGGGATGACAATCTAAGCCACGCCAAGCACCTTGAGCACTGACTTAAAGTTTGATTAAGTAGAGTAAATTGAGGATAATTACTGCATAACGGTTTATGGAAGGGGTTCGACTGAGAATTAGAAGCCGGCGGTCAATGACAATACAGGCCAGACAGCATCTTTAAAAATATATTTTTACCAGATAACACATCGGTCCAGTTTGTTGGAAAATTTGGCCAAACATGAGTTATTCATAAATAACCGTCAAGTCAATAATCCTGGAATCAAGTTCACACTGTATTATACTGTGGCAATTAAATTCAACAATTATTCGAACATTAAATTCTTGACTGAATTAAAATCCCTGATTTAACTCCTATATACATTCACGATTAAATTCCCCTACCACAGGCTCAGTCAAGTCATTAGAGCGCTTGAACCTAGGTTCAAATCCCACGCTGGACGGGACCCAATCTAACAAACCCATCGCAATGTATTTTTTAAGGCTGTCATTCGATGGTGGCAAGGCATGGGGCCCAAAACTCGTATCTTTTATACAGCCTTATTGTGTTGGAAAGCGTAGCAAAGGATCAAAACAACGACAAAATCAACCCAGAACCCAGTTCCTGGGCGAGATCGTGCTGAAACCTACCACGGCTATATCTTGCCACAAAACGCCATCAACATAGTGAGTAATTGGTTGCTGCCAGTCGGTTGAGAACTAATTTCACAATCAATAAGTTAGTGCCGGTCGCCATTTCTTTTCCTGTGTTATCTTTTGTATTATGACTAATGAAGGAAAAAGCGGGACATTTAGGAAACCAGTTAACTGCTACCTGGAACTAAAGATGAGACGTGGGAAATGATTGCAGAAGTTGTCCCAAGGAAATAAAAACTATCAGTCAATGAATTAAGCTTGTCTGCCAGTGTAATCGAATACGCTATGACCTAGATTGTTTACTTTATTCTCTCTGTGCTTTATTCACGTTAACAGCAGAAATCGGATATCCTTTGAGGGAATAACCTGACAAGGTGATGGCATTATTTGAAGTATCGCCGAAAGAATAATGGCACGCGATGCTACTTTTTTCCGTTTTCCACATGAAAGTAGGCGCATTCTTTCACATTTTACATTCAAGCAACAAGCAACTAAAAATGGTATACCCTTTACGAATCCTTGTCTAACTTAATGACCTACTTGGCATCTGACAGCCTAAAGTATCTTGTAAATTCATTGTCTGACAAATGGTGCACTTTGAGATCAGATAAAAGCTTTCTTTGAACTGCAATTCCTGGCATAACAAACCACTTATATAACATACCCCTTTAAATATCTTGTTACATCATGCAACGCTATTAACACCAAAAAAAAAAAACACAACCAAATATGTTTCTTTATCTGCAGTGATATTAAAGGTGGTGCCATAAACCGAGTTGTTGTCATGCAATTAAATTGCTGCTATTTCGGAAATTCCATAATAAGTATCCGTCAAATTCCAAATTCAAAAACTGGCAGAAAGACAAAAGTTGTATGTAGCAAAGGCTCGAGTAAGAAATAATTGCCAAACGATACAATAAAACGCAAAGAAAAAGGGGTTGGACATTATTTCTTACGCCAGACTTTGCTAAATCCAACTTCTTCTTTCTGCCAATTTTTGCCTTTGCATTAAGCCTTGCTGCGACCCCACAGTTTTTCTGTGGTTTTTATCAGAAATTCCGAAGTGGATTGTGCTATTCCGTAAACAAATATCACTAGCCTCTCTGACACTATCAGAATTCACTGAAACAAGAGTCACCATATGGAAATTCCATACAAATCCAGCTTTGTTTTGTTGTTGTTGTTGTTGTCGACGCCACGTTGTCCGAAAAAATAAATAAAGAAAATAAAAAGAACATTGCTTGGTAAAAACTATGCACTTATTTCTTCCTCTTGCCTTATATCCCCGCTTTTCCGGGCCGTTTCATATGACCTACATATTTTCTGCACAATACCATATTTTATTTGTTGTTTTTCCCCCCTTCTATGTTAAGCCTTTCTGAAATATCATATTTTTGACTCCACTTTTCTTGCGGGTTTTTTTTTTTTCATCTTCTCTGTGAAGCCTTTTTGTATTCGTAAGATAGTTTATTTTCTATTTTACTTTCCATCCTTTTCAACATTCAACATCATCATCAAGGTTCAGTCACCCCACTCTGTTTATCTCAAAAGCATAGCCCTTTCTTCCCCCCCCCCCCTCCCCCCAGAAGTTAACAACACACGGCCTACATGACCTACTGGCGAGAATACTAATGGGCTTAGTATTCCTACCTTGTCACTATATTTCCGGCGGATACTGATATGGTGTGGACATTTATGGCGGATGGACAGAAACAGAACTGCGAGAAACCTAATAGAATGGAAACCAACTGGAGGACACAGGGGCGAGGAAGACCACGCCTGACTTGGCAAGCAAACGTTGAAAAGGATCTAGAGTCGATCGGAAGCTCCTGGCACCAAGCAAAATATGATGCCCAGGACAGAGCTGGTTGGAGAAGGATGGTCCGATGCGCCCGCAGTGGCACTGGAGGAACTAAGTGCTAAGTAATTAAGGTGCTGATATGCTGAGCACGCCATTCAACAGTTGATCTTAATGACCCAAGGCCAACGGTCTCTCACAAGTGCCATACCACTTTCAACAGTCGAAACCTTTGTTTCGTGTAAACCTACAGCGAAAAATTCGGTGAGGAGAGATCGATATTATTTACCAGGAACTATCATGGTGTTCGGAGAATGAACCCTGGAACTTACCCAGAACAATGAGCTGTGGGTAGGTGAAGATGAGCGCACTCTTCAGCATGTCACTCAGTAAAAGCAGATTGGTGGAAGCATTGACAGCCTGTGTGTATGTGAAAATCCGTGGATTAGTGGATAATGAAGATACATAAATCGAGGGATGGGAGAGTGTTGAAACCACGAAATGAAAAACAGCTACCTACACCATCACATGAATGTAAACACAGAATTGGATGCGTGGATAGACAGAAGGTGGATGGGTGAACAGATGGAGAATTGAATGGCTGATCTTACAAACAGAGTGTTTGATGAGTGGATGGATGGAAAGTTGATTAGCTGGCAAATTAAAATTATCATTTGGATGATTAATGAATAGACGAGTTATACACAGTATAGTAACATCTGCTGATCACACAAGTGTTAGGTCAGCACAAAAAAATACCATGCAAGAACCATACAGTTACCTCTCCAAAGGAAACTTACAACAACAACAAAAAAAATGAACCTAGTCGATAGAGAGGCTGGGTTACATGTATAAGAAATGCTCAAAAACATTAAAAGTCAGAATGGAAGTAAAACAAAAAGCAAATGTAGAAAAGAGAAGAAACGAACTACTGGACAACAGAATTTGAAGAAAATGAAATACAAGTACACGCATATAGAGACAGTTTAAGATCAGAGAAACACAGGATGCAAGAAAGGCAGATATTAAAAATATATATAAATATTAAAAGAGGAAACAAATAATGAGTTCAAGCAACTTCCTTCGCCCCCATCCCCTCCATTTCTCCACATACGTAGATGAAGGACACAGACAGTGGCAAAATAAATAGCAACGCGTACCAACAACAATAAAAAAAACAACATAAAACTGTTTTAACTCTTTGTGTGCCATGAATATTTTCACGTTTGCCGATACAAGAGTAAAACAGTGAGGGAGATCAATGAAGACTAAATACATCAACATCTTTTAATAGAAAATTGACTATCTTTTTCGCCAAAGAAAAGAGTCTAGAATTCTTATGCACCGATACATCTGTGATTGGCACAAACGTGACCAACGGAAGAACCGATATATCGGTGACTGGCACAAACGCGACCAGAGGAAGAACCGACATATCGGTGATTTGCACACAGAGAGTTAACCCCAAATACAGTCTAAAAATTCATGATGAAGAAACACCACTGAATAGTTTTCCTCTACTCCCATTTTAAGTGATCTTTACGAATTGCCTTTGGTACATCCTGAGACAACAGTATCTTGGTACAAAGTTCACCATGGATCGCTAAGACAACCTTGACAATAAATCTGCATGCCACGCCAGATGGCTTAGAATTAATTTTATCATCCCTGACGTTCACTTTTGGTGTTATGAATTTTCCGGCCATTTTACAATTATCGAGTGTTATCAACCATAATGTACTCTGTCCAATTTTATTCACTGCTCTTAAATGCCGGTAGATATCCCAGACACGAGCTGTGTGACTTTACTTCATAACCTAATGAAAACTATTCAGATGGCCATGTTGGTTACTGCATTAAATTTTATTTAAATTTCCAGGTTACAAATTTCAAACTCGTTTTTCTCAATTTGACGATTTTGGACATAAAACATTCTGGTTGCCAACCTTCGATATATATGAAATTATGTCTGATTTTGTATGCAATGTCAGTATACAGGATGGGCCAAAAGTAGGGTTACAGTTGACACTATAATTTATATCTAAAACTGTAACCCTACTTTTGGCCCACCCTGTACAATGACGTTACAAGTGTGTCCTCACCCCTAAGCCAAGCTGTCCTAATTGAATGAGTTGGGTGAGGAAAGTAGCAAAAGCCACGCCAGCCTCTGAGCATCTCAACGAGATTTCCAATCCGTAGGTGAAAAGTTTGCCACCGGTAGACAGCCAGTCTGACCTGCGACTACTCATTCCTCGGGCGCCAGTGTCAAGGTCCGTCTGTTTCAGTGTTGAAAATTTATCAGTGACGAGTGACGTCAGATCCTCCGTAAGTTGGATGATGAACATCGCACTACTCTTCGTGTCAATCTAGAATGAAAACAACCAGAAGAGTGGCATTTTACATGGTAGACTCGGGCAATTATGGTACTGACTCTTGGTTGCTTTAGCAATTATGGTACTAATTCTTAGCTGACTTGGCAATTATGGTACTGACTCTTGGTTGCCTTGGCCATAATGGTACTAATTCTTAGCTGACTTGGTAATTATGGTACTGTCTCTTGGTTGCCTTGGCAATAATGGTACTAATTCTTAGCTGACTTGGCAATTATGGTACTGACTCTTGGTTGCCTTGGCAATTATGGTACTGATTCTTAGCTGACTTGGTAATTATGGTACCTACTCTCAAGTGACTTGGTAATGCTGCTACTGACTTGTAGTTGACTTGGTAATCATAGTACTGACTCTTAGTACACTTGGTAATTACGGTACTGACTCTTAGCTGACTTAGTATTTATGTACTGAATCTAGGCTTACCTGGTAATTATGGTACGGACTCTTAGCTGACTTAGTATTTATGTACTGGCTCTAAGCTGACTTGGTAATTACTGTACTGATACTAAGCTGACTTGGTAATTATGGCACTGATACTTAGCTGACTTGGGAATTATGTTACTAACTCCAAGCTAATTAAATAATTATGGTACTGACTCCAACCTAATTTCATGATTATGGTACTGACACTAATAAATAAGGAAAATATTTCACTTGCAAACTGATGATGATGAGATACTTTCCCGTACATCTAGCTACCGCTCAAATTCGGATCAGACTATTAAATTTTCATTGCTGTTGTTCGGGTCGAAATTCACGTAGCTCACTTTACCTCAAGAAAGTTCCGGGCAACCAACGCAGGGAAGTTTGTTACAACAAAAGAAAACACAAAAACCGATCCCCCCCCAACCCCCCCCCCCCCCCCACGCCTCTCACTTCAGTAGCAAGCATAACACAATCGCATTTACACTACACACAAGTAGCTCATATTCAGAAAAATAACTCACACTGTAAATTATCTTCGTCTTTGATCCCTTAAAAACGAACGGTTTTAAGCTAAAGCTGCCTTTTGACTACAGATGAAGGTGGAATAAGGATAAGCCTATGTTCCTGGCAGTGCTGGGCAAGGATCCGAATCCAGTGTCGACTCCTTAGGTACTGACCTTCATCTTGCGACTCCGACACCAGAATATGGTACCGGTACCGGTACTAGTGCCAACACAGCAGCGGCTCTAGTTTTCTTTCTCTCGACCGTTCATCTTTCACCGAGGTGTTGGCCATCCTCAGCAGGACGACAAAACTTCCAATATCCATTCTTTCCTGTCTCTTTATCACGAGGTAATTTATATTTAATATGTGTAAACACTACATTGAACAGATTTTAGATACTTAGAGAATTATTTCTGCGTTCCACCAACACTGCAATATCGTGCCATTGCCCCGCACTAGACAGGAGACAGTCAACTTAAGTTTGACTGTTCACTTTTGCATTATGCAGAGTCTCAGGGTCAGTCTCAGGGTTGGGGTTTAGGGAGTTGACACGACTATCGAAGTCGTCACGGCACTCTTCAGGTCAGTGTCGGTGTCTGAGTCGACACCAGAGCCGGAACCTTTCATCAAGAGCCGTGACGTCATTGGAGTCGGTATTGGTGCCCACTCCAACGAAAGAATGTGATGTCAGACCCTGGAGTCGCGACACTGAAAAGTGCTGGTGCCACCCTGCCCTAGTTTCTTTGCTTACTGTCTTCTCTTTCAAACTCCCTCCTTGTCCCACGCCTTTCTTTCTCCTGTATCTCCACAATCCTTTCCCAAAATTAATTGTGTTCTCTCCCTCTATCTCTCTCTTCCCTATCATACCATCTATCCCTCTCTGACGTGAGCATACATCCAGCGCGGCGAGGATGAAATCTCTGTCGCTCCTTGACGTCAGTGTATGAATGTGTGTCAGCTCATTGGAATTGACATGTTGCAGGTCGTGCTCGATGAGACATTAATTTTAACGAATAGCGGCCGGTTTTGTTACTGTAAATGGATTTCTTCTTTTTTTTTCTTTCAGTCGTGGTTTCTTGTCAAAAGGGCCCACTTCATCCTTGCTTACGCGCGTGTGTGTGTGAGAGAGGGGAAGGAAAGGAAATGTGTACTGTAATGAACATATCCACAGGGGAAAGCCAGCGAAAGGACTGCGGTACATGGGGTTTGGGGGGGGGCAGGAGGAGAGAGAGAGAGGCAGAGACAGAGACAGAGAGAGAGAGAGAGAGAGAGAGAGAGAGAGAGAGAGAGAGTGAGAGAGCTGACAAAGAGAGAATTTGTTGCCATTGTTTAAAGAGGGACTACACCCTCTCAAAAGTGTTATATAATCCAATGGGACAACGGTTCAAAAACTTTATTCATTCATTCATTTATTTATTCAGCCTTCAACCGTCATAAATTTATTCTCACGCAGCTCTCTATTTTCTTATATATTTTTTTTTAGTATGTGTGCCTGCCTGGGGGAGAGAGAGGGAGACAGAGAGAGAGAGAGACAGAAAGAGACAGAGAGAAAGCACTGACATGACTACTGCACGACTATATCATTCCGCTGTTTCCTGCAACAGAGATTTGTCGATCTATCTCACAGCAGTTATGCATATTATTAAGGGCAACTGGCTGAGTAATTGGAGCCCTGTAACAGTCTTGAAGCCTTTGCCCTGAGGATGACTGATGAAATATGTAACTCCCGTCTTCATTTACTGAACTCCCTGACCTGCAGGGGGTACCAGACTAATGCGCTTAACAAGTTCCGCTACCTCCAGCTTCATGGAAGGCCAAATTCCATTTCTAATTAACTTAAAGTGCCACGTCTGCACTGACTGACAAGACACTCGGAAATTAAATTTTCTATATATTGGGAACGGTGAATGAACTAATATAATAAAATATTATAATACTATTTTCCCGAACTTTCCGGAACACGCGTACCATTCTTCCTGCTGAGAAAACGCGTTCTGTATGAAGCGTCCATAAGCCAGGGCGAATAAATCTCATGCTTTCAAAGAGACCGTAAGAACGCTGTTTCCAGTGTAGTTTGTACCATCTTTAAAAAAGAGATCTAATTAAAAAAACACTATTGTCTAGTGAAGTGTTAACTGGCTATGTGGATGTAACACTTGTATAGACGTTTATATTGAGGCATCTATAATTGTTCCTTGAGAATTTGTTAAAGGCCAACCATAAATTATGTGAAGATTGTGTTCTGCTTGGTTGGAAATCTGCACGGCAGTGTATGGGTCGGGATCAGATTCGTTTTAACCACCAAAATACTGTTTAGACAGATCTGACTGAGAATCTCCGTGCCTGTAACGTTCGGTTCGGTAACTCGACAGTCTATACTGGTTTTATGCAGTGCCGGATTAAGGCATGGGGTTTATGGACTGCAACCCAAGGGCCTGCGCCAGCTGAGATCCTCCAGAGATTGAATGAAATTATAAATATCAAACCTTATTTTAATTTTTCACTGCAGGCCGTTCTCCTTAAAACAAATAGTATTATTTTCATGAAAATGTTGGTAAGTACACGTACTATATTATATAACATTATGTCCTGGAAGTTAAATAGACTGATTTCAAAAATACAAAATTCGTGCTTTTATTTATGATTACCAGGGGCCGCACCTCACAGTATCTGTGGACCAGGGGCCTGCAAAATAGTGATCCGGTCCTGGATTTATGCATCTAACTAATTTGAATTTTGATCGTATTTCTGACGTGACAGGGCATGATCTGCTTCGGGTTTATCACAGATGTTTTCTATCATCACGCCGCTCTGGTAGTTTGCACTTTGCAGACCATTTCTTTTGTATTAGTCACGTTCAAATCCATGTACAAATCATCTAAATTACGTCCATGACATGTGCACTGTACTGAAATGTTGTACCTTTAAAGGGCAATCAGCCAATTACCAGCAAGAAACGATATCACCTTTGTTCCTGACTCAAAATCATGGTTCTGTATGGGCAGCCCATGCCGCTAGACATCTCTGCCTTGTAGTACAACATAGGTCAATGTATTGCTTTCCTCGTAGTCCCGCTCGAGTGCGTGTAGCGGGATGGTAATTATGACTTGGTAATTGGAGTAGCTGGCTGTCTGTCTGTCTAACTGATTTTGGACATATGTCTCCTTTCCGACTGTGTGTCAGTCTAACAAATTGCTACTCGTACTTTTGTTCAACGCATATTATTATAGAATACACAGTTATATAGGCCACAGCGGGAAAGCGACCAGTATTCGGTTTTTAAACATTCTGATTAATTGCCTCAGCGCACGGGTAAGCCTGGCGCTAGATTTTCATCTTAAATAATGTTAAAACGAAAAAAAAAAAAGATCACAGCTCAGAGAAATGTAGGCATTTTGAATTTTAACCCCTTCACTGCACAGTCCAGCCAAGTCCAGAAAATGTCCGGCCCAAGTTTGTGCGCCGCCTGAAGCCCGCAGCCTGGAGAATCTCAAGGCAGGGCAGTGTTGCTCAGGGCTGTCTTTACATCATTATGGACCCTGGGCAAAGCAAATTGTCTGCGGCCCCCCCGTTTCAAAAACCAATGTAAATTTGCATGCATGGGGCCCCCGAAACCCTTGCAGCCCCTGGACAACTGCCCAGTCTGCCCAAGAGTTAAGAAGGCTCTGGTGGAGGGTTAAATTTACTCTTTCTCAAAAAGTAAAAAGTGTGACAAGAACCGTTCTCTCACTGGCTTTCATGTCGATTTCTCACCCACCTTTGTAAATGATCAATCCTCCCCAAATACCACGCAATTCTTAAAAACCAGACCTTACCAGATGACACGTCAATGCCACTACCAACACGGGGGCGAAATTGTCCGGGCACGCCCAATCGAGCGGCAAGACCAGAGGAAAGGGAGAATTGCTGTCACTTCCTGATTCCGTAAAAAAATTGTTAGGATCAACGACGACGATGTGATTACAAGATATTGATTGCGTTTTTAGGATACCACTTTTTGCATGGTGGCACTGGCAACCTACGTCATGATACCAAGGAATGTCTGCCTCAATCTCTTCCCAGACTAATTTCTGGTAGACCCAACACGGATTTTACCTTGTCAGAAATGATCAGACACACCTCGTTCAGGGTTAGGGGATATAATCGGTTCCTAAGATTTTTTTTCTTCTTTCGATTCTTACTGAAAACAGCCGACTTTCTCTGCAAAATGTCGCCAACAGCCGATCTGCGGATGTGGCAAAGAAACCGCTTTAATTCATTTCATTGTTGACGACCAATTTTGAATAATGTATGTATTAATTTCATTTACCAACTCAACCCCACTGTCTTTGCGACAGACGGACGCATAATGAATAAAGGAATAGGACAGAAAAACTAAACCAGTTTACGTTTTCAACAAAGTATTCGTCGTCATCTTCTATTTAACCTGCGTTTATTTCTTATACATAAATCAAACTTGTTTTAATTACAGGATAAGTGTATAATTTCAAACACCACATGATAATACATTATTGTAAAGCAACTGTCATTTAAAAGCTATTAGTTTACCCATTTCACATAATTGTGTTAGTTTCAAATTAAGTTTCAGATGTTCTATAATGTCTGGATGATAATGACGCACATTTACACAATTTAGCAAGTGGGCATGCACTTAACAAACTCCTTTGTCTCCACGAGAGATTTAAGCTTATATTATTAATTTTCAACTACTGCCTGGCCATCTCAGACACGAATAGCAGCATTATATGATAAGGAAAAGCGCAACTTCTCCTTTCTTGAAGAAACAGAGAGCGAGAGAGAGGAAGAGAGAGAGAGGGAGGAGAGAGAGACTGAGAGACACACACAGACAGACAGAGACAGACAGACAGAGAGGGACAAAGAGAGAGAGAGAAAGAGGGGGGGGGGAATTTTCTTCTATAATTTTTCGCATGTTACTTTCTTTACTTTGGCCAGGCGAATGTTTACTTCCATTCCCAAACACAATTTATTATTTTTCTTCTTAAAGGGTATCCCCCCCCCCACCCCCCCCCCCCCCATTCGACACTCTTGTTCTCAGTTCAACCTTTCTTCAAGCTGTCATCACTGAACGCTGTCATCCAGCTCTCCAGCTCGCCGCCATAATGACAAAGGTCATGGTGTTGAAATCGCATATATCTGAAGACCTTGTGAATTCCGGCGGCACTGTACTATGTGACAGTTACTACCAATAAGGAAGAGTTAAGTCTTCTCCCGGACACAAAAGTACTGGGGAAAATATCACTTTCCCTGAGAAGAAGACAATGACCGCCTTTGTTTTTCTTGCATTTAGGCAGAGAAAGCGTTTTCAGCTGTCCTACTGGTTGAGTGGCAACCTTCAGTGTGATCGCATTACAGAGGGGAATTAATTTTCTATTGGTTCCTTCATCAATCTGCCCCCCCCCTCCCCCCTCGCCAATTTCTCTTCCTTATCCCGCCTAATGGTATCAGAAAATAAAAAAGACCTTTTAGTTATTTTCTTTAGGTCCTCTGGTACAAATCATAGGGTTTTCTGTAGGCGATGAAGCCTGGTAAATTGGATGACAGGCTTTCTTTTCAGGATCAATATAAGGACTACCTTCGTAAGAAGAATTCGCTGCCGCTGTCTAAAGAGGAAAAGCATCCTCCCTGGAGTGTTATATATTCCCATGGGACAAAAGTTCAAAAGATTCATTCATTTGTTCATTCATCCGTTCGCTCGTTCGTTCGTTCATTCATTCATTCATTCGTTCGGTCATTCAGTTTTCAACCTGTATAAAATTATCCACATGCAGCCCTCTGCTTTCTTTTGCGTTCATTTTTTTGTATGTCCCCCGAGGAGGCGTCAGAGATTAAAAAAAAAAACAACTTTAAATATTATAGGTCATTTCTGAATTTGCCACGACTTTCGCATAACATCTAGATCACCCCTGCAGGATGGTGTAAACACACCTTTTAATGCCCCACTGTAGTGTACACCCAGCCCAACTGTCACTCATCACATGTGTATAACATTTATCATAATTATATCAATAAGTTAAACTGTGCACATCTCCAAATCTCGATAGTTCTAGGGTGATTTACGCCTCAACGCTGCCCATCTGTATGCGAATTGTTTAATGTTAAACTACCCACTGCAGTTCTTAGCTTTCGCACCGAGTCTTCAGGTTTCATTCTTCGTTGCTTGCCACAAGTGATAAAAAAATAATAGTTCATTATGCACAAAAAAAAGTTCACGAATGAAAAATGTCGGAACAGCATCACTCTCATTGCCGTGAAGTAATTTTCTCTACTCTGCTCTCTCATTCTCTCCCACTATAATCACTAGATCTCTGTTTTTCAGTGTGAACTACACAAATCTGAGGACCACTCTTTAACCTTCCTGTTTCAGATACATGTTTGTCACATATGAATGAAAATCTTGCAGTCTCCCTTTTCAGACTTCAAACTCGCTCTTGGACATCGGTGTTTCATTCATTACTTGTTTCTGTGTTTGCTTCTTTATTACTTCTGGACACTTACAGGCGTTTTGGCTAAGGATTGCAGCATGATTCTGGTCATCTTGAGTGATTGGTCATCAGATCCAGATCGATACACGGCCAGCAAGATACGCTGAAGACCCGTCCGAGCACCTGAAAAATGGTCCGACTGCTGCGGCTCTGCCAACAAAAACGTCACGTAAGGCCTCAGGATTTCTATGGCAACCTGTTGGATTCTGGGGATACAGAAAAAAAAATGACAGCATATTACACATGGCTTTTTTTCTAAACAACAACAATAACAACAAACCAAATTTCACGCTGGGCTTTCAAAGAGAATCCCAAATAGTATGTCTCCCAATTTCTCCCCATCTTCGGCGCCAGCCTAACAGAAAACAAAAGTAAGAAAAGGAAAAAACAGCCGCATGGGAACCCCTGTCAGGGCTAAGACAGAAAGAAAGTAGGCAAGGAAGAAGGTCAAGACAAGGACGAGGGCAAAGGCAACCACTAGGAAGCCATTTTGAGGGCTAAGAAAGCCAGGAAGACCAAGAAAACAACAACAAAACAAGTACAAGAAACAAAAACAAGAAAAAAGAGAGGTGAACCAAAAGCAGTGAACCTCCATAAACAAAGACCTAAACCCGCATTTAGAGAGAAGAACTAAGCATTTGCGCTAAAACAAATAAAACAAACAATGTGGTTTTTCTTTCAACGCCATCATACTTTGTGTTTCGCCTCTACACTCCGCAGGAAATACACGTTCCCCACGCATTTCAAACTCTGATTTTCAGGCATTTCCTTTAATTGCATTTAAGACATCGCCCATCTGCTTTCATCTAAATGCCAATTTAACCCTACAAACGTGCTGCAGAATGCACGTTCCAGATGCAGCCAAAAAAAACCACACGACAGGGCGTGTGAGAAAATAATAATACAAGACAATCGGGGCGACCAGAAAACTGATACAAAACACATTAATGCTGATGAGCTTTCTTGGCGTCATTGATACGAATATGGCACGAAGATGAGTTCTCGTAGCTTGTCTGCAAATCATATATTATTTCGTCACTGTTCCCTAGGACTGTAGTAACTCAAAAATTCATAAAATCAACTTTCATGGTCAACTACATTCAAAGACGCATCGACTGACCTTGGTTTTAGACTCCCAAGCCGAAAAGTAATCAAATAGCAAACTTTCAAAACTTAGTGGTAACTAGGCCAGAAGTGGTAAATAAAACAGTTTTTTTTTGCTTCTCTTGAAGAATAGTCAAAACCAGTTACTACAGCTTTAGGGAGCGATGACGATTTCATTCAAGCCGCCATGTTTGAACGGTGACAACGGAGAAAACTGGATGAAGAACCATGGCAACACGGTGTTTCTTCCTATTCCATCAGCCTGAGGGTCATTTGTATCGACAAGACACCACCTGCAGTTAACAGATTAAAATTAATTTTCACGCTGTCAAGATGAACCCAAAAACGCTGGGGAGTTTCGCTTCATTACCCAAACGGATTTTTAAAAAAAAAAGGAAAATCTTGGTCAGGATGTCATGCATGTCGCAATAAAAATCTAGAACATTCCAACATGAAAAGTGTTCACGGCATTTATTAATTGCAAGATATCGATTTAAATGAATTGCCATCATCCTGTAAAGGAAATTCCGGCGTCACCTAAAAAAAAAAAAAAAAGACATTTCATTTACGCAATGATTAAAATTTCTTCTTCAAGTTATTTTATTCCCTGCAGAAAATCTTTAATTACCGTGTATGCCAGTTTGCGTCCATGTAATCCAAAAGTAAAAAAAAAAAAAAATGGGACGTCAAAAAATTGGGAATCTAGAGGATGAATGCTAGCTAAAACAGCAATTATCTGCTTTTTGTTGTGTTGAGAAAGTGCCTTTTTCAAACATGTCCCCGTTAAAGGGTTTTTAGTATCTCACTCTAGAGATCCGTGTTCAGCCTATACAGAAAATGCAAAGAATGAAAACTGGTGCATTCGCATTCAGGTGAGAAATAAAACAGAGAAAATTGTACCGTTCTGGTCAGCTCAGCAAACAAAATGCAATATTGTTAAAACTGTAACGATATGCTGTGATGTCACCTCATTATCTATTTTTTAAAAAACTGCCAAGGGAGTCTTTAAAGTTGAAATGAACACCTAAATACAACAAAACTTCCTGAAGTCCCAAGTAATTAATAATTGTTTAACTTTTTCTCTCCTGCCTGCGATGCTATGTTGTGAAGAAGCAAGATTGTGCAGAGCACTTCATTTCTTTTGTATGATGTATGCAAAGACAAACAAAATAAATGATGGACTGGTAATGGAAGGATGGATGGAAATGCCCAAGTATGATGGGTGAATGAAGTTACAGAGAGCAGGTTGGGGAATTGGAAACAGAAGATTGCTCGGTCAGACTAATGGTGTCTCGGATATTGGAATGGTGGTCAATGTCATATCCAGGACCGTTTCTCTCTGATCAGTCTCTTACATTTTACAAGTAAACTGTAAGAGTCAGTCTCTATCGGAAAGGTTTAATTCATGAAGCTATTATAGAACTAATCACTAATTCTCCAGTCACTCACTCACGTCTGGAAGGAAAACCCAAACGGACGAAAAGGAAGAGGAATACCACAAAATCATGAAATGGTGAACGGTCATCCTTACAGATCAGGGTTTCTCAGTGTGGGGCGTGGGACTTCAGAATGGGGCTTAGAGATTTTTCACAGAAATCTTCATTTCATAATGTTAACTTAACTGCATAGATGAACCGTTGTATGTTTATGACGAGTTGATGGTTTTTAATTAAAACTTCTTTTGGATGACTTTGATACATACTGAATATATAAATACATGTATCTTTAAAATCTTTTAGTATAATTATTTATACTACATGTATATACAAACTTGGTCCGATCGTGGTAGGGCGCGTGCTTTTTTTTTTTTTTTAAACTGCAAGTGGGGAGCGGGACTAAAACGATTGAGAAACACTGTTGTAGATGAACAATGGGTAGATACTTGCAGACAGAAAGGCAGTCGGACATTTGGAAGAGAGACAACCCAATGCCAATGCTGAAACAGGTCATGTTGACACAGGACGGAGCGCCGTCATTTGTCTTTTGCGTGATACTATCTATCTTCGGTACGATTAGGATCAACATTTGGCAAAAAACGATCTCAGTCTGAAAAACGGCGGGAAGACACAGCCACAATTACTGTACACGGTGGCAGGGCCGGCTTTAGGGCCAACTGAACTAAATGCTCCGACCTGGGCCCCGTGCTTATGGGGGCCCGTGCTAGGGATTACAGTCTAGTTTTGTCAGGTATATCACATATCATCAACATACATGTGCACCTAACATCACGTTGACGATTTACAGAGAACAACAACACTAATAATTATTGGGCCCTGCAACTCCCGAGGCCGACCGGCCCTGTATTAATAGTGGCATGGTAAGATGGCCCCCAGCTGTGCTTAAAAAAGGACAGAACATTTTAAACCACGTTGCCTTCAACGCCACTGGCCAGGTATAGGGGTTTACCTATTGCTCTGGAGATTTATATTTCAAATACTTCAAAACTTGGAACAGCTTTACATATCTTCCTATCTTTCCCATCATGTAAACGCCCCTTCAGCATAATTTCAGAACTGGAAGTTCGAGTAAATAAATCACAGAAATCCAAACATTCGTACAACTCACACGAAGTCGTACATGAGTTCTGGCGTGATCTATCCTGCCGCCGTGCCGGCCCCCTTTTACCCCCAATGCTCTGTTTTCATCTTGCCTGACGGAATAAGGGACAGACAGGATGAACGAAGACGTAATGATGGAAAGAAGAACAGATAAAGGGATTACGAAAATGAGGAAAAAGAGTGGAAACGACAATGTAACAACATGAGAAAAGCGGGGACGGCGACGAAAGAAATAGACAGAAGATGAGAAATGATGTCCACATTAAGTTTCTCAAGACATCCACAGCTAAGACCAAAGGGGCTCAGACAGGCAGCAATATGGACTGACATTAGAGCTCTGGCCCAGCCCATCTCTTTAGAGTTAACGGTATAAGCTTAGAAAAAAAAAAGACATGGATTTGAAAGCTGTAAAGTCCGGACTCTGTGACCCAGCAAATAGAGTTTATTATGACCGTAACTTGGAATGGAAATGTCTACTCAATAAAAGTAAAACAAGAATCTCAATCTGGGGCTGTCCTCGGCTTATTCTTAGAGGCAAAAGCTGCAATATATTAAAGTCTAGGTTTTCTAGCAAAAACCTAATTCAATTATTTTGGAAGAAGCGCATGTTAAAATTCCACAAGAGTGATGAATGTTTCTTCCCTAAGAAGCGTGTAACTTTAAATAATATATCCAAGCCATAGCTCGGAAGTGCTGATTCTGAAAGGCGGTACCAGTTTCTGAAAAATATCCACGACGACAAACCTAAAAGACCCATTATTTAAAGTTATATCATAAACACTACACCTTCCGGACAACAGATGGGCAAAAAGCTGCACTGAATGCAGGCCTAGAAAAGGAAAAAGAACAAGAGGATGCCCCGAGAGACGATGGAGAGATAAGATTGTGCTGACAGGTGAACATGCATGGACACAAGGGAGGAAAAACAGAGAGGACTGGAGATGATGGGAGGAGGGCTACGTCCTGCAGTGGGCGGACCAGGCCTGACAAGAACAAAAGAGAATTTTAATAAGCAGGACAACAGATATGACAAGTACAGATATCTGAGACTTATTCGGAAGAAAACATTCCACCTGCATTTGGATGGATCATGAAATGAACTAACTGGATGGACCATTACATGTACTTTTGAGTTGCGTCATGTAGTTAGCAATACTTCAACCATGTAACTGTTACTGATGTGCCAACCAGCAACCCATAATGAAATGTGAGGCGATTTTGAAGGCTCTCGGGCTTTGCTTATTTCAATCTCAACAGGAACTCTAGGACTTTGTTCAAGTGCATTCTTCAGTTTGAGTATAACAGCTAAGGACTGGTGCATTTCCGGAAGAGCTACCGTGCTATCTGAAGGGCCGTCTTAACATCGGTACGGCTCCGCTGGGCAAAGCAATAGGCTGCGGCCCGCTTCCTACGCAACTACTCAGAAATTTGCGTGAATAGTGTCCCCTCCCAGGCAATTGTCCAGTGTGCCCATGAGCTAAGACGGCTCTGACCATCTGGCTAGGTCTTCCGAGTTTACCTTTCGTTGCTAATCTAATCATCTGCTTTCAATGCTTTTCGGCTAAGTACCTACATTTCAGATTTGATGTTCCTCTTCAATTTCTTGAGAAACGTCAGTCGCTGTCATGCAGCTAGCTCTCCAGTTTTAACATGGGGCATTAAATTCAATCGCTGCTCCACCTACCACCCCCAGAAGGCGGTTATCTTCTCTCTACATTCAAGTAACCCCAAGGGTATGGAAGGGTGGGTGTGCAATTTTGCTCGCAGGTTGTGAAATACATACCCATACATATCGTTGGTATCTTGCACATTCATTAGAAAACGTCTATAATATCTAATGGGTCCGTCTTTGATGTCTCCTTTTTTAGTGCTATAAGATTTCTTGTGGTCTGGCTTTTACGACTTGAAAAATGTGATCGTGTTATAAAGAGGATAGTTTCACATGGCGGGGCCGACGCAACAACAACAAAAAACATATCGACATTTGGAAATGAATTTCAAAAGATTTCTATGGTTTATGATGATGTATTTGTTTTCCTAGATGGAATCAAACACACATCTATAAAGCCAAGACATTTTTTCCCTGCTAGATCTTTACATCCATCAAGTCTACAATTAATTCTGTCCTGTCGCGCACCTAAAGAACATCCAAAGAACATCTTGATGTCCGTGAACGTAGATCGGGAGGAGGGTGAGGGGTACTGAGGAGGACTGCATGTGTGTGTGTATGTATGTATGTGTGTGTGCAGGGGGGTTACGTCTCTCTCTGTGTCTATGTATGTCTCTCTCACTCTATGTCTCTGTCTGTGTGTCTCTCTGACTATCTGTCTCTCTCTCTCACTCACATTTGTCATCGTCTTCTCTCCATTTAACAATTTCATAAAAACACACACACACACACACACAGAGAAAAGAAAACTCTCACTCTGTATGGAATATTTTCGAATTTTTCCACTTGTGCAACACTGAAGGAGAACCGCGAGACTAGAAAGCAAAATGAGATCAGAACCAAAGTATCTGTTCCGGAAAAAGTTTTCTAAAACTCTGGGCTTTTTTTTCTTTCAGTGGCTAAGACAGCGAAATTTGCCCCGCGCACGCAACTGAACTTTACAAGCTGAGTCAGAAGCTTTGCTTGTGTAGACCTGTTTCTGCTTTCAGATTTCATCTGCTGGCATCAGTTTGCTTCAACATGCTGCCCGTTTCTTTGATGGAGATGGTAAAAGTGCTCGGATTAAAAAAAAAAAATTGTGGGGAGACAATACTATATAAACACTCCCGCCATTAGACAACTTCCAGTCGTTCTGGAGCTGCTCGAGATATTATACCTTTGATTATTCGCATGGAGTGACAGAAAATCACTAGACCAGTGTTTCTCAAACCTTTTCTGTTCCACGAAGCACTTCAAGTTTCAAAATAAACAAAAAAGAGTCATGCGTTCCACCATGATCGGACAAAGTTGCAATACAATATAATTCTATCCATACGCTCCATTCTGAAGTCCCACGCCCCACCAAAATATTGCTACGCCCTACCATGAGAAACACTGGACCGAATTTCAGGGAATATGCATTATAATCTTAACTTGCCCACACATAGGGATTGTTGAAAGCAAATCCTGTGCAAGTGAATGCTGTGAACTTTTTTTTGTGTGCGAATAGCACTCTTTTCAGTCGCTCCAAATCAAATGAAAAAGACGGACTGATCGACCCTACGATGTCCTTCCCCATCTTATAAGATTTCCTGACGTTGTGTCTGGCTCGCTGCAGGATAATGCCATCAGTGACAGTGTTTGTTCTAAATAACGTGCATTAAAATATCTATACCTAAACTTGTTGAGCAGTGAGTGTCGTGCATGGTGGAGATTAAATTAAAAATCAACCTGTTACAAAACGTCTTTCTCGTTTTTTTCTGTTCCTAAAGCGGGCCTTTGCAACATATGTATGTACTTTGTGGAGTATTTGCCATATAGTTGTATGCGTCATTTTTTGGATTTCGGGGTTTTTGTCATGAAAATGGTTCTCTCACTCCTAATTTCATTACATATAGACTAGATGCATTCCAATCGGTTAAAAACTTTTCGAGGTACGTTTTTGTGATGTAATCTTGTCCTCTGATTTTACACAACTCTCCAAACTTTCGATCCTCATTTTCTCGAAAAGACAAAAATGCGCATACAACAACATAGAAAATACCCATCAATATTTTGGCGGGCCACATTTTTTTTACAAAGGAGGAGACTGTCAGACTGGCGAAATGTCATGCAGTAGGACTTTAGGAGTTAAGAATGCACAGATTGCAATGAGACCTGTGAGAGAATTTCAAGGCATGAACTCGCGTTTGTTCCACTGCAAGTCTTGGCTTTCTTGAAGGCGCGCGTGAACTCGCGTGGCGTGAGGTCCCGCTGGTCTGACAGAACCCTGAAGTACCCTAGTGACTCTACGAGACATTCTGCTATTGGGAATTGGAAACAACACTACGGATTCACATGCAATCCATTCTATAACTCTGCGTGATCCTGTGTATCTCACGGAAATTTTATTGAATAGACGTCCACTTTTCCTGTCTTATCTCAAATCACATAACTCATTTGGTAACAATTTTAATAATCCCAGGCAGGTTCATGACTTCGTCTTATCAAATCAGCAAAAGGTGTCAGTTTAGGGCAACGAGATAACATTGCATTTCTATAGCTTTACACGTGATGAACAAAAAAATTAAGAAAAAACGAAAACGAAATCCTTTTCAATTTACGATATCATACGCATCCTATTGTCTCGCTGACCTACACTTTTATCATGCCAAATTAGTTCAAGAACCTGAAACACCGAAAGCCAATTTGGCACATTAAGAAACATTTTATTCGTATTCTTCTGGCAAATCTTCATCGTATAGATATATCTCTGTTACTAATTTCATCTGTATTCCGGGATTTTCTGTCTGGTTCGTGATCATCCTGTGATACTTTAATACTGTTTCCTCTAATGTGATTTATTCTTGTGCGATAAAGTCCAGAAATACATTATTCAGATTTCCTAAATATTTTGAATCAGTGTCGACAGACGTCTGGATCCAATATCTGGCGCTTATTGAATAAAACTCCTGGCTGTTCAGCAGTTTGTTCATAAGGTACTTCAGGTTGTTGAGACAGAAGTAATGAGGTAGCCCGGCAGAAAAAACAAGCGACTATCAGCTGATTTGCCAGGAATAGCAAGCAAAGGGAGTGAGAGACAAGAGGGGGCTGAAAGAATAATGACAAGGTGTCAGGCCGGAACAAAAGGAACCAAAACAATACCAGACATATTTCCTGATGGAAAAAATGATAAGACAGAGAAAGAAAAGGTGGAAGGTACTCAAGGTGGTAATGGAATTCGCTAATGTTGAAAAACAGTGAGTACAATTCGCATTCGAGCTGGAGGAATAGTTGGGGGGCGGGGAAAAATTGCACTTATAAAATTGAAAAACAAAAAGGGGCGGGGGGGGGGGGGGGGAGGAGGTATAATACGAAAAGTACAAACGCTCCATTTGGGTAGATTGTTTTACCCTCCTATCCCAGAGTAAGCTTTTCATACGTTTGGCATCAGCCTACCCATCCCTTTCTCTCTTGTAATATCATAAAAACCACAGAAAAACTTCGAGCGTCCATGCATTTGGCGGACGGACGTGCTTTGGTGCTGCTAACGAAGCAAGAACTCGCAGCTAAGTAAACTGTTTCGCTTCGTTTCTATATATTTCCTGTTGAAATCTTTTATTGTTCGATGTTTTTTTTTCACTTGACAAAGGCGAAAGCCGAAAATTTTGTGCATTTTCTGTCTTCTCTTCAGTTTGCTTTGTATTGTTTGGGTTTTATTTCTCATGCAGGGTTTCGCAACATACAACCTTTTCTTTTTGTCCAATTTTGACTTTCTCTCTTATAGGAGCCTACAACTATTAGAATAACAAATGTCTATAACAACTTGTTCTTCGAAAATCTAGGTGCTATAAATTATGCATAGACCACTTGAAAAAATAAAATAAATTACAAAACAAAAGTTTTCAAGTCATTACCATATTGGAAAAGCGCACTGCGAGCAAGTCCCCGCCCTCTCCCCTTCACCCATCCGAGCTTAAGTTCCCTTTGGGTGGCCCCTAAAGATAACATGAATGAATACAAGCCGAGGAAGAAAGATAACAAAAAATGAAAAACACAATCCAAAAGATAATGATTGTTCATAATACCCACAACGTCATCATTCACTGCTATCCACAGCCTCCTTCCATGGGAAATGGCCGATAAGCTGTGGGGAGGAAAACGGGTACAATTCACGCAACCTGGGCTCTTGCGATACTTCATTAACTCTTGAATTCGGTATCGCCATTTCATATTTAATGCACCCTTGCAGTGATCAAATTCTCTTCCCCATTCCTCTGAACGAAATGGATTTGTTCTTGTCGTTTCTAAACTCGCCCAGCTTTCCAGTCGCACCTCAACTTTCCAGAAGATCTTATAAACACACGATCAAACAAACAAACAAACAAACACAGCAAATCGTCACCGTTCCCAAAGACCGTAGTAATTCAAAAATTCGAAAAATCAATTTTATATACATTCAACTACATTCAAAGCCGCTTCGAATGAGCTTAGTTATAGACTCCCAAACCCAAAAATTAGAGATAGCAAACTTTCAAAAAAATTCCTCGCAACTAGACTAGTTGTGCTAAAATAAAACAGTTTTTTGCTTCTCCGGATAAGTTGCCAAAATCAGTTACTACAGTTTTAGGGAAAGGTGACGAAATATAAACGTTATTGCAGTGAAAGCTCCTATCCAAAACCAGCCCGATAAACCCTCACATTTCATTTAAATTATATGCACACTTTACACTGATATATATATGTAAGTATTTAAAATTTTTATGGAAGTATTTAACTGTAACCGGTTCTCAAATCTTGCTGTGTTTACATGCACAGTGACACGCCCACCTTAGCCACCCACATGCTGGTTTTGCCAGGTCGAGCAGGTACAGAATTAATGACTGCATCTTAGGTAAGCTCAAAGGTGATGCACCAGTTCGTTACAGGCGACGCCAAATCTGCTCTTGATATCTTTCGGGATAAGAAATTGGATAATGAGCAGTGAGAAAACTCGGTTCTTGATAAAGTGACGCCAGGCTGGTTAGTGTTATACTGCTAGCGGAAATTTAACACACACTGGTGGGTTTCCTCTCTCTCTCTTACTTTGTAATTCTTCATTGTGGGCTGTATCTTCGGGTACTCGGCAGCTTGTTCATGTTTTCCTTTTTTCTTT
This sequence comes from Onchidella celtica, assembly GCA_963931925.1. NCBI lineage: Eukaryota > Metazoa > Mollusca > Gastropoda > Systellommatophora > Onchidiidae > Onchidella > Onchidella celtica. Next base: position 21,078,851 of record OZ007567.1, read on the forward strand.
CTTTTACTTTAATGTTCTTTTCGCTGCTTAAGGATCCAGTTTAGGAGGACGTGAACTGCAAAGGAGATTAAAACAGAAAAAAAAACAAAAAACATCTATGTGGTGGATGCGTGGATAGATGATTTTATCTTACCTTTCATTTTCATGTTTCAGCTGTAGGGTGGCTTGCTCCACAATAAAAGGCCATGCTTCTGGTCTATTAGTCACTACACTGATGAGCGGATGGGGAGGACTCCTGAGGAAGAAAAATAAAGGGGACGGATATTGCATTTTATGCAACAACTCCAGGTGCGGACAGCAACATTCTCAATACAGAAATTGGTGATATCCTCGCTGGGTTTGTAGATCAAGCTCTACAAAACCTGCACCTCCATGTTACTTAAGCCAGGATATCTCCTGCTCATTTCCCATTGCTGCCAACGGCATGGCCACATCAATTTCACTGTGGTCTGAGATGACAAATTTGAGACAAAGGTTTGGAGACGTGACTTAAAGTGAGACTTCTCAGATTTGAAAGAGTAAAAAAATGTATTATTATGTTCAAACCAACCACAACATGAAAAGATATGTCTCATTTTCTGACAAAATGAAAGAGATGATTTTGTTAAGGGCATGTTACAGGCATGGCTCTGTGAGATGGCGACACCTGGCTTGTGTCTGCACCCAGGTACTCTCCATTACTTAGCTTAACGCTAACATACCAACAGAATGCAAACAAACAAAAAAAGACTATGACAAACATGAGTTTACACCATATGCCACGCAGTGAACAGATGCAACGCGGCATTGCATGAAATGAAACGGGACAAAGGGGTAAACTAATTGTGATGTTCTGAGCTTCAGTAATTACATACCTGGAAATGGTGTGATATTATTGTGCAGTATTTCAAAATTGTGCAGTATTCGAAAATGTTACTGAACGATTAATTTGATTAATGATGAAAGATGAGTCTACAACAGTGCATCTTTCAAAATGCTAGAATCACTCTAAACAATAATTGTAAAAGTGGAACCTACAGCCTAATGTACCATAGAGTTTGCAAAATAATAATACAAAAATTTATTGAATCAAATGCTATACATGCATTGTCACTAAATGGCAGGTCCCGAGTGGTGTAAGCAAAGATACCGGAACTATAAGATAGAGAGCTAGTGCTTTTGGCGTGCACATACTTCGCACCACCACATAGCGGCAAACGCGCGGAAGTCATGAAAAGTGCCGTATTTTACAAAGCCAAAGAGGGAAAATATTGAATTTTGTTCACTGTTCGGCTATCGCTGTATGCCTTCACTGACGTCACTTATTGTGGAATTATAACCTCAATCCCTTTGAGGAAAACTGGGTATTTTTTTTTTTTAGTCGTAGTAGCAGTGTCACAGTTTTGCATCAGAAATTTACCACTATATCAAGCATTCTTTTCATACTATGCGCCATGGGCCCCGGCCCCCGATCAGCGCGCCAATTGTGTGCACGGTTTTTTTAGCGGTGCGAAGATGACAGTGTCTCTATCACATCATTTCTAGTATCTATATTAATAAAAGTGAAACCTTACGACAACTGCAGCGCGCCTTTCGCTACTCCTCTCTTAATGCTGATTCGGTGGCCCTCAGATTTCATACAGCGCTTAGTATAGACTGCCGTCGTGTCCTCGGCACAGAAAATACCAAAAAAATTAATAACTCGCAGAACTTTTGTATTAGTTGATAGGTTGCGACACATTGGCGTTCGATCTATTTTTTCGGCAAATTAATGTAACTAAGATTGGTTCCGGTATAGACTGTATCACACTCACAAAACAACTTCCGGTTAGGACTGATTTGAATGATGATATTAAGTTAGACTATCAAGTATGAAACTCTGTGTGTGTTCTCAATGTGCCTAGACTAGGAAAAAGAAAGGGTCTAGAATTGGGAGATTGACGCTGCAGGGCCAAAAGTGTGTTCACTGACAAACAAACTAACCCGTGCGCAAGTCATAGCCATTATTTTGACTGATGCTGGCGGGACGCGCAGGACGTCAACGCGCAAAGGGAGAGCAGTAAAACGTATCTCAAAACAAACAAACAAGCAAAAATAAAATAAAGCTAAAGAAACAGGCAAAATGAAGCAGGTCCATAATAATCACCCAGAACTGAAACTAATAAATCGATTTATCCCGGGAAGGGCCGGGAACTCAGCTAGTCTTTGTTGTAAGGCTGGTGGCCGGCTGAGTCAAGTCTGTTTAGTCTTGGTTTAGGTGTGAGATGTGGAATGTGGAGCTAAACGGGACCTCACACACAGGCCAGGTGGAAACAAGTCTGTCTCAGCAGTTCCGGCGCGCCAAAACTGTTCTAAGTCAACTGGCGGGAGACTGGCCTCGCCTGCTGATTCAAAACCTGAACAAAACCGACTTGATTACAGCGCCCTATTAGCCTCTTTGAACATTATAAAGCATGTAGGCGTATTCGGTATCAACCCTTTGACAACTGGCACTGTGAAAGCTACATTTTCTCAAATCCAGTTTATACTGAGATCCAATTATTTCAGTTATTTTCAAAGAAGGTAAATATGAATCTAAATTAGGATGTTAAGCTGTATTTAAAGGCTAGTCACGGAGAACCAAAAAAGAGTGAAACCGATGAGGCACACAGTTATGCTGTTTCAGTATTGAAAGGGTTAAGTGGCAAGTCCGCAGTGCCGTAAAACGCGTTATACATCATAAAAAATTTTATTATACGAGAGTCGAGAAGATCACATAATGCATGCCAGATTTCACATCTTTGAAACATCACGAGGGCTTATCAGATTATATCACATTTCATTTGTTACAGCCCATCAGGTAGAAATAAAACAAACAAACAAAACAAAAATACTGAATTCGCCCTTGAATCCTCTAAAGCCGAAAATGCCATCTACGAAACAGTATTCGAGATAGAAATGTCTCGCTTTAAACAGAAAACATTAGGCATATTTCCTTCCATGCCAATGTAATTTGATAACGGCTTATAATATGGGACAAGTGGGACGTGTAGTTGAAATGCTGTTAAATTATTTCACGACATAAACTGTCCTTATTCTATTGGGTTTTTTTCTCTTTATTCCCAGGACCCAGAGGGGTCCTTTTTTTTTCTCCGTTGTGTGGTGTTTATGATTAATACCATGTGTGAATTCTTACATTAATTACTTGCTGTTCATGCTGTGTTGTAACCAAACATGGAATCATTGTGCAATCACCACTAGTGTCCGATAACCAGACCACAATGTAACGTGATCCAGAGCACTGACGTAAATAATTATGACCGTCTGGGCCAACATAACAAAAACACAAACAACTTTTGTCAAAAACAGCAACAACAACAACAACAACGACAACGACAAAAGCTAGGTCAACTTTCACTCAGAAGAGAGGGTTTGAGTTTGGGGAAAGCACGTCAACACAGTAACTGACATATTGTTCTAGGAAGATGCAAGACGATGGAAGGACTATAGCTCAGAATGAAAGGGCAGAAGGAGACCCTAGCAGAAGCTCCCACCAGTCACCCGCTCAGAAGAGAGAAAATGGTATGTTGGGAAGTTATGAATGAGAAATTATTGTCATATCACATACCAAACAAACAAAAAAATGAATTTCCGGAATCCCACCGGATCGTGGATTTAAACTCGGTCAATGAGTGCCCTAGACCCGTTTCAAATTTCAAGCAAAGACATCTTACATCTTTATTTATTTGAATTCCACATCTAACAATGCATGTTACAATACTTTTTGAGCTCTTTTATATATCCCTCTCCCCCTTTTCAACTTCTCAGTGGTGACACAAAAGGCCCCAAGGCGGAACCTGTCTCCACTCAATCTTCCATTTCTTCGCGCGTTTTAATTTGCGCAGAGCACGGCAGACGTTTATTTCCTGTACATCCATATAGTACCTCACAGAATACTCCCCGCCCCCCCTCTCTCTCTCTCTCTCTCTCTCTCTCTCTCTCTTTCTAACTGTGTGTGTGAGAATGAGAATAAAATACATGACATCAGCTGGTGAAGACATCAGAAATACAGGTATACCTGTATCACAATATTTAAAAAAACAACAAATAGCGGAACATCTTCATGACGTCAAATGCATAAGAACTTCCTCGGGAAAGAATGTGCTGAAAGCTGGTGGTACATAAAAAAGACTTGGGGAAAAATATTTCATGTATCAAGACTCTGGCATCCAGCCCCCTCCCCCTCCCACCCCCCCCCTCTCTCTCTCTCTCTCTGTCTTTATCAATCTCTCTCTCTCTCTGTGTCTTTCTCGCTGTTTAATTTTCTCTGAGTCTATCTGTCTGTTTCTCTCTCTTTCTCTTTCTCTCTATCTGATTCGAGCCGCATCGAGTGCAAAAAGGGGGACCTCAAGTTATATTCATAGACCTAGTATTTCAGAATCAATATGGCTTTGATTATGTTATTATTAGATACTAGCTGAGTCCCGGCCCTGCCCGGGATAAATCGATTTATTAGTTTTGAGCCTGGGTGATTATTATGGACCTGCTGCATTTTGTCTGTTCCTTTAGCTTTATTTTATTTTTGTTTGTTTGCTTGTTTTTAGATACGTTTTACTGCTCTCCCGTTGCGCTTGACGTCCTGCGCGTCCCGCCAGCATCCGTCTAATGGCTATGATTTGCGCACGGGTTAGTTTCTTTGCACATCGCAAGAAGTGATTTATAACGTCATGTGTTGATGGAAAAGAAATATTATAATATTTTCCTAGGCATATTGAAAACACAAACCTGTACTTTTGGCCCTGCGGCGTCAGTCTCCACCAATTCCAGACCCCTTTCTTTTTCCCAGTCTAGGCACATTGAGAACCACACCAAGTTTCATACTTGATAGTCTAATCCTCAATCTCATCATTCAAACCAGTCCTAACCGGAAGTTGTTTTGTGAGTGTGACACAGATACCGGAACCAATCTCTATTACATTAATTTGCCGAAAAAAATAGATCGAACGCCAATGTGTCGCCACCTAGAAACTAATACAAACGTTCTGCGAGTTATCAATTTTTTTGGGGTATTTTTTGTGCCGGCGACACGACGACAGTCTGTATTAAGCGCTGTACAAAATCTGAGGGCCACCGAATCAGCATTAAGAGAGGAGTAGCGAAAAGCGCGCTGCAATTGTCGTAAAGTTTCACTTTTATTAGTATAGATTCTGAACACGAGGATCCAGATAATGAATTCGTTCATTACCAAATGCATTGTACAGAGTCCATATATAGATTGCACTAAGCCTGAAGGTCACCTACCAGAATTCCTAACATGGACAGAGAAGCCTTGGTATGTTATATAAATAGAAATGACAGTTTAAAAACACGTTCCATAAGTTTGTCCAACTTTACAGATCACATGACACAAGTTTATTACACTTTATATATCACGATTCAAAAGTTTATTGCAGTTTATATAATACATTTTGTAAGTTTATTTATTTCAAACATAACTGATAAGACCTGTGTTATCTTACTTCCAAACTCGGTGGACAAAAACGGCTAAAAAGCTGACTCATTTCGAACTCGATTAACAAATTTCATTTAGAATATTATTACGAACATGAAACTTCATAAGGACGACTGTCCTTACCAAGGCCTTTCCATAATTCTAATTCTAATTCCATAGTTCTAATTTATGAACTCTGCAATCTTGCATCAATTCTGATTCACTCTGTTATGATGCGCATGTGTGCGGGACTTGCAGTGAACAGCAATGCCTCGCAGGCTAATGGCTTGGCAAGTTGACACACTTTCCGAGATAATTAAAATATAAATAAGCAAACAAAACTACAAAACAAAGTTTAATATTTTTCTTCACAAAAACCGAGCTCGAGGTGAATTTTATCCATCTTGAAAATTGAGGGGGCCTGAAGGGATGTAAGTGCCACTTGACTGCTTTTGAGAAGAAAAAAAAAACGAAAAAAAAAACCATTTCAGTATAAACCAATCGAATTTATTTAACGTTTGCAATACTGACGTCGTCTCTTCGACTAAATCATTAAAATATTAAATTGGATTGGTTTATATTGAAATGATGTTTTTTTTTTTTGCTTTTTATTTCTTCTCAAAAACAATCAGATGACACTCTAATTCTAACTCCCCTCAGTTTCGTTTCTCGACCACAAAGGAGAAGTTCGCGGAGCACGCTTCGCAAGTCTTATCTTTAGATAGTTACAGCAATGTTATGGACAATTGCCGTATGCACCAATCACTTTTTAATTCTAGAATGAAATATTCTCTATTGTTCTTTCGTTTTTGTACACCTAATAATAATAATTAGTCACCACAAAATGGAAATAATCAAAGAAGGAATGAAGCATAGCGATAGGTGAACTGTTTTTTTTTTTATGTCTTGTGTATACTTTTGTTTGTCGTATCAGTCTATTTTTCACAATACCGCAGATCAGAATAGATCACGTTGTGATCTGGAAAGTCAAACTATAATTATAACGGATGGGGATAAAGGAAAGTACTACATTACATAAGTCAGTATACGCTATACAGTGGTATATACAACTTACAGTATCTTATCCATCTTATTACAGTACACAGTGTTTCTATTCACATCCACCCCAACCCTTATTTCCTCCCAGAGGGCTTGTGTGTCTGTGACATTTATTTATTTTTCTATCGCTCACTGATCGGATTGTGTAGAGCAATTTTCAATCAACCTAAAGGATAGCCGGCCAAAAAAAAACAACAACAAAAAAACAACCAAAAACCTGTTGGCGGGTCGTAGGTCGCCCTTGTCTGGTTTTGTCTGACAACAAAATAAACTACATAAACAGCACCAGCTCATTACAGCCAACGGGGGCACATCCATAATGTACGCACGCCCTGTGAAGCGTTATTGGAGGAAGGGGGGGGAGGGATGCTGACCCCGACGTATGAAATGCGTACACGGGGCAGGGAAAAAGGGCCTGGGGAGCGTATTTACACTTTGCAATTATGGTCACAAATTAAAAAAAGTGATTTTATTTATATACATAGATAGATATTTGTTTTCCCACAAGATTATTATACATCTACCTGAACAACACTGCACAAGTAATCCTCTAGTGACCCAGTGTCCCTTATTTGAACAAGTTACCCGAGACCAAATTTTGCATTTTTGATACATTTCCAAATTTTGCATTTTTGATACATTTCCAAATTTTGCATTTTTGATACATTTCCAAATTTTGCATTTTTGATACATTTCCAAATTTTGCATTTTTGATACATTTCCAAATTTTGCATTTTTGATACATTTCCAATTTATCCATAAATAGTTTTACGTGATTACTGTTAGTACACTTGCGGTCATCTGATCATTTGAAATCAGTTTTGCGTATTTCAGAACGATGTTGGTATGGCAATCTTTGTGTGCGCACAAGCAGGTTAAAACTAAATGGATTAATTATATTATCATTGTTATTATTATTACTACATTGTTGCTAAAATGTGTAGCAGTAAAGTAAATTACTGCAAATCAGTTAATCTTAAATTTCCATTTGAGACAGAAATGCAGATAAGAGAAAAACATCTTAAGGTATATCACGGATAAATAATCAAAGAATGAATGGATGACTGAAAAGTGTGGAGAATGATTCAGTGAGATAAGAATAAAGCGAGGGCACTTTAGAAACTTTAGAAAAAAAGGGGCAATGGCGAAAAGATGAAAAATGCAAAAACTAGTATTCCATAATGCGTGAAGTCTACGTCCTTATACTGCTATTCTTATCCTAATGTCGACAATATTATTATTACCATCTGGTTTAATAAGTGATCACATCTTGCCTCATCTGGCTGATAATAATGTATTTGTTTATTTATTTTTTCTCTTACTTGGCTTAGTATACGTTGAAATTTGGTACATTATGTCTTTATTATTTATTTGTAGCTGCTTTCCACACACACCATAATATTTTGTAATGGCGCATCCACTCATTTTTTGCTTGTTTTTGTTTTACAAAAATACAGCTGCTTAAACTGAACTGCAAAACCCGTCAGCTGATAATGAAAAGACCAATGTGGCTCGAAAACAGCCGACAACGCAGAATTCACCAACTGACAGTTCTGGGATATAAAAGACTTCAATTGGGCCGATCCCCAGGACAGTCCCTATAGACAGCTGCATATTTATTTACTTGACCATTACCTGGATATATATATGTACTTTCATACTTATCTATTTATTTATCTACATAGCCACTTTGAACTCCTTTACGTATTCATGTGCGAATTTACTTATATAGGTACCTTTTTAAGTCAGTTTTTTTTGTTTTTGGTTTTGTGTGTGTTTTTGTGTGTGTGTGTGTGTGTGTGTTTTGTTTTGCTTCTTCTAATTCGCTTTCTGCTTTTTTCCAACTTCTTTTAATTATATAACTATACCAGCCCTATTTACTGATCTCTTATCACTGAGTCATGCCCGAAATGAATGCCTTCCAAATCGCATTTGAATCTGAGCCCTTTAAGAAAAAACAAACTCTTTGCTTACGTTACTTCTAACCCCTTTTCTCACGCGTAGGCCATGGCCTTCCGCAAGGTGGGGAGTACTTTTCATTTTTCCCATAGGTGTGGGATAATTGGATTTCTTATCCTGTTACTTGATGAGCTCACCCTTAGCTCACGCCTCAGATTACGCCACAGCTTTGCTCGCCAGTCCTGTTACGTCATGTAATTCCCATGTGCCCCGTTAATTAATAATAAAACCTCATCCTCTCCACCTAATTATGATAGCCGTAATATATCACCAAAGTTTCTTGTTTTGTTCCGTTTCCTTCCACAACAACTATAGTTTTGACATTTTCCGTGTCCATCCTGTATACGTGACAATTTCACAAATTACTAATACTAGCTGAGGTCCCGGGCTTTGCCCCCGCATAAACTGCTTAAAGTTTCAGTTCTAGGTGATTACATGTATAATTAAATGGATCAGCGACACTAAGCATTTTAAACCTCCAAATCCAAAGAAGAACCTTTTGCAATTCCAGGCAAATCCGAGGTGTATGACCGGCGGCAGGTCTTGTTAAAAATCGGGCGTTTTGTTTTTTTAACGATAGACTCCACAGATTTCGATTTTAAACAAATAACAAATAAAACATGTTGAAATTATCTTCCAATGACCCAGTATAAAATGTGAAGAATGTTGCTCAGGATAAATCAATTAGTTTTTGTTGTTGTTGTTAAACAGATTGGTTGGGGCAAAAACGGCCAAGCAATTTTGCTTGTATCGAATTTCTTTTACATTTTAAAACTAGATGAGGAAGTGGGTCTGCTTAATCAAACATGAAATATTTGTCTTGATTTAAAAATATCTCTAAACGTGGTTTTAAAGGATTAATTTAACGGTTTATATTGTGCATTTTGCAATTTTACATATTGTATTTAGAGTTAATTCAACAGTACAACAACCCTTTTTGGCAACTGGAGTGATGAGTTACATATCATGCTAAGTCAGCCAATTTTGGCCTCCGAAACAAACAACATAGTTGTACATAAAGGTCAGCGAGTGTACTGTCTTCTGTGTGAAGAACATAAACTCAGGACTATCTAGTGAGGCACCCCGAAAGAGCTCAAGTTTTCAGGGTTTTCATGGTTAAAGTTTTACAAGCAATTTTTGAGCAATTTCTGAATTTCAGCCCCTTGCAACTTTGTCAGGATATTGAACCAAGCCCTTAAATTCTTTTTGTACAGTGTTACTGCTAGGTGCCCTGCTAAGATTATTTTGAGGAAAAGGCGGCTTTTTTTCCCCTTTCTTTCTTTTATTTATCTGGAGCTGGTACAGAACTACAAACTCACACATTAATATCTGGAGTCCCAACTTCACCAGTTCACATAGATGGCATGATTTTGAGAAATTAGCCACTTTAACTAGTGTTACACTTTAGAATGACTGGTTTTTTCCTTGTGAAAAAAAAAAGAAGAAAGATTTGCAATAAGTTATGATACTTGGACTGCTGACTCGATTTACGTTGAAAACGAATCATCTGTATGCCTTTCAATAACAAAAAAAAAAAGAAGTGATGTACGCCCCGCGAATTTAATATTCTAACGACATGCATCTATGGAACGTGTAATTTCTGATCGGGTCTGGAATAGCTCTGTAATCATCCACAAGGGAATGCCCAATTCATCTGCTAATGTTATTCATTAACAGGCGCGTGCGGCGTCTTCCTTATCTTGTCCAACTATTCCCCCCCCCCCCCCGTTCTTTCGCGGAAGTGCTTTTGATGACATGTTTTAAGATCTTCCCCTTTTTTTTAAATTCCAGAACTAACGTAGATAATTTAAAGGAATAAATCCAATTCCCATTTGGAAGTAATAGACGGCAATGTTGCTGGGAAACTACATTTTGCATAGTTTTTAAACCTAACACGTAACTATATTTTCGGACATGCACGGAAAGGATGATTTCACACCGCGCTTTCTAAGCGTACCGGTCATTCAATCTTCAAGAGGCTGTTACACCGTGGTGGTTTCACTTAATTAAATCATTTAATTTTTATGAATTGCTTTTTCGATCATGATATCCAATTTTCGTCTGAAGGCAGGTTTGACGAAACTCGACTTCCTTGCAGGCTGTGTCTGGTGAATCAACAGACTACTACGTTTTTTTTTTTTTTAAATCTATTTTATTTCTCTATTTTATTCTACTTTCTAAGAGTTTGAAAAGGTCAATTTGCGGGCTTCAGAGAATCTGTTATAAAAACCAAAGAAAATATGTGGGGTGGCAGAATGGCTTGAAACGTGTTATTGCATCGGGTCTGTATGATTCCTCACGTGAGGCTTTGTCACATACAACGTTGTCGTTTTGCCATATTTTGACTTTTAAAATAATCTTGTTTAATATGGTACTGACTTTTTATAAAGGAATCCGAGATGCCCCCCCCCCCACACACACACACGCAAAAACATCTCCAAAAGCTATGTTGAAAAAAAAAAATCTGGGACATACTCTGGGATAACGACCTATAATTATTTACACCATCACCCGCATGAAAACCCACAGTAATTAAGTACTAAAAATTACTCTTCACCTCCAATGACGCAAATCGCAGCTGATTCAGATTATAAGAAGTATTCCTTTGAGCCTCAGTAATAAGCCAATGGTACAAACGAATGAGTAAGATAAATATAATTTGTCAATTCCCTGGGAAAAACACGAAACGGCAGCTGACACTCTTGTGTTGATTTGGCAAAAAGTCTGTATCTTCCTAATATGGCGCTACCGATAGCAAAGCTGCGTGCAATGCCCGGAATATTGTTTTCTGTTTTGCTAAAAAAATGAATCAATTTTCCCGGCTGGAAAGATTTTTTTTTTTTTGTATGCCCGTAACATTCACATCTTGTAAACATGCCAGGAAGTTACTCTGGCCACACCGAGGTAATTGTTAGTTCGTGCTTTTTATTAATTATCTTAACGAGACCACATAATATTGACACGCTTCACACATCAGTCGACAACCGCGCTGTCTTATTCACTGTAATTACATAACAAATTTGCCCTCATCATGATAATCCCAACTTATTAGTACTACTAATAACTATAATATAATTATTACTACTTTCTGTTGGCTGTAATAATTATACGTCTGTTGTTGAGGAAAATGATGATGCTGAAAGACAGAGGGGGGCACCCATAAAAAACGTAAGCTCGATTTCCCAGATTTTTTGACCACTTTCCTTTTCCCTGTTCTACGCGTTTCATACGTTTGGCTTCAAAATGACAAGGCCTTGACGTTTTAAAGCTTTATGTCGTACCTTGCATGGTTTTGGCCCATTTCATCAGATACATAGTCTACATTTGATATTTATAGAATTCTACATGTTTTGTTGTAAAAATAAAAATCAAACTTTTTTGTATTCACTACTATAATTTGAAAGGTGCACGAACTCCCTCCATACAACCCCTCCCCTAAAGTACTAATTTCATACGCTGGGAGCAATCTCCCCTTTACGTACTTCAGGGGTGGCCCCTAACTGCTTGCTACTATCTTTGATGACGTCTGTTGCCGAGGGAAATGATGATGCTGATGAGACAGAATGTGATGACTTCGGCTTCCCTTTCGTTCAAGTTAGTTACATCATCAGCTATCTAATCCAATCTTCAAGTGCGCTTTGCATTTCGCTTGTGGTTCCAACGCTTCAGTGAGAACAACATGAACTCTTACTGAACGTCCAATCGAGTTTTGTCTTCTTTGTGGGAATTTTTAGTGTATTTTCACTAAGTCTCCCTGCCATCCGGCATTTGGGAGAAAGAGAGCAAAAACGTGTGAAACGAAATTCCCCACTATGGACTAGCAAACCAACTCAGGGTCGTCTGGGGTACTGGCCCTGGCGAGAAAATACTTCAATTCTCGGACAGCGAGTGCGCAAAGGGAACTTGACAAAATGTGTCACTGTCTCATACAATGATAGCGTATATTCATCATTCATTCAATATGAATGATGAAAGACAGAACCTCTCTCCGTTCAATTTAAGGAATGACTGATGATTGCTGCAAACGCAGATGCCAATTCATTTACTCTCGCAACGAGATGCGACTTTGAATGCCTCTGTTATGAGATAAGTATAACTCTGGATGCCCAGCATGGAGAGGCCACTTCGAATCATTTTCAGAAGTATAATTTGTACACCTTAACAACGGAGTGTAACTTCTAATACTTACAGGATGGGGTGTAATTTTAAGGGTCTTGATTAAGTCTTACGCAAGCACATATATTCCAATGCCTTCGTGTCATCAATGACATGTAATCTTAATCCCTTAACCCTATCATTATCAGGGAGGAGCTACTAAATCCTGCCAAGGGCGTTCAAACTGCGAGTCTTCACTTATATATTTAGAATTTGAGGCTGTCTTTGATTTAGAAACCCCGACAAAATAATTATACGTTTCTTGAAAACTGATTTCATTGGCTCTGACAGGCCAGATATGAAAAAAAAAAGAAAACGTCAATTCAATTGACTTATAGCAGCAGCAGGAGGGTTAATATAATTCACCCCTCCCCCCCCCCCCCCCCCCCAAATCTATACATTTTGAAAAAACAACAAAACAAAAGACCGGCTGACGTCTTTTGTTACAAGTGCCTGCGTTCTTTCTGCCATTTCCACATCCATCATTTTCCGTCTGGTCTCTCTGCTAGTATGTCCCTTTCTCTGTCCCGCTTTCAGTGTGAAGAGTAAAACAAAACAAAAAAAAATTTCTGCAGCAACCCGCATCGCCAAAAACTTTTAAAAAAAAACAGAAACATTTCAACAGACAAACAAATGAACAAAGAACCAGTACCATAATGACCTCTGTCCTACTTCCTAAAATATCACGCTGAAACGTAAAACTCCGACTTTTTAAAACTTACTAAACACCGCTGATGTAACAAGCTGTGCAGAGAAGACAGCTGCCCTGTCACTCACTTTATCAATCATTGGTCTATGGCCAGGTTTTCTGGCACCACAGAGAAAGCAAATTAAGACAATTTACGGTTTGTACAAACAAATCAACCTTAGAAATTGCATTTTGTCTGGACACGCTAGAACTGTTGTGGTAAAACAAACTTAAATCAGGAGACCAATTCCGCAAAGAAACCAAATTTCCCTTGGTGTAATCGAATAAAGAGGAGAGAACGTAGCCGGTGACAGAAATGCACATAATTATGAATGGTAAAAGGATAGGTTTCCAGAAAGGCAAAAAGACAAATTAAACAATCAGACAGAGAGAATGAAAATCGGGCACAGAAATCTTGATGCCTGGGGAAATAAAAGACCTGAATTAACCTTGGCCAGTCCGTATGTGGTCAAGAATGGAAATCAAGTTTAACTCTTTATTATTCTCCCAACGGTCTGTGAGTGGGGAAATTCCGGAAATGGTGGGAAAGTGCTGACTAATTTCCGGTTTGGAATTTCCCAAACGAAAAGTTCGTTTTCCTTCGGGAAATGGATAATTGCACCTTTATTGGCGCTAGTGTTGTGTTGATTTGCTGAGAAGTTGAACGGCTTGCACGACTTTCCGATAATCATTCACCTGCTGAGGGAAATCAAAGGCATTTTTCTAACCTGTCATTTATACATGCCTGCATGCCCTGGTTTCTCCATGTTCTCGAAATCACAGGAAGTAATCAGCTTCCTGGAGGTCAAGATTAGAGACCCATTCATGCATGTCAATTTCTTTGAGTAATCACCCTTTAGCTTTATATCTTACATGTGACTCTGGCTTGAAAAACAAAATTGATCACAAAATACCAACGACGTACTCTTTCAGACATTGCATTTTAGAGGGGTGCTTCTCCTCGTGATGAAAATGCTTGTCGTTGTGAGAAGCTAAAATCGTGCAAATGTAGATCTATACATAATTCACGGACGAAATCACAAATGACGAACAGCGTGGATGGCCCATGCAACCATCCAAGTTCATTGCGCCATTGTCAGGTGTCAGCACCTGGCATAGATCTAACTGGTTTACCTGTCGAAATGAAAACCTCATGTACGTGCCTCAGTGAACCGTTTCTGAGGATTTTATTTATCATAATTATTGTGTATAATAATAATAATAATAATATATTGCATTTATAAGCCTACAATAGCAGAAAACAAGATTTTGGGGAAAACCCAGCTAGCTGAATGTAGGTCAGCCATTAAATAGAGTGGTGAGTAGAGAAGGTGAGGCAAACAACTACCCATGAGTAAAGCTCAGACTACTCATATCAACTGACCAGTACGAAGTGCAATGTTTGTCTCACTTAAGAGCAAGGTTAAGGGCACAGAAATTGGGAATTTTTGGTAAAATTGGTGAAGCCTATTAAGTTCAGAGAAGGTATACCATTAAACATATCAGACGCTCTTTATGCTGCCGAGTTCAATGAAAGTGATGTGTTCGGGAGATGTTAAAGCTCGCATTTTTATTTTTTTTTTTCTTTTCTCCAAAACCATCATTTTTTGTTCCTTAAAAAAAACCTTGCACAGCTTCTGGTCTTCGAAATGCCTGGTGTTAGGGGACCGTAATACAATGACAAAGCCAAATAGAGAAAAGAATGACTTGTGTTCACTGTTCATCCATAACTTATAATGTAACATATAACGGTCCTCTAACATGTAACAATAACTTTTCGAAATACACCTACAGGACAACACTCATTTAAGTTAGCACTTCCGCTATACATCTATACTAATAAAAGTGAAACTTTACGACAATTGCAGCGCACCTTTCGCTACCCCTCCGTTAATGCTGATTCGGTGGCCCTCAGATTTTATACAGCGCTTAGTACAGACTGTCTTCGTGTCGTCGGCACAGAAAATACAAAAATAATTAATAACTCGCAGAACGTTTGTATTAGTTTCTAGGTTGCGACACATTGGCGTTTGATCTATTTTTCCGCAAATGTACGTAATTGAGATTGGTTCCGGTATCTGTATCACACTCACAAAACAACTTCCGGTTAGGACTGGTTTGAATGATGAGATTGAGGATTAGACTATCAAGTATGAAACTTGGTGTGGTTCTCAATGTGCCTAGACTGGGAAAAAGAAAGGGGTCTGGAATTGGTGGAGACTGACGCCGCAGGGCCAAAAGTATAGGTTTGTGTTTTCAATATGCCTAGGAAAATATTATCATATTTCTTTTCAATTAACACATGACGTTATCACTTCCAGCGATGTGCAAAGAAACTAACCCGTGCGCAAATCGTAGCCATTAGACGGATGCTGGCGGGACGCGCAGGACGTCAACGCGCAAAAGGAGAGCAGTAAAACGTATCTAAAAACAAACAAACAAACAAAAATAAAATAAAGCTAAAGGAACAGGCAAAATGAAGCAGGTCCATAATAATCACCCAGAAATGAAAATAATAAATCGATTTATCCCGGGCAGGGCCGGGAACTCAGCTAGTTACATATAAAAAAGTGAAACAGTTGAGGTAATTTGCAGCACATTATGAATGGGAACAGTCAGATTATATAAACTACTTCCCTTTAAAACGGAACTGTTACAACTGTTATTAATAAAACACGGGATCCGTCGAACAATGAATACTGAGTTTATTTATGTAGATCTATATTGAAAAGAATGATATCTACACAACGCTACCTGTACTTGGTAGGAAGGCATAAGAGGAACATGTGAAACTGCGCACATACACTCACTCGCATGGCTCTTATATATATATTAATTCTTATGGAAAATTCCCGCAACGACATGACCACCGAGCTCGACGATGATCTAGTAAGTTCGGTAGACCCACAGATCATCCAATCAAACAACAACACGTCATCGGGTGACATCATCTCAAGGCCAACCTTGGGTAAATAACTCTCTCTCGAATATTATTGAACGTTATGGTATGTCCTACAATTATCAATACATATCAGACCTACGTCAGCACACCGCGAGAACATCAAAGGCCGAGTGCGGGCGAACAGTAAAGGGGGGGGGGGGAGGGGGGGGGGCGAGCTCGGCTATCTTCGTGGTGAATAACAAGCGGAAGGAGGAGAGAGAGTAGCCTTCAGACGCTACAAAACGATTACTTGGCACCGCAGTGTATGGAATCTCGAGATGCCGTTCCTAAGGACAACAAAAACACCCTGGAATGGCTAAGAGATTCGCCGATAAAAGATAACAATTCACTATGACAAGGTAACTATGAGCTTACATTCCATCCCTTCCTGCAAACATTCCAGCAGACAAATTTATTACCACTAAATGACAGGTTTTGTTTCGCCTCTCCCATAAACATCGCCATGCACTAAGGGAGAATCGTAGAATCTGGGCTCTGTATCGCATGAAAGAAAAAAAAAACTGACAATGTAGAAAGAGGAATTTTGACGAGGAACATGACGACATAGATTACAGCGGTATTTTGAAGTGAACATGAGATTTTCCTAGCTATGAAATATATAAAATTCCACAAAAGATTTCTTATCCTGCAGTCGAGATAATAATATATCTCTGAGTTATTTAAGATAAGAGAACAACGCTCTGTCAAATGCCATCCCGTGTGAATTTCTCTGTCTTTGGAACGGTCATCTACCCTTCCAACTAATTTTCCCGCCACTCCAATTTCAGCCAACAGCAGGGGCGCACATTTTCTCGCCCCCTCCTTATCAACCGCAACGTGGGAATCTTCCCAGGTGGAAGTCCTTGCTAACAATGTCTACTCTCCAAGACAAACAACAACTAACAGACAAAAATTCTTGCCACATAAGCAACACTTTTTCACTGCAGCAAACATGGAATCAACAATGGAAGACATTCTTTTAGTTAGGCAAAATGGTGAAAAACAGATCAACCTTTTCTCTATGACTAACAATCTGCACTCATCAGACTGATCCTACAATAGGGTGGGGGGGGGGGGATTCTTTCTATGATGACATGACATGAAAAATAACAGTAAAAGCAATAGCAAAGTAACGGTTCCCGTCATCTGTCTGAAATAGACAATTTAAATTTCTAAATATAATTTACTTCTCTCTCTCTCCCTCTCTCTACCCCCCCCCCCTCTCTCTCTCTCTCTCACACACACACACATACATGTCTATCAAACACCATGGTAAAAGAGTAGGGCTCCATTAGGTCTTAGCCTCACTGGTACTCCAGACAATGTACTGATTATCAACTTCTTTTGCCTATGATTTATATTTAAATAACCCATTTTGCTAATACTTGGTTCGGATAGACTGTCCCCCCAACAGAAAATGGTAATTTTCCTCCTCATGGAAAAGATGAAAAGTAGCGATGAGAGAGTGACAGTGAGTGAGGATCCAAGGTCAAGGATTAAGACCCATTGTTCAATGACCTAAGCCTGATTTAACGTGTCTCAGATGATACTGTCTGTTAATTAGTCCAGGGAAACCCCTCCTGTGGGTGTTAAATATGGTGCTCTAGATGACCGATCCGCAGTTCAGCCATCCGTCAAACTAAGATTTCTAGTGACCATACTATAGTGACAATTTAGGGGAATGTTAGTACATAGAAGGGCAACGCACAAATCCTGGGCTAGGACGATAAACATATGAACATGTTTTCTCGCTATTGTACCGTCCTTGTTCTCCCCT
The DNA here is from genome assembly GCA_963931925.1 of Onchidella celtica. Taxonomy (NCBI): domain Eukaryota; kingdom Metazoa; phylum Mollusca; class Gastropoda; order Systellommatophora; family Onchidiidae; genus Onchidella; species Onchidella celtica. The sequence goes on from OZ007567.1 coordinate 21,096,879, forward strand.
CTTGTCATTTTTAACCGACTGACAAAACGGAGGGGGGGGGGGGAGCAATATATCCATGATAGATGATGAAATTGGTTGTTCCAATTCACAACAATACATGTCACTAAACTAAAACAATTTTCAAAAAGCAGCAATCTATTTCTTCATTATCACTGCTCGCCTCTCCAGTCTGTTTGTCTTGCCCGACGCAAGACTTTAAGATTTATCAATATTGTCTGCACGACGGGGCCATTTAAAGTGCTCTTTTCACGAGTAGCCTAAATTGTTTTATGCTCTTTTCTTTTCTTTTGTGCCACCTCATGTCTCTCGGCGTGTGTCTCCTGTTATTCCTGACAACGCTAGAGGATAAACGAAGGGCCCAAACCCAGATGGCCGCTGGATATTCCCTGCTTCAGTGAAAATGGTGTCGGAGACAAAATAATTTCAAGACTCTTTTTCAGTCTTACGAAGATCGTAAATGCTAATTATAGACTTACATTACGTTTTCAGAGCCGGAAGAAAGTTTTTTCAGCTACATACACAAATAAAACGCCTGGAGCTTCACACTATAACGGAGCTGGGGGATGAACATGTAAACACCTACAATTCCATGACAACATGACCAATAATTATAAAACTTTGTGTACTGCCTCAAGTTTTGACGATAATAAAATACGCGGGCACTTCCGTTTTGAACCAAATTCAGTCTTTACATATGATTTACTTACAACTGTTTTGAGCCACAAAAAAGAAACGTATTTTTCGTCAAACAGAGTCGAAAAATGTGATCTGAATTTGATTCTTCGTCCATCTTTTCATGGGCCACTGCTGCTCTAAAATCAACTTTGTCGTGTCTGTATTTTGCAAGAAATTGTGGCCTAACAATTAGTTCCATCTGCCTATGTATCGATTCCAAGTGCCGTTATTTATACGATCTAGACTTAGACATATACGGTTGGTCTTGGGCAAAAAATTTGCAAGATTTATCTTGCCCGGGTTGGCTATTAAAAATTTTAAAAAAGAGGTTTCATTGCTTTTATTAAAATGGACGTAACTGAGTAACCTAATTCCTCATGCCCTTGACATACATATTATGAGATGGGCTGAAAGAAGATCTATAGCACCTGGCGTTGACACAGTTTTAATGTTCATGTAATGTGTATCTTTGATTTATTGTTTCCATTAACAAGGTTTCGGTTTCTTTGGGAAGGACATCTCCGTTCACATTTAAGGGAATAAGAAGTTATTATGATAAATGAGGTAACTGACACAACTGCACGCATTTGTTATCTCTCATTTTCATAAGGTACGAACTCAAAGTATATTCCAATCTACACTGCCATTTTGAATCAAATTAACAATTTATTTCATATTAAACAAAAAATAAACAAACAAACACGCCACTGAACATACAAAAGGGGGAGGAGGCAATGCAAAGCTGGAAAAATCTGCGTGTAATGAAACGAGTGGACTTTGTTTAAACTGCTATCCAGAGCTACAAGTCAGTTAGCACTTCACACACCCTTTAAATTTGTTATTTCCAATTAGGGTCTTAAATACTCCAATAACAAACGCCTTGCCAAAAAAAAATTAAAAAATTCTATTCCAGATAATCCAGAGCAATTTGCAAAAATATGTAATAAATAACGGTAATACTGAAATACTCATCGTCACTGCTGTTTTATCGACAGGACAAAACAAAAATGGGCTCGTGTTCAAAATCAGCCGAGTGAATAGCACAATTAACGATCTCTCACGTTGTACATCTCAACGCGCATGTGGTTGACCTAACCACTGTGGGATCCTCTGTACAGAAACGCTGATAGAGCGCCGAGTCAAATCTGTTATGTCTCGGTTCTATTGTGCTGTGAGATGTGAACTATGGCGTTAAACGGGAGCTTGCCCACTGGCGAGACTGAAAAGTGTGTCTCACTAGTTCGGACGCAGAAAGGCAGACCTCACGCACTGAGTGAAAACCAATCCAAGACAAGCTTGACTCAGTGCCCCACCAACCTGATACCTAAATTATACATTAATTTCTCTGAATATCTCCCGTACTCTCTAGAATTTTCGCCCTGGAATCTCGCAAGTGGCTAGGTTTTGACAATCTCAGTCACATCTAATTCAAATTGCAAAGAAAGAAAGAAAAAACAACAATATTTTATTTTTTATTTTCAAAACAGTACACAGCGAAGGTGTGAAATAAGATGTATTAGCGACTGGATCGTCAACAAAATATAATTTCTTTCCTCATTAACTTCACTTGTAGCTTTTCGTCATTATTTGTGGTCTGTTGGATGCGCATGTGCTCACAAACATAGGGAAATAATTGCATTTCCTGAAAACACTTTGGTGTGACAAATCGAATAGAAGTCTAATTATGCTGAAGTCGTTTATGTAGCGTTTCGACTTCGCGGACAATTTCCCTGAGACAAATGCAGAGTAATGCTGTTACGTTGTATAAATACGTTCATTTTATTGCCAGCCATTGATTTCCACCATTTACTAGATGATAATCAGGTAAATATTGAAAATAAATACATATCAATATCCCCGCTGCACTGCCCAATATAACAATCTTATTCTTAGGCCACAAATCGGCTAATTTTATTTCCACTGTGCCTTTGAAGGTATAACCACTTTATCGGCAGAACAAAAGCAGTGCAAAATTGCTCTATACAGGTATTTCATTATGGGCGCGAACGCCTGGATAACAGCACTCACGCTTGTGAAAATCAGCCCATTAGCAAATGAAGCCGAATCGTATTGGATTTCATTTTAAGATAATGTATGTATCGCGCCACATTTACCGAGGATGACGCCAAAAGAAAAGGGCACGTGTTGCGTTTTCTTTGAGCGTACAGTGATCTCTTCATGTCGTCATCGCAGTAAAACTCAAAGTGTGAGATAATCCGCGACAGAAGTGCTCATTAAATAGGATGTTGTTACTACGTACGTACGTCTCCCAAGGTTTTCGCGCTAGGGGTACGGATTTTAAAGCTTTTGGTGACCCCAGAGTGTAGCGTCCCACTAGTTGAACGATCGATATTTTTCTTCCCCCTGCATGACGCGTCTCACTCGGCGACCTTCCTTCCCCCCCTCTCGCCAGCAAGGCCGGTATTTCCCTTTGATGTCGCTGTGTGGCTTGTTTGTCTCACTGTAGAAAATCTAGAAGCGTCTGGAAGATACTGCAGTGTCCGAGATTACGCTAGGTCGACCTTGAGTGATGTAATGCTGTGACGTGTCTGTGTACGATTGGGTGGCCTGTATGTGTCCCGAACGATCTAGGTCTGTCTCGTGCTTATGGGGCGGTAAAGCCGCTTCCTGAACGTTCCTGGACAGAATATATATAAGGAGGGCCAGGCGAGTAGGATAGGGTGTGCAAACCATGGCTGCAGGTCGTAGGTGTAAATCTAGTCGTGGTCAGATATATTATAGTGCCTTCCCTGCTAGCTGTAAGTAACTTGTGGATATCAGCTCGTGTTTACAGTTATTAAAGTTAGTATTAATTGTTCATCGGATCCTGTTATTTATTTCTACAACAGTTCGAGACAGTTTCGTTTTTTTAAGGGGTAGACGATCAGTTCATCTGACTCTCCCCATCATAACGTGCTGAAATTTGCATCAACTGTTACATATTGGGGGCTCGTCCGGGATCCGATTAGATCAGAACAGATTCAATTCAGACCATCGAAGTGTTTCTAAAGTACAGTAAAGTGTGTAAAGATCATCGAGGATATCCACAACATGTCAGAGGCTATTGGAAGGCTTGGCCAGGAAGCAGACGCCTTGGAGCTCACTGGGAAGGAGAGACAGGACTACATCCGTGAAGGCCTAAGGGAGGAAAGAGAGAGGCAAGAGCGCACGGAGCAACTGAAGATGGAAAGAGAGGCTCAGGAGAGGGAGGCGGAACGACAGGCTCAGCTGGAAAGAGAGAAGATGAACCACGAGCTGGAGATGGAGAGGATCCGCCATCAGCGTGGAGGCGAGTCGACGCAGGGGACCAGCGACCACGCCAGTTCCAAGAGACCCAAGCTACCTGCATTTCAGGATGGGAAGGACGACCTTGATAGCTGGCTACTTCGTTTTGAGAGGTTTGCCGAGACAGCGGACTGGCCTAGATCCACCTGGACGACATCACTGTCTGCCCTGCTGACTGGGAGAGCTCTGGAGTGCTTCTGTCGATTGTCGATTGATGAGGCCAAGGACTACGACAAAGTCAAGGAAGCTTTGCAGAAGAGGTATAACCTGTCAGAGGACGGTTACAGACTCATGTTCAGACAAGGCAAGCCTGAAGATGGAGAAGATATCGGGATGTTTCTTACTAGGATCAAGACTTACCTAGAGAGGTGGATAAAGCTATCAAAAACGGAGAAGACCTACGAGGGAGTGAGGGACCTGTTCGTTAGAGAGCAGTTTATGGATGTTTGCCCACCAGACCTTGCGACCCATGTGAGGGAGAGGAAGCCAAAGACGCTACAGGACGTCGCAGACTCGGCGGAGGCGTACCTGGTAGCGAGGAACCGGACACTCAGCGGGAGCGCCAGACTGCAGAGCCGGCCAGTGCGACAGAGGCCCAACGGAGACAGAAGCCCACAGGTCTGCCATAGGTGCCAGAGGCCGGGACATAAGGCGACGGAGTGTCGTACCAAGATAAACGACAAAGGTGAGTTGAAATGTTACCTTTGTGGAAAGCCAGGCCACGTTCGGAGAATGTGTCCAGCCCAGAAGGATACGGGGCGAGGCAAGCCGAACAAGGCGGCGGCGGCCGTAGTGAAAGCGGCGGACGAGTCGTCGAGACAGGATGCGACGACGGCTGACACCAGCATCAACGTTCAAGCGGTAATGAAGGACGGGAAGCTCCAGTTAGCGGTGCCTGTTACGTGCGGAGGATGCAGTGACGGAAGGACCGTGGAGAAGCTGAAGTTACCAGTGATGAAGGGCTTGATTGGAAATCGAGCAGTAGACGTCCTAAGAGATACCGGCTGTGAAGGTGTAGTGGTGCGGCGAGCACTGGTGGACGACGGACAGCTCACCGGTGGGAAGAAACTTATCGCGAGGATCGATAACTCCTTGTTAGCGGCGGAGGAAGCCATTATCGACGTGAGAACGCCTTACCTGACGGGCAGTGTGACGGCACTGTGTCTCCCGGAGACCATCTGCGACCTAGTAGTCGGGAACGTGGACGGAGCGAAGGACCCGTACGACCCTGATACTGAGGTGATGGTAGGAGCGGTGACCACGAGGGCCCAGGAGAAGAGGAAGGACCAGTCTACGTCGCTGAGGGTGCCGAGGGCAGAACGGCACGCGGGAGTGGATAGGAAGGAACTCATCCGACTCCAGGAAGAAGACGAAGACCTCAAGAAGTTGGGGCAGAAGAAAATTCCGACCAACAGAGGCAACAAGTCCGTACACTTCGAGAGACACGGAGGTGTACTGTACCGGATTTATAGGGACATAAGACAGGCTACGATTACAAGACAAGTGGTACTGCCCGAGAAACTGAGGGAGTATGTACTGAGCGTTGCCTATGATTCTATCGTCGGAGGACATCTCGGCGTGAAGAAGACGAAGGACAGGGTGATGAGCAATTTTTACTGGCCTGGTATCGAAGGTGACGTCGCGAGATACTGCCGCTCATGTGACATCTGCCAGAGGACAGTGAACAAGGGAGCGACTCCTAAGGTGCATTTGCAGAGTATGCCAGTGGTAGACATCCCATTTAGGAGAGTGGCCGTGGACCTAGTAGGACCTATTGACCCCCCAAGTGAAGGCGGACATCGGTATATCCTGGTATACGTAGACTACGCTACTCGTTACCCTGAAGCTACCCCCTTGAAGAAGATTGACGCGGAGACAGTAGCAGAAGCCTTAGTAAATATCTACAGCCGTTTGGGTGTGCCCGAGGAGATCTTATCTGATCAAGGGACTCAATTCACGTCGGACGTCATGAAAGAAACGAACTGATTACTGGGAATTCGACAGTCGACCACCACAGTCTACCACCCTATGTGCAGCGGGCTGGTGGAGCGATTTAATGGCACACTGAAGAAGACCTTGAGGCGACTGTGCGCGGAGCAACCTAAGCAGTGGCACCGATACATTAACCCGCTGCTCTTCGCGTATCGTGAAGTTCCCCAAGAATCGACAAAGTTCGCCCCATTCGAGTTGCTGTATGGAAGAACGGTGAGAGGACCGATGCACATCTTGCGAAAATTATGGACTAAGGATGTAGAGGAGGCGGAGACAAAGACTAGTTACCAGTACGTCATGGAACTACGCGAGCGGCTGGAGGACACGTGGAAGTTGGCTACGGAAGAGCTCTCAAAGGCACAAGGTAGACAGAAAACTTACTACGACCGGAAGGCGCGAGAGAGGAAGTTCCGCCCTGGCGACGAAGTTTTAGTACTGTTGCCGACAAACGCCAACAAGCTCTTAGTCCAGTGGAAGGGACCATACAAGATAGTCTCGGTTCTCGGTGTCAACGACTACAAAGTCAAGATGGGTGTGAAAGAGAAGACATTGCACGCTAACCTTCTCAAGAGGTATATCCCCAGGACTACACCAGCGACGACGCAAGCAGCGGCGGCGGCAATGGGACCGGCATCTGTCGTGACCGAGGTGTGTGAAATGAACGACGGCAGGAGCGACACCACACCTGGAGATGTCGACGCTATGATGGACGACGATGGTGATGGTGCTGGGACTGTGCTGGCAGAGGACGACGTGATGGATGAGAGTCAACATGTGGAGTCGGCTGGCATGACAGTCATCGAGGACTGCGACCTGGAAGGCGACAACGGTGGAACGTCGGAGGACCTTGCCGACCTAGGGGGCTGGGACCAGAAGGAAGGCTACGAAGATGTCCAATATGGAACGCAGCTGACGCCGAAACAACGTCAACAACTCGGCGACGTGGTGAAGGAGTATCAACGCATCTTCACCAATCTCCCCGGATGCTGCCAGTTAGGCGAACATCGCATCGACCTGACATCAGAGGTACCTGTTCGGCAACGACCATACCCGGTGCCTTATGCTATGCGCGACTCCTTGAAGGAGGAGCTCAGCACCATGGAAAGGCTGGGCATCATACGCAGAAGCTCATCAGCTTATGCTTCACCGGTTGTTGTCGTCAAGAAGAAGGATGGATCCAACCGAGTCTGCATCGACTACAGGAGGCTGAACAAGATCACAGTGTTCGACCCTCATCCGACAGCAGCCCCATCGGAAGTGTTCCAGAGTCTGTCGAGAGGAAGAATATTCTCTCGGATCGACTTGAGCAAGGGATACTGGCAAGTGCGAGTCCGGGAACAAGACATTCCCAAGACAGCGTTCGTCACCATGGGCGAACATTACGAATTCACCCGGATGCCCTTCGGGATGATGAACTCAGGAGCTACACTGAACAGGATCGTGAAGCCATTGATCCAGGGACTGAACAATGTGACAGCGTATGTGGACGACCTGCTGATCCATACAGAGACATTCGACGAGCATGTGGAGGCTCTCAAAGAATTGCTGCAGAGGATGGACCAAGCTGGATTAACTGCAAGATCATCCAAGTGCCTGATTGGCACGTCTGAAGTGGACTTTGTTGGACACTCAGTGGGAAAGGGTATGATTGGCTTGTTAGAAGAAAATGTGTGTAAGGTGCGGGATGCACCCAGACCCACCACTAAAAGGGAAGTGAAAGCATTTTTAGGACTGGTGGGATATTACCAAGAATTTGTACCTAACTTTGCAGCGATTGCAGCACCACTGTCTGATTTGCTTAGAAAGGGTCAGCCCAATGTAGTTCAGTGGGAAGAAGTGCAGGAGAAAGCGTACACTTCTCTGAAGAATGCCATTGTTTCCAAACCCGTGTTATGTTTGCCAGATTTTTCAAAAGAATTTGTCTTAGCAACTGATGCATCAGATCGCGGGTTGGGTGCTGCTCTTATGCAAGAATATGAGGGAAAGTTGTATCCTGTGGCATATGCCAGTCGTAAGCTATTGCCTCGTGAGACGAAATATTCAGTCTCAGAGCGAGAATGCCTAGCCATTGTTTGGGCCGTAAAGAAGTTTACTTTGTATTTGTATGGTAAGGAGTTTGTGCTCCAGACTGACCATAGGTCATTAGAGTATTTGAATTCTGCCAGATTTGACAGCCCAAAGCTATTGCGATGGAGCCTATTTTTACAGTCATATAGATTCAGGATTAGGTATGTCAAGGGCAAGGAAAATGTCGGCGCCGACTTCCTGAGTGGAGTGTTTTGAATGGTACAAGCTCAGTGAGATGTATTGTAACCCAGAGTTTTGCCTGTTAGATAAGTTTTTGGGTTGAATGTATTGTACTGTAGCGGTATATCTGAATGAGTATTGAATTATTGGCCGGCAGAGAGCCACTATGTATTAGTCATATTTTGATGTTTTCATTATTTGTTACCAATGGGACAATGTAATTTTTGAAGACTGTAACCCAAATGGGAACTGCGAGCAAGCAGAGATTTTGTACGTTGCATTGATGTAATTTACGAGTGGCCTAAGCTTGGGCAGTATCGGTATTGCTTTGTTATAATTTGTTTGATCTGATATGATGAAGTTAGGCCCTGATCAGTGGTCGATATGTATTGGTATTTTTTGCCATTGTATCTATGAGTTTATGCATTTGGTTTTTAGGACAATCATTGTTATGCATAACGTTTATGTGCTACGGTTCGTGCACGAAGCATTTTGTACTCGATGGCCATCGTTTCACCATGGTATGTTTTTTAATAGTATCATTGACCATCGTTTCACCACAGTGGTGGTATTGTATTGTTTATAATAGTAGGTCTACTGTTGACCAGGATTTTGTAATGGTACTGCAATGATATTGTAATGAGATTGTATTAGTGTTACAAGGATACTATGGTTATTGTATTGTACTTAGGATATTGGGAAGGCACCTAGTACAGTATTAGCAATGTCTATTGTAAGATTGGAAACGATACGTATTTTATGATAGTGTAGACGCTTTATGATGTAGATAGTTGAAGAATGTTCAACTTAAATTGGGGAGTTGTGTAGCGTCCCACTAGTTGAACGATCGATATTTTTCTTCCCCCTGCATGACGCGTCTCACTCGGCGACCTTCCTTCCCCCCCTCTCGCCAGCAAGGCCGGTATTTCCCTTTGATGTCGCTGTGTGGCTTGTTTGTCTCACTGTAGAAAATCTAGAAGCGTCTGGAAGATACTGCAGTGTCCGAGATTACGCTAGGTCGACCTTGAGTGATGTAATGCTGTGACGTGTCTGTGTACGATTGGGTGGCCTGTATGTGTCCCGAACGATCTAGGTCTGTCTCGTGCTTATGGGGCGGTAAAGCCGCTTCCTGAACGTTCCTGGACAGAATATATATAAGGAGGGCCAGGCGAGTAGGATAGGGTGTGCAAACCATGGCTGCAGGTCGTAGGTGTAAATCTAGTCGTGGTCAGATATATTATAGTGCCTTCCCTGCTAGCTGTAAGTAACTTGTGGATATCAGCTCGTGTTTACAGTTATTAAAGTTAGTATTAATTGTTCATCGGATCCTGTTATTTATTTCTACAACAGTTCGAGACAGTTTCGTTTTTTTAAGGGGTAGACGATCAGTTCATCTGACTCTCCCCATCATAACGTGCTGAAATTTGCATCAACTGTTACACAGAGCTAGAGGGCTGCTCCCGATATCCTCCCGAAAAAATCGTAAGAACAGCCTTAATTGATGATTCTTTCAGATTTTCTTTTTGTTTTCCTCCTGTTTTTTTTTATTGAAAGTGTGTGTTGGGGGGGGGGGGGCGCAGGGTTATGGATTCGATCAGAGGGTTGATGATAAAGGCAGGGTTAGGGGTGGATACTATACGTACATGCCTCTAGCGCAGATCGCTTGGGGACCGTACGTACTTATAACAACGGCCCATTAAGTTTACGTATCGCAACATTAAAGCACTTCAACAGCTCAGTGTTAATAACCCAGTTTTGCCGCCCATGTCTTTGAGCACTTTGAATAATCATAGCGGCAAAAAACAATTATTTCATGGAAATTCTTTGAGATCTCCAATTGCTTTGTTCCTATTGATGTCACAGAACTTGCGCTTCTCCAAATTTTAAACTTTGTTTTTGTGTTCCGTGGGAAGCTTGAAAGCATCATGAGCACATGGATAATTGAGAAAAACAAAGACAGAACTGACAATAGATCATGAAACAAAACTTCAGCTTGTCCCATGTTTCTTTACGCACTTCACTGGGAAAATCTAATATGTTTTAGATGTGTTCCTTATGATAATGTTTACCGAAAAATAAAATGTCATTCGTAAATGCGCAAGTTTGGTTCACTTGAACATTTCAGCAGCCAACGATTCCAAACAACTTCATTTTCAGGTCTCATAACACGGCGCCGTTCGGTATTGAGCCTGGGAGGGGGTGGAATGGCATGCAAAGCATCATGGACATCATCACAATTTTGTGTGACGCAAGCGAAAAACGAACCCAGTTTAGTAGGAAGGTCATTACCTTCTCATGTATTGATCGAACTTGTCCGTGTGAATTAGTTTCACTAAATGAATCCGAGACAGAACAAGGTAGCTTTGTACGCGGTAAAGCCGTAACTGACTCCCAGATAATCGTGTCTACTGTTGATATGAATATAAAAGGCAGGATGGTATTCGCATTCTTACGAGCGTGGCACAACCTCTGCACAGTACAGCAAGCGGTGGACCCTGACAAAAGCTAGCTCAACAGAAAGGCGCTGAAAGAGGCTGAGCTCTACAATTTGATTTAAGAACTTTTATAAACATATACAAAACTCTTTTCAGATCTATACAAAACAACTTTTGAGAATTTTGCCAACAAAATTTATACGGAACTATTTACAGGGTTCATGCAAAGTCTTAAAAACTAATTCTAAGGACTTTTAAAGGACCTCCTAAGGACTCACTGTAAACAAATTAAGGACTTGTGTGCCTGTGACCAAGAAATATTACAAAAATACAAGTGGTGTGCAGCATTCATCGAAATGGAATGTTTCTGCATCCGGAATTCAGACATAGTAAATTCACTCTGAAAAGTTCAGTTATTTCAAAGTACCAATTATCCGATGTGCAATTGGAAGATTTGAATCTCAAATGTTTCAACTGAAACACACATTTTAAGAACTTTTTAAGGACTTTGGCATCAATTTCAGAATTAAAGGACTTTTTGAGCACTTATTTTTTCTTTTATAAAAATTAAGGACTTTAAGGACTTTTAAGGACCTGTATTTAATTCTATTTGTGAAATTTAGATTGATGAAGCTCTAAATACCAAACATAAATAAAGTACACAAAAAAAGACCGTAAAAGGCACAAAGTGGCCGTTCTCGTGTCCCTAAGCTGTAGAACCCAATGTCAAACTCAAACTCTTAGGATCTCATCTGGTATCTCCCGTTTAGGACAAGCTGGTAGCTGTGACGATTTTTGACAATCTGCGATTTTTCTGACGAAAGGAAGCTAGAAATGTCGTCTCTCCCCCCCCCCCCCCCCTTTCTCCCTGTCTTCCCATTTGCATAACATCCTCTCAATGCTCACATCAATGGGTCTTTTAGCTGTTTATATAAATGACAAAAAATTGACATCATTCTCTCAGGGGGCAGCTCTGATTGTGTTCTCTACTTCTCATGGGATTTCTATTTTTGCTTCACAGTCAGACAATGCAAACTCTACACAAATTGATAAGATGAGACATCAAAATAAATAAACCAACAACATGAAACATGATTTCTACGCTAGCTGATCCATTGGCCTAATGCTAAGCATAACCCAAGGAAAGAATAGGGAGAGGAGGGGGTGACGCTGGTGGGCTTGGTCCCAGGGAACGAATATTCAAGTAAGCAAGAGACAACGTGAGATAGTCGGGCCACGATCGTCTCTTTTCTGAGAGACGGAGTGGCTGAACGGTTAAGCAATCTGTTTTCTTCTTGGCAAGGCGACGGGTGCCGTAGCAAAGGTCGCGGGTTCTAATCCCATCTTGATCATTTTTCTTTCTTCCTTCATTCATTCACGCTTTGCTTTTCTGAGCACTGCATTTTGCATGGCAGAGACACAAACACTGTTGTATTAATTAGACTAGAGACGCTGATCTACTGTATAGACATGCAGGGTGGGACAAAAGTAGGTAGACAGTAAATTGATTTATTTATTTACTTACTTATTTATTCATTCATTCATGTATTATTTCTTTTAGATGCTTTGTTCAGTCTCTTAAATGCTCGAAAGCCCCCCCCCCCCCCCAAATCGAACCTGCTCCCGACGCTGTGACATACAAATTCCGGTTAGCATCAATGCCCATCAAAATGCTTGCGACATGGATTCCGTATACAGTAGTCTCCGTCTAAGAACCCGGTCAACGGGAGACAGCGGGTTCTTAGGCGGATACTACATGAGGCCCAGTATTACCAGTAAATATTTAAATAACCTCAGTCAGCCCTGAGTACATTACATGTGCCGTGCAAACCAAGCGCGTAGACATTGCATAAAATTCTGCCCCTCGAGTCAGACAACAATAGATGTTAGGTAATGACTATGCTAATTTAGTATAGGAGTGGCCTGCTTGCACACGAAAGACGTAACTGGGCTCCATCCTTTGTACGGTACATAATCCTTTGTAGAAATGACAACGCTTTTCGGACCTGGAAAAATTGATGTTTTTCTCTCTTTCTCTCTCTGTGTCACACACCCACCCACCTACAATCTCTCTCTGTCTCTGTCACCCACCCACCTACCCCTCTCTCTCTCTTTCTCCTGTGTCACACACCCACCCACCTACCTACTATCTCTCTCTCACGCTCCCTCTCTCACACCCACACACCTACCAGCCTACCACTCTCTCTCTCTCCCTCTCTCACACCTACCAGCCTACCACTCTCTCTCTCCCTCTCTCATACCCATACATACCTAACCTACCTATCTGTCTCTCTCTCCCTCTCTCACTGTCACACACACACACCCGCCTACATATTCCCCTCTCTATTTCATCGCGTCAAGCAAACAAATAAACAAACATAAACGCCGTTTTCGACATCTGATCGGTCACTTTCCAATTCAAATAGCTTTCCGTTCAGATCACCAAACGAAATCACTTTTGTCTCCCATACATTTGCATTCTTATACAATTAAAAACAATGTTCTCACCAAGTTCCTTCTCAGGCTGATGGCGCACTGAGGCACGTCCGTTTTGTCTCCGTTTCAGGGTGAGAGGTGGACTAGGGAATTCAACAGTTAGGGGGGACCTTGCGCATGCAAGTCTGTCTCACTAGTTCGGGTAGCGAGTATGCATGTATAAATCTGTATGCATGTATAGAGAGGTTTCACTATTGGTCGATTTGCCCTGTGAGACACGGGAGGCTCTGCGAAACCACTGTTAGCATGGAGGGGAAAGTAGGTCGCTGCGGTAAACAATATCCGTTTTTGCATTTCCACGGGGCGTAAGCGCTTACAAACGGCTCTAAATAGTTTCAATCAACCCAAAAATATGAACAAACCACAGAAAACAGATATGCACACTATCTTTGGCGAAGAACGTCTCTTTCAATTATTCAATTTCTTGTTTACCGCAGCGACCTAGTTTCGCGATTTGGCGGAAGTGAGATCTCTCTATAAATACATACTCTCTGGTTCGGGCACGACGGCTGGCAAGAACAGAGTCAAAATACAAGCAAAACAGTCCGGACTCAAGGCGTCACCAGCCTTAGTGAATTCAAATTTTTTCCACCAATAAGGGGTGAAACAGTGCAAGGCTGGTGTAGGCGCTAGACTGGTGGCTCGCCGCCCATAAATTTTGCTTCACATGAACACAGTAGGCATTGCCCACACAGACGGGGAATGGCCAGTGCCTAGTGCAGTGGTGGCCAAACTTGATTAATGTAAGAGCCACATACGATAAACTTCAGATGTTCGAGACCCACAAGATATCAACAAAATTTACACACACCTTTTTATTGTTACACAAAAATTTTGTTATATAAATACTATATCCGGATGTTCAACATCAATGTGAAGTCTGTTCTACTAGATGGTTCCGAAACATGGCGAGTGACAAAAACCAACACAAAAAAAGCTGCAGACATTCACAAATCGATGTCTCAGAAACATCCTCCACACCAGGTGGCCAGAAGTCATCTCCAACGAACAACCGTGGGACAGGATGAGACAAGCCCCGATTGAAACTGAGATAAAGAAACGGAAATGGGGATGGACTGGCCACAGGTTACGCAAGCCTGAATCCAACATCACCAGGCAGGCTTTGGTCTGGAATCCACAAGGAAAGCGGAAAGTGCGACGACCAAAACAGACTTGGCGCAGAAGTGTCGACGGCGAGGTGAAGGCAGCCGGAATGACGTGGACCGAGCTAAGGAGGACCTGCCAGAACCGCTTGAGTGGGAGGAGTGTTGTTGTGGCCCTATGTTCCTCAAGGAATCAAGAGGCTTAAAGAAGAAGACTAAGAATTACGTGCATGCAACAATATTTACTCATGTGTGCAGTTTTTTAGAACTGTTAATTTGTATTAATTTCAGTATTCACAAAGTACACATAATAATATACGTACTATATGTTTTCGAGAAAAAAATACATCAGCCAACATATTTCCCCGAGCCGCATAATACTGAGGGTCAAGAGCCGCATGTGGCTTGCCAACCGCGGTTTGGCCACCTCTGGCCTAGTGGATTAGTGTGATACATAATTTATGAGCGGCAAGCCGCCGGTCTGGCGCCTACACCAACCGTGGTCTGTTTCACCCCTGAAACATTCTTCCCATCACGCTACGCCCCCCCCCCCCACCTTCAAGCTGATAATCAATATTTTGTCCAATTTCTTACTTGTCTGGCCCTCCTATAATTTCTCTTGAAACTCTTGTAGGTTCTTGTTTACTCCCCGATGTTTGTAACTTGTTCCCCATTAACTCAAACAGAAGTAACATTGCCAGTGTAAAGGACATGCATGTACACCAAGTCGTGCGTGACTTGTAATGGACAGACAGACATTCTGTTCTTGCTAAGCTTGGAGTCCCACCGGAGGGAAAGACAGAAAAGGGCTATAATCATCATTCGGATGTTCACTACAAAAACATAATATAATAATTAACTTACGCCAATTCACTTTTCTATTTATCAATTCCCATGTGTAATTAAACAAAAGCAGTAGGTAGTATAGAGTATACTTTTACCCTACAAAACAATAGTATTTGGACGACCAGTATTTCTGAATGGATAAGGCCGTGGAAAAAGGTTTTACATCGTTACTTCCTTGATTGTTCTGTCAATGGTGTCATCTTTGTGTGAAGACACACACTCTCTCTCTCTCTCCCTCTCCCTCTCTCTCTCTCTCTCTCTCTTTCTCTCTCTCTCTCACCCGCACGTTTTGTGTGTTTTGCTGCATGGAGATACTCGTCGTAAATTAGATACCCTTGTTGAGGCGTCCTCTGGAAGTACAACCGATCGGTGCGGTGTGTTATTTTATACACAAGAACAAAACAGTGTACAAAGTGCTGGCTCTGCGCCAGGCCTATGACGCGGCGTGCACATTTTTCTTAAAAGCACGGTGAAGGGACTATACCATCTTATCAATTTCTATACTGCCCTTGGCTTCATTTCAACAGCGGTTTAAAATTAGTATCTTTGCTATAGCACTGAGTGATCCGTTGCCTTCCAATAAAAACAATGCCACGATTAAACAAACTGAGAAAGAAAGAAAGCCCTTTTAGAACTGCGGCGTTTGGAAAAGTGGTTAATCACAATTATTTCACAGTGTAGGGTGGCTTCAACCCTCTAGGCACCATAATGTATCACCAATGACACACAGACATTTATCACTCAGTAGCAGTTCCCACAAGAACTCACCGCCAGAAAAGTAAGTTATTTTAGTGTTTTCTACAACATACACACTAAATCAACTAAATGATAACGAAAAACCCATTAATTATGTCCCTAAGAACAAAATTCTCATGAAATCAGAATTCACCCACACGCAAAAATGGGGGCGGGGCCTAGAGGGTTACGCCATTGAACCATTAAAAGTTTGCTTCCAGCTGGGCATCGTGCCTATGGGAGCCCCGCGCTGGGGAAATCTAGTCTTGCCAAGTACTCTTAACAACACATTGCAATATACACAAGATACCACATTGCAGGTTTTACAGAGGATACTAACGTTTATAATTTTTTGGGCCAACCCTGAAATTATAATAACATTTATTAAGATGACCGACAAAATACAGTGCAAATCCTCTTGAGACAGAAACTGTTGTCCTCAGCTTTCATTGTCTCAAACCAATCATTTCTCACGAGACTGCACGGACTGCCACTGATCACTACAGTGGCAAATACATTTGACTGCGGCAATCAGGGCTTCAGCTTGTTAATTCACATACATACGGAGTGTCTCAATGAAATGTGCACATAGATGAACTGCCAAATGCTATTTGCAACTTTGTTTAACTGCCTTGTATTCCGTGTCTGGCACAGAACGGTCATTAGTTTGAACACATGCAAGAACTCAAATATTTACACATTTGTCCGCTTCAATGAGAATTATAAATCTTGGCTCTTAATCAACGCTCAATTAATAAATACAATTATGCCAAGTCTTTTCACATTTTTTTCGAGTCGTCATGGACGTTCATTCCGATTGTACATTTTTGACGCTATATCAATTTGGAAACTCTTTCTAGTTTAAGGCTTACTCCACCCTTTGAAAAAAATACAGCGCCATCTCTGCCCTCAAAATTAATTGATGAGAAATTATAATTTTGTCCGTTATGTTTCCAGCTTTCCAGCTGACAGACTATTTCTATATTTACTCAAGGTTGTTGGTGTTGTTTTTTTTAAATTCATTCTTCCCTATTTTCACAGTCGCTTCAGATATAGATTACAGTGTGATTTATTTTACTGATAAAGTAAGTGAGTGGGTGAGTAGCATTGTGAGTTATTGACTGGCTGAATTGGAGTGTGAGTGTGTATGTGTCTTTGAGAGAGAAATAAAGGAGAGAGAGAGAGAGAGAGAGAGAGTTAATGAGTCAGAGAGAGGGAGAAAGAGTTAATGAGACAGAGAGAGGGAGAAAGAGAGAGAGAAGAATCTTTACAAAAACATTTCAAGCCGCTGTATTCTCATCTCATCTCAGTTGATATCAGGTCTTCATCGCGAACGAGAAGCTAAGAAGGCCGATATTAAAACGATTTAAGGTCAAACTCCAAAAAGGGACGATCTGAACAGCATTGTGTAATTCTGTCTGAAATTAAACATTTTATTATTTTTTCTCAATGATCAAATGAAAAACTTGGTGCAAGCGAGATGACAAGGGTTCTTGATACTGAGGATCACACACACCAACAGTTTGGATTGCATCCTGCCAATTTTCGCATCATTGATGGAACTTTGGAAAATTTTAATGAATGACAATGGATGCGTGGGCTGTCCCTTTTGAAATGCATCACTCAGGCGCAGAGTTTGTTGTGTAGTCTTGATGAATGTGGTCAATGAATTCTGAGAAAGTTGGTCTGGCCTGATTTCTTGTTGAAACTCGCAGCTAAAAAAAAACAAAATGGCTCACCGTCAGATAGCTTTACTTCCTTCTGTCGAATCAGCGACAGTTCTTAGTGCTCAATACAAAATTCAGTACAAACAGTATGACCAGATACTGGCAAAGAACTGTTTGAATCAGCAGTTAACACAATCTTTTACAATGTGGTATTGGTGTACTAGAGCTACAGTATTTCTTATAAATCTGATTCGTTGCAAACATGTCGAAAATGAACCTACAAGACACTGCGAGGACAGAATGGAATCATGTAGTGTCTCTGAAGCTCAGCTGCAAATTTACGTCTACCACATTCTTGAAAACGTGGCGGAAAGTCGGAAATCGCGTACGCGTTTCCGTGTTTCTTCATTTTGTCTCGTATCTACTTCTTACCCCCCCCCCCCCCCAAAATTAATTAATCCCATATCGTCACGCTTACACGATAAATTAATTAGTCATACGGCGCAGTATTTTGCGATACAGTTGTAATACTTCTATAACGTATTTGTACATTTTATGTACATAATAACTATAACAAAGATAATGTTTCAGAAAGGTAAACTCAAAGCACTGTTCCAAAATTTCGTTATAAAACTTAGTTTTTGCATGTTTTCACTAATCGGTGAAAAATGACTCAGGCATTATCGTATGAGACTGGCCATTTTACTTTTATTATGGGACATTTAATGTCAAACATCAAGGGCAGCTGTTCCCATAACAGGAAAGGCCTCTGACCGTGAGATCATGAATTAATCATCAAACTGTTGGAAGGACAACTTAAAAAACCTCGTGATCGCTGAAACATGTACTTGACATTAAACAACCGCATAATTCCATTAATTTTATCATCGCAAAAAGCGTGCTTAATAAACAACATCTGAAATCTGGCTTAATTCTAAAATTATTGCCTCACAGGATTGTCGACAACTTTTATTTGTCTGTCCCGCTGAACTTTATTTTAGTTTTTTGTTTTCTTTCTCTTTCCTGGAAAACGCTGAAAATAACATTTGCAAAACACGCACTTTACCCGGACCTTTGCCAATCACTGATAAACCTCACTGCCGATAAATTTCCGACTTCTAAAATCAAATCTAGTTTCACAGATCTTTGAGTTTCAAGCTGATTCCTTTCAAACAGGGAAGTAGCAAGCAAAATATAGCATAGAGTTCAGTTAGCATACTCAACTAACGATCCCAATTGCCCTATACTGAGCAGAACATGATATTATCCCCATGGGATTGGCAAATTGAAATTATTGGCAGTTACAGAAATCCCATTTGCTAACTATCCTCTGTAATTTAGTCTTCATGGTTAAGATGATCGTCTTATGCCCACACATAACCACTATCCCCAAGACAAGTTGGAAGTTGAAATAAAACAAACACTGTAAATAAAACCAGGTACAGACACATCAAAAGAATACACGAATGCAATTTTTGCAAGGAAATAACGTAACAATAACAAACAAACATAAAAGTAAACACAAGACATCCATTTTAAAGAACGGAATATTGATAGTTGTATTGCTCTGAAGGTGCCCAAGGGAATTTTAAAAAAAAACACACACACACAAACTAGACTCCCGTCGAATATAATACAATTTAAAATACGCATTGATGCCATGCTCAGGCCAAGAAAACACACGTTTCAATGATACACTAATGCCGGCGGTCCCGTTGAACACCATAGTCCACACCACTGGGCAAGACAGACTAGACTCAGTGCGCTATGGACCAGGCACATACTGCCATACGGTCTTGAAGAGCGACAGAATGAAAAGAATATACATGTAATTATTGTACGACCACAGCACAAACAATATGATCCTTCCAATTGTGTCTAACAAGTCCCTCGCCTTCCCTCTCACTCAGCTCACGAATACGCAAGAGAACTCTTGCAAACTCATATGCTCAAGATGGGAAACAATGCAAAAAATTCCATAATATTCTTTAACTTCTACTCGTAAAAACCAGATTGCCGTTCTGTGCAACAACAAGCATTTATTTTTTTATTTTTTTACACCGGGCGCCTCGTTTAAGTTTTTGGTGCGAGTTAACGTTTCTCTGTCTCATGAACGAGGAAGAAAACGCGTTGACATCCAATAAAGTCTGCGTTAACTCAGCATTTAGACAAGCACGTCTTGCATTTTGTTTTTTTCCCCCTTCTTAGTTCACCGTGAACGAGCTCTGTGTCAATGATACATTGCCATGTCCTTACGCATGAGAGAAGAGACTCATTGTTGGCATCCGAAGGTTTGCATACAAAGAAAACAGGAACACAGAAGACGCCTTATTGTTTTTATTGCATAACATCTACAGTCATTTAGACACTGGTAAAACCTGTGTTCGTGTGCTCCTAGTCGATTTTTCGTCTGCGTTTAACACCATACAACCACACTTAATGTTTCAAAAGCTTACCAACCTACACGTGAGTTCTTTTTTAAAGAGCTGGATCTTCGAATTTCTAACACAGAGAAGCCAGTTTGTGGATATAAACAACACATTTTCCAAATTACTCACAACAAACACAGGAGCGCCACAAGGCTGCGTGCTGTCACCTGCCTTGTATACATTGTATACAAATGATTTCACTGTGACACACAACAACGTTTACCTTCTTAAATTTGCCGACGACTCTGCTATTTTAGGCCTTTTACCTAACTCTGGCCACGAATATTCTAACATTGTACAATCCTTTCATTGTTGGTGTAATAACAACTATCTTCTACTGAATGTTAAGAAAACAAAAGAGCTTGTTTTTGACTTTAGGAAAAATAACAACGATCCTGTTTGCCCTCTTACTATCAACAATGAAGAGGTTGAAATTGTCACAGAGGCCAAATATCTTGGCATTACTATTGATTCATTGCTTAACTGGCATGCGCATGTAACATGTGTATACAAGAAAGCCAACCAGCGCATGTATTTCCTCAGAAAGCTCCGCTTTTTAAAAGTTAGCAAAAGCATTCTGAAAATATTTTACACCATGGCTATTCAGAGCGTTTTGATGTATGGAGTTGTCTGTTGGGGAGGAAACATCTTACAAAAAGATAAAAATAAGATCAATAATTTAATTAAAAAAGCATCCAAAATTTGTATCTGTGATCTGCCATATTTTGATGAGCTGTACACTGGTGCTTGTATTAAAAAAGCTAATATTATTATAAATGACCCCCAACATCCCCTGAACAAGGAATATATAAGATCTGTAAGAAGTTTAAGGCTGTTGTCAAAGAAAACTAAAACTGAGCGCTACTTTAAATCGTTTATTCCATCATCAACTAGGATGTTACAATAATGTCGTCATCTTGATCGTAATCTGTGCACAGTTGAATTATGTCCTGCGTGTCAGGTCAATGTGTTTTGGTTAGGGATGCATATTGTGTGCACTGTTAATTTTGTTAATTTAGTTAATTTATCAGTGTGAGTGTATATATGTGTGTGTGCGCGCTATGTATCATACTTTCTGCTTCTGTAACTGTATTGTTATGTATTCAATGATCAAAACAAATTTCCTTGTACAAGGACGAATAAAATTTATCTTATCTTATCTTATCTTATCTTATCTTAAAAGCGTGCTAACAGACAAGCTCTTGTCTGGGGAAGGAACAAACCGGGCAGCTCAGAACAAGCAAAGATACTAGAAATGATCAGATGAGACCATGCTATTATTAGCATGTCTCTGGATGAGACACTGTCTACTTTGCACCTCTAAGAAAAACGTGCGCACAATTTGCGCGCTGATCGGGGGCGGGGCCCATGGCGCACAGTGTAAAAAGAATGCTTGATATAATGGTAAATTTATGATGCAAAATTGTGACACTGCTACTGCGACGTGAGAGTTTTTCCCACAGCGATTGAGGTTATAATTCCATAATAAGTGACGTCAATCAAGGCCCATAGCTATAGCTGAACAGTGAACAAAATTCTATATTTTCCCTATTTAGCTTTGTAAAATACGGCACTTTTCATGACTTCCACGCGTTTGCCGCTGGGTGGCGGTGCGAAATCTGTGCACGCTAAAAGCACTAGCTGTTTTGTCTTGTCAATTCTAGTATCTTTGGAACAAGAAACTGTTCCTGTGTCAGGGTAAGGCTGGTGGTGCACTGAATCCAAGTCTGCTTTGCCTCGGTTATGGTGTGACATGTGAACTATGGTGTTAAACATGACCTCGCGCATGGCCAAACTGAAACAAGTCTCACTTGTTTGGGCGCATCAATAGTCTTGGGTCAGCTGGCGTGAAAATAGACCTCGCGTACTACGTCAAAACAGATGCAATATCAGACATGATTCAGCGCGCCATCTGCCTAAGTAAAAACATTGCACTAAGGTATCACTCAGGGTGTGGAAGATAAAAGTGTCATACTCACAAAAGGTCGTTAATTTTTAAACTTTTTTTGTTTGTTTCTAGCCCTTACTATGGCCCTTCAATTTATATGGTAGAAATCCTGACACATTATCTCGCTGTTTCTCTCTTAGTGCATTTGTCTGCCTGTCTCTTTCTCTCAACTATTCGTCACCTGTACATTACACTCAATCCAAACATTCTCATGTGGCAGTTGTAAAAGAAACAAACAAATAAATCAACTACTTATTTATTTATTAATTTACACACTGCGATAATAATAATTTGCACTTGCATTCCACGACAGGTCATCATGGTACTGAGTCGAAAAACCGGTATCACAGTTCAGCAGCTGTGCCTTACACACACACACACACACAAAATGCACTGCAGGATTAGAAACTACAGACTTTATCGCCCCTGCCGTTATTGCAAAATGTCCTTAACAACACATTGAGGCATACTACTAAAAAAAAAAAAAAACTATATCAAATACGTAAAGCAGAATCTCATCATTTTCCGTGTTCAGTTTATCGCTGCCACACCTGCAGTGTCTTACGATGAGATAGTCATGTCGTGTATCTCCTAACAGCAAACTAAGAGAACTTGCAGGTGGCGTCTCAGGAATAGAATTTAAATGCAGGTATGCAGTGATGAGAAACGCTTTCGCTACAAACTGCGTCTAGACGGTAAAATAAACATAGAAACTCAATTCAAACATTCGCCATCCAGATACACGTGAAAATGTGAAAAGATCAGAAGTCCAGGCGGACATTCCAGAGACAGGTCATTTTCAATGTACAAGATGCAGTCCAAACCCGGTACGTAATACACAAAAAACTTTGCCTTCCCTCCACCCTACATTTGGTGGCCACAAAACATCACGAACTTGTTAGTAATGCATAAATCTATACCTGGTATTTCCGCCAAAGATGATGCAAATGCAAGGCAATGTTATAGGATCTGATTCTGAGTATTCTACGAGCTATTATCGCGCCTCGCTCACACGTAAATGCCACTTTTCTTTTTCTTTTCACATAAAAAGCTCACATTCTGTGACATGGCCCTGGGAAAACACTCCAGGGCAACAGCTGACATACCTGGCCCTCTGGCAATTCAGGGGAAATCTTTACAACAAAAACGTCTTTGTCGTACTCCTCCAGAGATGCTAAAGCTACACTTCGCATGGGTTAACATAATATTGTTCAGACAACGGAACATCGAGGAGTGGATGGGTACAAAATATGTATATATTTTTCCCGGACTTATTTGCATCATTCTGCAGCTTTTCATTGTTAACAGCTCGCTACAACATCCTGTCACAATGAGGATACCATTCTGGGGTTAAAATCTGAAAACTGACAAGTCACTCATAAAATCAGTGACATGAGGCATGCTAATAAAACCACACATATTAAATTGGTATATTTTAAAACCAATCAGTTTCGTCTCAGTCTTGAAAGTCATAAATTCTTACAAAAGTTCCTCTACTATTTTGCTCATTAATTACAGATTCGACAATATTGTTTCTCAACCACAAAGGAGTGTCTTTAAAAAAAAACAACAGGAAATTTGCTGCTACGTGACACTGGGTTCTAGACTGCTAACTGACAGTTGCTATTATAGCTAATTTCTCCAAACGAAGTAAACATGCCGATATACGGGTCATGTTTGGACTATTACACTTTTGATATTTTTTTAGAAGGCTTCTTCAGAGAAACAAGAAAATCGTCCTTTTGAAGGCTATGACATGAATTTGTCGTTGACTGAAGTCTCTCTCAAAAAATGATCTCCCACGATGAAGTAACTATCCTTTTGAAAAGACAACTGCCGTTTCAAAATATTACAGAAAACACAATATTTAGTTACATCTGGCTTTGTGCACTACTCTCACGGTTCCATTGCCATTAGTAATATTTATATCCACTTTCATCATTTATCACAACCGCAAATGTCTTAACTTGATACTTTGTCGTTTTTTAGGAGGGCGTCAAAATTGTCATTATAGCTAGGAAATCAAGATCAAATTTGATCAAAATGCGCCCAAAGACTATAATGTCACTCCTAGAATCTACCAAGGCAAAATTTACAGCATGACTTTTCGACTTGAACCATAATGTTCACCAAACGGTAAAATGCGTAAAAGATGTAATGTGAGCGTCTGGAAGACTTGTAGCGTAACGGCATTGAGTGCTAATGTTCTAGACAAAAACATAGCTCTGCACTGGAAATAAAAACCGACAATACGAGTTCTGCACGCTGATACGGCTTCAGCGAGCCGCAAAGCTGATCAATTCCGCAGTCTGTGATTTCCAATCTATTTTATCATTGGTGTAATCCATTTTTTCGGGAATGGACATGCCTAGAATTGTTGGATATAAACTTTTCTTTAGAGATCGTTCGACGACCTGAGTCAAAATGAAAACTAACGAAAAAAAAAAAAAAAACTCGTGGGCTTCAAGCATGAGTAACAGCTCGTCAATAAGACCTGAAAGAACCTTGAACTTTGTCTGGAATCAAGAGATTTAAACAAAATGGAATGTGTCCCAAATTGGAGGAGCTTGCCCCCTGGGGCTCCATAAAGGCCAAAGGCAAGTAGACGAACCAACAACCGTAAAAAAGTTTATTCCTTCCCTCTGGTTTAATGCACAAAATAAAGCAAACAAAACAGAAGCAGCATGGACGTTGTTTTCACATAATATTTGATAGTTCTGATACAGCAATTGTTAAAACAACATCGCAAATATAAAAATCAAACCAAACCAAATTCTGAAAAAAATTTGAACCTACTGTCTAATTTGGTATTCCCCCCCCCCTCCCCACCCCCCCCCCCCCCTGCTCACAAATCCCCACATAATTTTTCTTTCTTGACTTCTGCCTTCTTGAAAAAGTGACTGGAACTGGAAAAGTATGTCTTTGATATCTCTATTATAAAGACATAGTTAAAACCTTGCCAGAAAGTGGCTGTATCAGTCGATTTCAAAAAACAAACAAACCAGGAAGTAGCTATTTCTGTTGATAAAAAAAGGTGCCACAAGTGGCTGTTTCAGTTATTTCAAAAAGGCCAGAAAACGGCTCTTTCGGTTATTAAAAAGAAAAGGGGGGGGGGGCGGGGGGCAGAAAGTAGCTGTTTCAGTTATTTAAAAATACCACAAAGTAGCAGTTTCATCATTTAAACAAAAAAAAGCCGGAAAGTAGCTGTTGCAGCCATTCTTTAAAAAAAAAAAAAAAAACAATCCAGAACGCAGTTGTTTCAATTTGCTGAAAAAATAAAAGGAATAACAGTTAAAACGACGAAGAAAAAAAAACAAAATCCATAACTTTACTGATCACAATTATTATCAACTTGCATCCTTCATTGACGAAACCCATACGTTGTTTTATTTCAGTTGACCAGATACTATAAACTGTTTCTCTGTTACCAACATACCCAGACCTTGGTTCACAGTGTTTAGCAAAGCTCCGTGACTTCAAGGCCGGTACCTTAATATTGGCACTTTATCACCTATCTAATCATGTGAAAAATGATAGTATTATGCCCTGCATCGCATAGATCACGATTTTTATGAGCATTTAATTCACCAAAACTGAAAAGAAATTAATAATGAGTCAATATGATGAGCAATCCATCCATCTATCCATCTGCCCGTCCTTCCGTCCGCCCGCCTGTCCTCACATCCGACTGTCCGTCCCTCTGTCTGTCTGTCGGTCTGTCTGTCTGTTCACTACTTTATCAGTCTATCCAGTCATCCTCCCACGGCAATCTCCTCATAATCTCCTAAGGGCGTTAAATTCCCCACCCTATAATCAGCTGTTATCTACATAACCGGATGAATTTGCTATATTTAAATCTTTATTACTTCCTTAGATTCCCCTGTCATCTCAAGCTTTTATGCAGAAACCGATTCTAACTAATAAAAATTATCAGTGAAGGCCAGCAAAGTAACGGCATTACAAATTAATCTTCAACTCTGAGCCAGGGATTATTTCAACAGTTTTTCCTTTTTCAGTAACACCAGTCACCTAGTCACGATTTCCACATGCTTTGATCCAATTAATTCGTTTCATTTGATGTCACAGAGTTTGTACTCTTAAGAAATTCTAAACTTTATTTAATCTTTGTCGGAAGTTCCACGGCCATATTTTGTTTCAAAAAGTTTCAATTATCCTTATTACATTAAGGCCAATCTTCGCGAGTGGGCTTGCTCAGCAAGCGTGCCAATATATCGACATTTTTGCACCCACAGCGCCCTCTCGTCCTTTTTGAAAGAAGCTAAGATTTACAACTTAATTGAAAAACGCTTATGCACATTTACAAAACTCTTTTCAGATGTGTACAAAATAACTTTTGCAAATTTTGCCAGTGTAATAAAGTTAATTCGGAATTAGTTAATTCTGTTTGTGAAAAGTGGAAGTTCTGAATGCCAAGCACGAATAGAGTGCCAAACAGACCGTGAAAGGCGCAAAGTGGCCCTTTATAGGTAACCACAACCAAATATTTCAACATACGAGTAACATCACAGTAAAGAGCTTTACATGGAACACTTAGGATTTTATATAATTCTTGGGGCCCGCAGCTCCGAAGCCGGCCCTGGACCAAGTCCTCTTTCTTTCACGCTCGCGCCTTTATACAAGTAAAAGGTCACAGAACAATATATTTCGGTTCATTCCATTTTTCGTACTTTGATTGATCGTAAACAGCCTATCATTTTATTATTATTGATGGGAATTCCAAATTCAAAATATTATTTGCCATTGCACCTTTTACAAGTATACATTTATCAATTTTCCTAACTATTCCATGTTGCTACCACTATAAAGGTGTGGATTTATCAGCGATACGTCACCCTCGGTGTTAGAAAGACACAGATATGTCTCTCCAGAATAAATGTATTTCGTCTTTCCAGAGCCGGGAATAAAATTCATGAGGATAAGATGGAACGTGTTATGAAATGTGTGGCAGAATGATATTTCAGGTCTGAATGTTCTTCATATCTCTTGATATGAGCTTCAGGTCGATAAAATGAAGATTGGGGCTAGACATGCGTGCAATCATAAATGATAGTGACGACCTGCATGAACTTGAGATAATCTTGGCTGGACTTTTTAAGATTGTAAATTAGTTCCAGAGTAAATGTTGAAAAAATTAAGACATTCGCCTACAGGTAACACTAGGGCAAAGTACGCAAAAACACAAGTTTTACCAGTTAACCCTTGCAAGAAGATCATGCAAGACAATTAAACACCGGAAAACCAGAAGATGAAACAATTTACCAAAAAACGGACAGGAAAAGTTGGGACTGTTCATCTGCAAAACACGACATGGAAAAGGTACGGCTCAACTTCGAAAAGTGATCTACAGAACAATATGAACATGTAGTCACAATTACATTCATCCATCGTAAACTATCATATTTTGAAGGAGTTTAGGTGAAAACCGCATGTTACTAGTTTTTTGGTTGTCTCCGAGTTTGCCGCGTACGTTTTGCAACTCGCTCTTTCTCTATATATAACTACAAGTCTGTGTGTGTTTGTCTGTGTGTTCACAAAAAATACTGGCTCATACAGCTCGGATTTACATGAAATTTTGAAAATGTCCCCCTTTTGCCCTACAGAAGCTTCTTTCTTTACATTTGAAGCTTCCAAATTATGGAAAAGTATTATTTCTGAGTTTGCTTTGTGTCGCTGGCTGCTCCCCCCTCCCTTTTTATTTCACCAGCTTAGCTTTTAAGCTTGTATTTATATGGAGATGTATTCAGGAATTAGACTGAAAGATGCCAAGATCGACCGAATGAACAAACCACGCGAGTAGGCGTCAATGGGGTGCTAAAGAACAATAGACACAGTCCATCTCGAGAGTAATCAAGCCGAAGTCTAGGGCTGGCTTCTTGGACAGGTCTTGTCGTTCATTTATTACCCACAGATTTGCTGCAGACATCTCATGCTTCCAACTCTATACAGGTCTGTCTCGGTTTAGTGGACTTGGGAGTTAAACATCGCCCACTTTGCTGGTGAGACTGAAACATGTCTGCCTAGCTAGTTGATTCAAAGGAAATTCAATGGCCCGCTATACTAGTGAGACTGAAACGTCTGCCTAGCTAGTTGATTCAAATTAGGTTCAATCGCACACTATACAAGTGAGACTGAAAAGTGTCTGCCTAGCTAGTTGAATCAAAGGAAGTTCAATCGTCCACTATACTAGTGAGACTGAAACGTCTGCCTAGCTAGTTGATTCAAAGGAAGTTCAATCGCCCACTATACTAGTAAGACTGAAACGTGTCTGCCTAGCTAGTTGAATCAAAGGAAGTTCAATCGTCCACTATACGAGTGAGATTGAAACATGTCTGTCTAGCTAGTTGATTCAAAGGAAGTTCAAGTCTGAGTCAAAACCGACGCATAACGCAAGTTACTCGGTGCGATGTCAGTCTTACAGAAATTGTGTGGCATGAAACCTCAAGTACAGCCAAGACTGCACTCGACAGACTTTATTCCCGTGCGCTTGACGTCCGCCAAGAATAGCATCATTTATCCCAATTTAAGTGACAGAGACAATGCCTAGTACTATAAGGTCAATTACAATAGCGAAAATGGGCGAAACTTTGGTCCACCCTCAAATTTTAACTGCAGCACTGAAGTACCACTCCTCATGATGATGTTTCTCGAGAATTCTTTACCGGTGACTTTACTACGCTGCAGATAAGTAATTACCATATATAGACAGTGACGGCACAGTTTCCTGGGGCCTTTTCTCTAGTAAAGACTGACGTGTGAATGTACAACAGGACAATTGAGCACATTCTGATCTATCACACAGGGTATTGCCAAAGCCGTAGGTCTGCTTATCACTCTTACATACACAACTGCCAATTACAACAATATTAGCACTGATCCTGTCAACACCATAATTTCATGCATCATAATTTCCCAGCTAAACAAAAATGCTACGCAGTTAACATTTCTTTGATGGCTCTCGTTAACTGCTGTGAGAGATCTAATTCATATAATTATTATTATGCATATATAAAAAAAAATGTTAAAGTGCAATGTCGGCGGGTTGTAGGGGTCAGGATGAGGGCAGGGTGATGAGAAAACTGGCTCAGAAAAGAGCTCAACTGTTGTTCTGTCACACACACAAAAAAAAAACTTCATTAAGATTGGCAATAAAATTGTAGTGTTCAAAGACATTTCATTTTTGGGTTTCAGCATTAAAACCTCCACAGCGTGGTCTATCCTATCAGTGTTACTAAACTGATGCGATGAATGCATTCTAAGAAGTTCAAAACAATATTATTAAAGTTTGCTTGTAATGCACAGAACTTAATCGGCAGGGTCATCTGATAGCTGCATGAGAAATGCTGTGACACCCCAAGCTTAGACAATATACAGTTCAGTTAACTTGAGGAAATGCAGCTAAACTGTGTCGTAAAATGTTCTGCTATGTATTAGAATATCAACACAAAAAAAGAAATACGAAACTGTGAAACAAAATCACCCTAGGCCCCACAAACTCCATGACTGCACAATGTTCTCTTGAAACGGCAATTCATTGCTTAGCCGTGCACGCAAAAAACAACAACAACACATTTACACAGAACTGTACAAAACAGCCACATTAATGGTGATGTTATCGTAGTTGGAGACCAGTCTCCGATCTGAGATATGACTGTTTAACTCCACAGGTACCATAGCCCATGTAGTTATCTCAAGGGCAAAACAATCTTGTATGCAGTGCCACATCACATTACATATTCATAATATGCAAACTGCTAACCACAAATGCCATAGGAGCTCAAGGCCCAGGACGCATTCCAGCTTGTGAGACAATGTAACATGAGTGAAATGTCTGTTTTCATGATTGATATACAAGTAATTTTTCAAATTTTCACCCCCAAGATCTCCATCTGGACCCTTTAATCATTCATGGCACCACCCGTCTCATAATAATGGTCAGCCAAGTGGCCTAGTAGTTTGAGTGGGTGGTGCCAAAATTCCGCCCGGGGCGACTCTCAGTCCAACAGTATGTTTCTAGCGGTATTTTTTCAAAGCACGGATTTTGTCGACAGCCTAACGTTAACCCATGATTTGTCTCAGATATACAGCCTCATAGTGCTGGAAGAATCTCGACAAAACACGCTTCACATGGAACAATTAACGAGTCTATTGTCTACTTTCTCTCAATCTGACGCCTCTATCCACCGTCGCTCATCGGCGATAGTGACAATTTTAGAATTTGAAGCGCACAAAAGAGTGGGAATTTTGCCCTAGCTTTGGCCAGGATGGGTCACACGTTTCTGATCTCCTGTTATCATAACTTTTGAAAAGAAAAGAAACTGCATGGAGATTCAAGCATTTGTCAATTCTCTTAGCCTTTGGACGAGGAATGATTACGTTATCAAAATTAAAAATCCCACAGTTCACAAAACAACCCGAAACCATCGGCTGGATTTGAATAAAGTATCTACACGTTACGATCTATTTGTTGTCCCCATCCCCATCCCCCCCCCCCCCCGCAATCCCCTGCTCAAGGACAAGCCATTCCCGGAACAACCTACTGTGTTTCCTTGTGAGAATCATGATCTCAGTGGTCTCGATCTCGGTGTGGTATTAATTTTTTGCTTCACACTGATCACCCAAGGAAGCCAATTTGTGACAGCTGATTCTATTTCATTCTGCTCTTCCTGCCGCGTGATGGACACAAAATTTATCGAAGCGCATCATTATCCATCGACTTATTCTCATTCTGTCTATAGGCCCACTCCTCCCTCTGAGTGCCCGTCAATCGCGGCACTCTCAAATATACCCCTAGCAACCATTCACACACGTAAACTAGTGGCTATCATATCCTTTCTGTGTCCCTTATCTGTGGGTGTAGTACATCAAACTGGTAGATTTTCCCCTCAAATGTGGTCTATCACATTTTTTAACATTATTTAACGACACATAATTTCTTTACTCTCAAAGATGGCCCTTGAACACCGTTATTAGAATTAGCCTGGATACCATAGTTGCTTCCTGGATTAAGTAAAAGCAAGGCAGCGCAAGCTGTACTTGCAAATATAATATGTAAATCTTCAAATAAAACATGAAAAAGGCCAAACTTCAAAAAAGAAACGTTCTCGTTTAGGACCGAAATTATCACAAGAACATACTTCCATTTTAACCCCCCCCCCCCCCCCCCCAAATCATAGACAGACAGGGACTAAAATGATAGACGCTTTTAAATAATTATGTGCATAAATTCTGAAACACTGGTTACAAAGGACTGAAGAAGACAAAAAAAAAAAAAAAAGCACAACGACATTGAGATGACCATTGGTCACGAGGTGGAGAAATAAAGAAAAAAGAAGAAATATCCCAGCAGGATTTGGATTACGCTATACCTGTGGGCCATTCTCCATGCTAACAAAGATGATAACGGCATTGCCATAACGACACAAACCACAATTTAACAAACAAACCAAAGGCTGTCACGATATCCTTACTACTTAGAGCTTCAGATTAAATATAAAAAAAAATTAAATTCACAAGAGGAATACATCCAACAACGCAACACATAATGAATCTTTTTCAAAAAGTGCCTTTCCCAAATTGAAACAAGGGGGCGGCCAACAGAAATTAGAAATTAGGGAAGCTTCAAAATATCGACAGTTAAACAATACTTGGCGTCAACTGAGTGCAAGGGGCTGAAAAGAAGTGCTACATGATACATGATCCCCCGCTCAAAGTAATTAGCTTATATCCGCACGGTAGACAATTTCTCAGCTTCTCGCTCTTTTCAATTATATTCCGGATCCCTCAATCCAGCCACACCTCCCCGGCCGGATCCCTCCATCCAGCCACACCTCCCCGGCCAACGCCCCCTCCTTCATTAACTCATCCCCGGTTCGTGTTCTCTCTAAACGTCATCATGAATAAAAGTCCGTAACTTCTCTATATCATCACTAGAAGCGCCGCGCACTGGAAGCCAAATAGCAAAAGACCAGCTTCTTTTTTCTCTCCTTTTGTCCATCTCTTCAGTTGCCAACATTCATTGTTTCACGCTGCATCTCCTTCACTCCCTTTCCTTCCTTTGAGTCTGTCCTCTTCACTATCGATGTTTATTTTACATAATTATTCCTTTCCACCGCCTATGGCCATAAAGTAACTTGCAAAACTGTTTCCCAACCGACTGACCTACTCAGCTTCAGCACAGTGCATCTTACAATGTATACTGAGACTTACTTTCTGAAGTCGGAACAAGTTTCTTCTCTGCCCCATTGACCCAAGCAGTCCAAATTTAACAGCTCCTGAACCCGCTTGGACCAACGGCAACCTCGGCCAATAGTACAAAACAATGAATGGTATTGGAAAAAATGTACTTCGGTAGGCTAATCAAATCAATTGTTTACGTAGTATTTTATTCCTGCTGGTATCAACAAAATTAGGATCCGTCACAGATTCCCGATTGTAAATCCGACACGGAAAATAAGATGACATCAGTCTGATCCATAGAGATTTGGCACTGAAGAATCTTTTATTGGCTAGTCTTGATCGTTTTCAGAATAGGTCATCGGCGTATTATTTGTTTCTAGAGCAGGCTCTCTCTCTCTCTCTCTCTCTCTCTCTCTCTCTCTCTCTCTCTCTCTCTCTTTCTCTCTCTCTCTCTCTCTATCTCTCTCTCTCTCTCTCTTTCTCTCTCCCTCTCTCTCTTTCCGAGCTATCTCATCTCCTGACAAGAGAACCATGCACATTCATTTTGTTAGAAACGGCTCTCGGCAGCTTTAGCAGCCTTGACTCTGAACAGAACAAATAACACTATAACAGAGTGCACTTTCGAAGGAAGGGACAGAGGGTGGAGGGGAAGGAGGGGAGAGAGAGATAGACAGACCGACAGACAGACAGAGACGAAAAACAGCCTGGAATGACAATGTTTCACTGAGTATTTTGTGAATCTTGGAATGTACACATATTTTATCAATTGCAATTTTATCAAATTGTAAAGCAGGAATTCGGCAATTCTCTAACATGTCAGCGCTGTTCTGGGTTTTCAGAATTTGAAAAGTCGGTCGTCCATACACAAATGTCTCCTCATCCTTGGCTTTTCTGCAGAGAAGAAAATTACTATCAATGAAAGGTCTCCAAGAAGATAACTTTGCGTCCGGAAAGTGCGCTGAAAGTTTGGCACAACCCAGGTCCCAATTATCCATAAGATTGTATTGGTTTTTACAGCAATCATTAGTGTCACTTCCACCTCAAACCCCGATCGCCCCCCTCCCCATCCCCTTTCTGTTTCTTTCTCGCTATTTCCCAATATGTCTCTTTCTTCATTAAACTCTCCGAAATCCCTGCATTCTTCTCCCTTTTCATGCCGTCCTGAAAATTAGTCCTCCCCATCTGCAAGATTTTAGCGTTTTCACACTTTCCTTCCTCTCTTTGCGCCATTGCCTGCACATTGCTTTCTTATCAATCTTCTCCATTTCGCAGGCTTTCGCAATCACTTCTCCCTCGCAATTATTGTTTCGCAGCTCTATGGCAGCAAAGGAAACGCCCTTTCCCCAGCTGCAATTTTCCTTCCATTAGGCGCAACAGTGTCGGCGTTTTAAATGCTGGGGGTCATAGACAGGAAAAATGCTTGTAGATGCATTTAGTCAGGAGAGTGTTTCTATTTTGTCACAAGATCAGGTCCTGCAGACTTCAGAAGAAAGCCCAGAAAATTGGTAGTGACGCTATTTGAATCTTCAAAAACGATACTGATCCTACGATATTTCATGACTGCTCCAGATTTCAGGAATACTGCTCTGACAAGAGGGCATTGTGAATATTTATTATTTGTGGCTTTCTTTTAGGTACAAATTGTCGAATGTTTCATCCATATAAGCTCAGTCTGGGACGACGTTCACTGATATTTATAATGTATTTTCTTGATGACTGCGCCAATACGAGCAAAAGACGTAAGAACATTTTCAGCAGAGCATTTTTCACACTTCTGACAAAACAGAACGGTACATCATCGTCCATCAGGAAAACGGTCGTATGTCAAAATCGCCACTTTTCAAGGGGAGCATGTTGTTAGAGGCGCGTAGTCTGCAGAGCCAAATAGAGAAAATACTGAGATGTGTTCCTTGTTCAGTGTAACAGTCGACGTGATTTGCAGCACGTTATGAACGGGAATAGTTAATACTAGATGACCTATCGGGCATTGCCCGGAATAAACAATCATGTGCCCCCCCCCCCCCTCTCTCTCTCTCTCTCTCTATCACATTATAAAAATAATAAACTACAGTCTTACTTCAGAACTCATGTGCACAAGAACATTACGCACCAAACTGAACGCTTGATACGGTTACTTTTTATGACATGCACGGTACTATATATATTACGAAACAAACATGCAAAAATACAAAATGTTACATAGCAATAAACATTGTTATTTTTTTAAAATACATGCTTGAAGTAAACAACTTTTAATTATAGCCATCATCTTCCTTATCTCAATTGTCACCTTCCTGCCAAATTTAAGGCCTGAAGAGTGTATAGTTTGGTCAGTTAGTCATGCCAAAGGTTGCGAGTTACTGAAATATATAATAGATTATGTGAACTACTTCCCTTAAAAACGGAACTGTTACAACTGTTTTTAATAAAACACGGGATCCGTCGAACAATGAATGCTACGTTTATTTTCGTACAATGAAAAGAGTGATATCTACCAACACTACTTACGCATAGTAGGAAGGCATATGAATCTAAGCACACGAGGAACAACTAGATACTGCACACACACACACACACTCACTCGCATGGCTCCTATATTTATACCAATTCTCACAGAAAACCCCCGAACCAGCTTGCCCCCCGAGCTGGCCCGAGTCCGATCTAGTAAGATCCATAGACCGACAAAACATCCAATCAAACAACAGCACGACATCGGGTGACATCATCTCAAGGCCACCTTTGCGTAAATAACTCTCTCTCTCTCTCTCTCTCGAATATTATGGAACGTTATGGAATGTACCGTAATTATTAAAACAGGTCAGACCTAGGTCAGCACACCGCTAGACATCAAAGGGAAAACAGAATCCTTACGGAAAGGAGTGAGAAAGGCACGCCGAGCGCGGGCGAACAATAAAGGGGGAGGGAGGACGAGGAAGGTTCGACGCCGTGAATAACAAGCGAGAAGGGGGGGGGGTGGCCTACAGACAATGGCTATTCAGGGGAATCAACAAAGAAAAACCCCTGTTCATTCCTGTTATGTGTGTCTGACAGAAGAACTATTCATTCCAAGCTGATTACTATAAATAGGAAGCATTTATCATCCTCTTACCCAGCTACCAGCTAGAAAATAGATCTGCACGTTCAAAAATTATAACATGTCAGATTTACATTTTTTTTTCCTTTAAACTTGACATACAACAGTTTTTCCACGACAGCCAACTATTTTTTTTTCTTTTTTGGACTGAGTTTGAGTTTGGGGTTAACGGCGCTTCGGCAAGATGGCGGCCACTCTGCACTTTTCACGTTGTTGTTTTTTTTTTCATTATCTTACTCTGGGCTAGCTTTCAGCCCTCAGAATCCTGCAAATAAGACCAAATAAAAGTGAAGTGGAAAAAGAACCTTTTGGACTCGGTGGATCTTTAGTTAATGCTATTTTGTATGAAAACGTCAAAGTTGCCCAGCAATTATCCTGCAATTTATCTATTAACTCTCTTTAATTACCCCAGGGCAGTTTGCCTGCCATTGTGGCATTTCATGGTTCATTAAGTACTTTGGCTCTCATTCGGTATCGGGCACTCTGTTTCACGAGCATCTGTCTGGCTTTCTGTTCATGCAAGGCATGCCAACATCTCATTAGTTTTGTTGAACCTATGACAATCTCAGTGCTGTACCTGGTGAACTTCACTTTTACACGATGCACATGAAGGACAGGAATAGACACATGAAGGACAGGAATAGACACATGAAGGACAGGAATAGACACATGAAGGACAGGAATAGACACATGAAGGACAGGAATAGACACATGAAGGACAGGAATAGACACATGAAGGACAGGAATAGACACATGAAGGACAGGAATAGACACATGAAGGACAGGAATAGACACATGAAGGACAGGAATAGACACATGAAGGACAGGAATAGACACATGAAGGACAGGAATAGACACATGAAGGACAGGAATAGACACATGAAGGACAGGAATAGACACATGAAGGACAGGAATAGACACATGAAGGACAGGAATAGACACATGAAGGACAGGAATAGACACATGATAATAATTATCCTCCTTTCTTTTTTTTTAACCTCTGTCCGATTTCTTGCATAAGACAAGCAATGGCCCTCTTCAACAAGAGCTCAAAATCAGGCAAAGGCAATACTCCAACGGTCACCCGATACCGTACGTAACAAAGTACGCTTCGATGAGCTCCCTCCTACAAGACAAATAAGCAATAGGTTCACCCGCCTATCGCAGTTCCTAATGAAAGTTGATCCGATAAGTGCTTAATTTGAGGGTCCCATTATAGCGTCAGGAAATGTGATAAATAACTATCTACTCACAGAGGCATGAAAGTGATGCATGAAATGGAATAATTGGTGCCACAATCAAATCTGATGGCAAAGGATAGGATGAACTCACGCGATTTCATGTCGCTATTTATTCCTGATTAAATCTGTGCAGTTTTACATGTTATGCAATGCTGAGTCATTTCACCTATTTCCTTCATCGTGAAATGTCCGAGCCTATGAAGAGATGACGGTGAATTTAGTAACAAACAAAACTGAACCATGAATATCCCAGTACTAGCTGTCCATTTGAAAGATCTACGTGCGGCGTTTTTTCACTAATGTTGTAAAAATTGTTTCAAACCAAAAGGAAACACGAACAAAACTAGCGTGCTCTTCAACTGTTTGTCACAGTTGACAAAAATGCCAAACAATCCTACTTCAATTTTCATTTAATTCCGTCCGTCTTGCCTTACATGGGTAAAATGCAAACAATTTCTGCAAGTTTAAAGTGGTCTATTTTCTTAGAATAGAGTCAGGCTAGAAAAGAGACAAAGACGCGGGAAAACGAGAAATATTCACAAATGCCGCACCCTTTCAATACTGCTGATTCTTATCAGACATTTATGTAGAGCGTACGTCCAAGACAGAACAAACACATTCATTTATAACGAACAATTAATTTCATTTTCTGTACACAAAGCACATACTTAAGATGGGGACAAAAATCGATTATCTCATCATGAGTAACGGTGTCAAAACACAGGTAAAGTTTAATTAAGAGCTGGCGTCTGTAAAGTGACTCTCGTTATCAGTCTAGCCTTTTGAGGATGTTGCATGGTAGGGCATCACATAAAAACGCACAGCTGGCAGTGACTATAATGACAGTCTAAATGCTGATAGGTTAATAATTAACCGAGGTCATCTCTGACTAGGTTAATGTACAAGAAGACAGTTGGCTCAGGTTGACGCGCTATTTTTCAAGGCGTGTCTATTGGTGATGTCAGCTAAAAGTCTTTGCTGGTGCTGATGATGAAATCCAGTGATGCTTTAGACCGGTGCTTCTCAAGGATGGGCGTGCCAACATTTTGGTGGGGCCTGGGGCTTCAGTATGGGGCTTGGAGATGCAGAGCTTTTGGTAACTTTTTTACTCTTTTCAAGTTTCTCTTTGGTACGTGTATTAGTAATCTTCCCTAATCCGTAACCCTTCCGACATATCCACTTCTAGATCATGCTACTGAGAAGACTAATGATAACTGCAAGAACCAAGTAACCTCTAATATGTCGTTATGCAAGCTGCAGGCATGCTGGATTCACGATACAGAGAAAAAAAAAACACCCACGTTTATGCAACCAAATCATACTTTTGCGGTACCCCACTGGCAAGATAATGTAACTTATATGTGGTTTGGAACAGCTTGTACTGTGCTGTTCTATAATCCGTTCCTTCTTAAGCATTGGGTTGACTGACTGTTTGAACCGAGTTGACCCCGAGCCATCCCAGGAGGTAAGAGCTCTATGGCAATATGTCTAATGCCGGAAAACATGGTATGAACATAACATCAGTAAATGTCCCTGTATATTATATTTCAAGCGGGAGAAGGAAAGAGAGAAGAATGGGGGGGGGGGGGGGGAGGAGGAGGAGAAGAGTAGAAAAAGCAAAATCCAAGGAGCGAGAGAGACAGTGAGAGATAGAGACAGAGAGACAGACGGTGAGGGGGGGGGGAGAGAAGAGAGGAGGAGAAAGACAGGACAGATTTGACAGACAGAAAGGCAGACAGACAGGAGTCAGAAGGGGACACATAGAGAGAGGAGATGAGAGAGTGGGGGGGGGGGAGACATACAGTGGAAACGAGAGGAGAGAGAAGAAAAAAAAACAGAGAAGGAAAGAGAAGACAGAGAGGGAGGAAAATAGAGAAGAGAGAGAGAATCTTCTGTTGCAATCTGGACAGAGAACAAATCGCAAATTAATCTGACACCGCCAAGGCCACAGAGCATCAAATGTATAATAATAAAGGTTTTATGAATTGCACCATCTTGCGCTATTTCTAGTTGTTATTGTCTTGTTTGTTAAAGAAGAGACAAACCATTACGACACACACACAGGTGAACTAGTTACCTTCAGCCGTTCCTTCCTCCCGCTTGCATGAAAACGGGAAGAAAAATAGCACTTTTTTGTTTGTTTCAGAGTTTGGAGTGTCCCCTCGTTAATATCTGTAGATACGCTGCACAGCAGTGAAGACGTTTCTTTTAGCCCATACCAATTTCTTACTGTTGTCACAACACAAATAACTATGTGAATTTTTGAGATCATCTGCATGCCTGTCCGACCCCCTGCTTCATTATAATGATATTGATATAATAATAATACTGGCATTTATACCCCGCCATATTCTGCCAACGACCAGGGCCCAGTGCTTGCAACACTGATACTATATTTCAAACCTAAACCGAATCTCTCTCTCTCTCTCTCTCTCTCTCTCTCTCTCTCTCTTTCTCTCTCTCTCTCTCTCTTTCTCACACACACGCACACATACACGTACACACATGTACAAATAAATGTATTTACTAAAGAAACAAAAACGTCCATGGGTATCTTGAATGTAAAAAGAGAAAGACGTGTCTTCAGCTGATGTTTAAAATCAAATGTTTTTCTTTTTCTCAATCTCTCTCAAAGATTAAGGCAGAGATTCCTCAAATTTGAGGGCCCTGAAGCGAGAAAGATTTTTTGCACGCATGCTCGGGTATTTCCATGCCCATAAAATAGATGATAGTGAAAGTGGAAGGTGGTAGAAGATCGCAACTGTGAATTAGCCGTGCGTCGCTAAAATCTATGCATACAACACTCCTAAAGAACAATTCATTAACGTACCCCCTTTAACAGTATCATGCCTGCCAGATCCCAGATCATACGAGTAGGGATATAACAATAAAATCATCTTTAGGGATGTGGTGTATCTGAGCGCCCAGGACGTGCGACTAACGGTATGACAATAAAATCCTCTTCAGAATGAGAATAAAACCTCTTAAAATTACGGTGTCTGTGAGACCCCAACACGTAGGGGTAGGAATAGTAAAATTGCACGTACGTTGGTGAACAAGCACCTGCATATTTATAGAAAGATGGGTAATGACGTCATGGGGGAATACCTGGAGTTTCAAGAAAAAATTCCCAGAAATAAGGGAATTACAAACAGTTTTAATAGCTTCTGTGTCCATTAGCCCCAGGGCGTCTGTACTTCTAAATCAGTGCACTCTTCCGAGCATTTGAGTGTCGGGAATCCATATTGTGTGGTGGCCTATTTCCTTTCCACTTTATAAAAGATGCATTTCTCCTGCACTGTCAAAATGCATGTCACATTCACATGCTAAGCGTTCAAGCGCCGACAACATGACTGTGTACTCACTTATGTGCAGTTTAGTAATTACAGATAAGGTAAAAATATCTTTTGTGATAGCTCCCATGTTTCACAGGTTCACAACGCAGTTTATGTTTTATTTTCACAACAACATAAGCCACGTCAGCCAGACCGGCTGAAAGCTTGAGTTTACTGAGGTTTCACTCTAATAAAGCCAGCTCATGTCGTGAAGTTTCACGTATGTACAGTATATAAACCACACAGATGATGTTTTGCTATTTTATATGTTTTTATTATCTGCTTTCGTGCCTATTATCTGAGCTTTTGTAAGCTTTTGTTTCAGTATCTTGGTCAAATTCACTTTTTAACATATTTTAATAGATCTTTTTCAATAGAATAAAAATGTACTTTATTTTGCTATAAGAATTATGTTTTTGTAAGACTAACAGTTTCTTTTGGTCAGGTAAAAAATGGAAACTGAACAAAGAATAGAACTGGGTGCGACTCGAAAATAATATTTTTGGCTTCTCCCATTAAAAAAAATAAATTTGTTTTTGGTTTATTGTTGTATTTTCCCATAACATGACAGGCTAGCGAAATAAGTAGAGAAGGGGAGCCACTGCGACATACAGCCAGCGTATTTTTCCTTCACGCTTTCATCCATGCCTTCATAATGTGGATGACTTTACAGGCAGGATGTCATCAAGTGGCTGTAGGCTACAACTACAGTCAAAAAATAAACTCCAAAAGAAAGAAGGACCTCCAAGTGCACTGCCGCCCAAAGGAAAACAACGTAACTGACAACATGGCCTTTTTCTACTTTATTGTGTCTATGAATTGTCTCGCATTTTATTCTTTTACGTCAAAGGCAGATCAGACAGACACATGTGTGCTTCCGAAATAGTTGTTTCTAGCGTGGCAACCCGACGTAAGTGGCTGTTTTTAATCACAGACAGTAAAGTACAAAAAGGCCATGCTGTTAGTTACGTCGTTTTTTCCATTCGGCGGCAGTGCAAGTGTGTCAAGTCAGGTCACAAAACAAAGAACAAAGCAAAATAATAAGCTACCAGTAAATTTTAATTACAAAACAAAAACTGAGAGGAGCATTATGTTGTAACAAAAGAATGCATCCGTACGTCGAGTACGGGTACGAGTGCAGTTCTTGTCTAATACGTGCGCGGTGTAAGGGCGTGACGGGAAAGCGGGAAAAAAAACCAACAACAACAACAACATTATGAACATCTTCATTATTGTTTTTTGCTGTTTTGGTTTTTTCTTCACTAAAGTTGTTTAATGATGAAACAGAGAGGGCGGGAAAACCGTTAAGGTTGGATGTGGCTGTGTTAAACTTTTGTGGACGATTAAATGCTCTCTCTCTCTCTTCTCTCTGTCTCAACAGAGAAAAAGAGTATTCACTGACCCCAGTGAGGTCAACCCCAGGAATGAGCATGGGGAAGGGAGAGGAAAATGAGGAGAGGGCGATTAAAACGAAGGGATAAAACTTGTGCCTGTTAATTCATACAGGACTCACATAAAACATAATGGGACTTGAGCTTCTATTGCTGGTTTTCAATCTATTTGAGCCACTGGCGTAATGTGAAGAGTAGAGCGGAAAGATAGAAAGATGAAATGATAGGATCAAAAAGAGTAAATAATATTATGGAAATGTTTGGAAGAACATGAAAACGAAAAAAAAAAAAAAAAGATGGGGAGAAACCGATGAAGGCAGGAAGGGAGGGAGGACGGTCATGAGAGACAGAACGGACGAGACTAAGATGAACAAAAGATAGGATTGTTGGGAGGGGGGGGGGAGGGGGAGAGGGGTGTTACCGCACTTGCACCAATCAACCTGTAACACATCGTCCCCTTAAAATGACAAGATTCTATCTGAACATTTTGGCTGAACTGAGTTACACACTTCACACTACTTCTACAGGCCTTCTCCATTGTGTGTCAAAGAATCAAGCGGATTCGGCGTGTAATTTGTATAATTAAAGTATTTCTGAAGAGAAAAAAAACGCATCTCTAAAAGCTACGAGCACATGAAACTTCAATCATCAATTCCTCAGAGGTTGATGGAAGGGAGTTACAACCGTGTCATTCTAAGGGTACCATATGTAGAAGCTTTTCAACTTTTACATGGGGCCTATTTCGCAGCCGATAAAGGAGTCAGTGCGCCAATGTTTTCTCTTCAAATCAGGTAGAACATCAAACAGTAAAGACAAAATCAAGAACGCCAAAATAAGACCTGATCCAAATGAGATACAGTAGTCAGCGAACGGGCTCGGGGAGACGTCCACGGACAAGTAAGTTGGCGCGAAGCCAGAGCGCGCTCTCAGCTGCTGCGTCATTAACTTGTAACATGAATAGACTGGCCGCTTGTGTTGTCTCTGATTCATTCAAGTGGAGCGGCCACATAGCTGATTTTCACAGTTGCGTGTACGCCTTGAACCAAAACGCCTGTCACTACAATTTCATTCTTCTGCATACTCGGATACACACTTATTCAGACAAACGAGAATTGACCGCTGGACCCATCCAGCCGTAAGACAAGACACAGAACAAGAGGCGCAGAGAAAGTCGATCGAACAAATAATGAGAGCAACATGAAGAGATGCGCATCGGCTGAGTCTGTCACACCAAGAGCGTGCATTGAGTGCAGGTCGGATTGACAAGGAGACTTTTATAATTCAATCGTCTTTTATAATTCAACTGCTATTGCCCAGGAGCTGACAATTTCTGATGATAGTATTCTCAGAACTACCGTGGATGATGGTGTTGTGTGTCATTAGGTGCTAGCAAATGGTAAGTACTTTTCCATGCAAGATATCGCTTAGACGCGTTCAAGTCCGATTCGTAATGATGTCCATTTTAACCCTGTTTTCATCATCTGATTCTGAGAATCATGGACAATTTAATTGCATTGTTCTCCATTTGGCTACAGCACACTTCAATGTATTGCGGCAAACAAAATTTAATACAGACTTTCTTCTTTTTAAATGTCGCATGCTTCTCTAAGCCCTACTGTCTTCGGTGTCTTCGGTGAAAGCTGACGTTTTCTGATTCAGGAAATAACCTTTCTATGACTAATTTCAACAGACTGGATTCAGAGAAATGTTCATCAGAAGAATGTTGTCACAAGTACGTACATCCCTCAAGTTTTTTGCGCTGGGTGTACATGTTTTTAAAGCCTTTTGTGACTACAGAGCTAGAGAGTTCCTCTGAAATACTCCTAACAAGAGTTTTAATTAATTATTCTTTCAGATTTTCTTTTTGTTTTCTGTCTGTTTTTTTTGGTTGAAAGGGTATGGGACAGGGCTAGGGATTCGATAAGATTTAGGGTTGATGGCAAAGACTGCGCCAGAGATAAGTTACTATACGTACGTGCCCCTAGCGCAAAACGGTTTGGGCGCGTACGCACTTGTAACAACAGTTTTATTAGAGTAGTGCAGCATGTAAATCTGTGCATACTTAATGATAGATTATAGTGTGTTATAAATCTGTTTGTCGGAACTTTAAATGAAATTGTACCGTCGACAGTGATCAACTGTGATTACAGCTATGTGCATGATTATAGCCATTAAAATATGAATCTGTCATAGCAGAAAATACTGCTTCCGTTTAAAAGTCTCTGAAGTAGTTTTGAAAATACATTTAAAAAGCTTGTAAATGAAATAGATTACTGCTTCAAAAGACAACAAACTGGCAAGTTTCGTTTCTTTGAGAGAAAAACAGAATTTTAATCAAGAACAAAGTTAGTGGTGCCACGAGAAGGCACTGTCTGACTGCCCTGCTGAGTTCACTCAAATCGTGAGGTGGCTGAGTCCGTACAAAAATGACTGCCAGTGCTCGAACGCGCTTTTTCTTGTTACCTCCAGCTGGGGACGGACAATTTCGTGGTCTCGGCAATGCTATCCCTCATAGTTAAATATTTTGTTCATTTTTTCATAAATGATCGTGCGTTCTTGTGCCAAGTAGAAGTGAAGGCTCTGGCTGCACGTAAATTAGACATTCATATTCTTTTAACTGGATTACTACTAATCACGGTCCTTTCCTTTAACGGCAACTGAAACACCGACAAAGTATTCTTGGACTCGAATAAACAGTGCAAGCTAAGGCGTGCAAAATTAAACATTAGCTACAACACATTAATGCATTTTTTCGCAATTAATCAACACAAGTAAACCATTTGCTTTGTAAGAATGAAAACAATACATGTTGCCTATT
This sequence comes from Onchidella celtica, assembly GCA_963931925.1. NCBI lineage: Eukaryota > Metazoa > Mollusca > Gastropoda > Systellommatophora > Onchidiidae > Onchidella > Onchidella celtica. The sequence continues at coordinate 21,140,813 of OZ007567.1, forward strand.
TTAGATGTGTTAACAGACCTGGAACAGGGTTGCTATTCTTTCCCCAATGCCAGGTTGTTTCCGCAGAGATTACAGAAAGACTACAAGAGTGCATACTAGAAACTATACTTGGACGTCATCAAAAAATAAATGAAAAAGTTCAATTTGCTTTGCAGTACTGCCTGGCTACTTGACGTGTCTTCGACTGATAAGACATCTTGAAGAAATTGAAAATGTTTAAAATACGAAAACGTCAGTCTTCTGTACTACACATATTACTGTATCATTCATTCATTCATTCATTCATTCACTCATTCATTCATTCATTCATTCATTCATTCATTCATTCATTCATTCATTCGTTCGTTCATTCATTCGTTCATTCATTCATCAAGATAGTGAAACACTGAGAAAAAAAAGCAACGCCAAACATTAAAGGATTGTAATTATCTTAAAAGCCCGGCTAGAACGGCCAGCCACCTTTGACTCTAGCGCCCCCGTACCTGTCTAAGACCTGCCAACTTCAATTTATTTCGAGATGGAGACGCTTAATATTTCACAACTACCAGCACCAGAGTATTAAAATAACTCAAATTCTGTTGAGTTCCCGCACCTGTCGACCTCCTGTGTCACTTCCTTTCGCATTTCATGTTGAAGTCAACAGATGCCCATCGATTCGTTCAATCGTCTAGTCGTTCCTCTCTGAGTCCCTTTCCTTCCTTTCCGCTTCCGGTTACAAGAGCGTTTGCTCGTGATAATGTAGAGAAACATATCTGAGATGCTTGCTCACGTCGAGAGTTACACAAAAACGCCTGGGAAACGAATTCCATCATTTTCACGATCTCTACGTTTGCCAGGAAGTTGGCAAAGCCGAAAAAGAAAAAAAAAAAAAAAAACCTCACCCTTCCACCATAGTTCTCATCAATATTCACAATATTCGAATTGCAAATGAATAATGTTACAGATTTAATACTAGATGAATCACTGTCTTGTCATGATTAATTTCTTCCGACCATCGGTAAACAATTTCTGATTGGATCTTACAAAACCGAGCTAAAGGTGAAATACATAACTCTTTTAAAAAAAAAAAAATCAAAATAAAACATTTCTCAGACGATCAACATGCAAAATATTTTAACTGAATGCAGAAAAATGGCTAATATTTCATATTACGAGCAAATCTCAATTTCCAAAGAAAATGACTTTTTTTCTCCCTTTTGGAGTGGTTTTGTCAGGAATTTGGTCTTTCACACTAAGCCCGATTTCGTTAGATCCACTCACATTTAAATCCACTTGGATTTCCAGGTAAATATCTGAGACCATTAACTAGTTCGTTGCGGACAAAAGAATTTATCTTTTTCTTATGACATTGTTCCCCGAACCGGCGGGAAGCGTAAACTACCGACGTTACCAGCAATTAACAACAAAAAAAAAGTAATCAATTTGACCGCGAGGCAGTTTTCTAATGTTATATCGTCCCCTTAGCTTAGAAGGACAAGGTTTTAATTCCCTTCCATCAACTTTTGAGAAATTGATGATCTCATGGATTCATAACTTTCGACGATCCGACTTTTTTTTTTTTAAAGTGATACATGTACTTACAAATATACGCACCGGATCCGCTTGATACTCTGACACACAACGGAAAAAGGCCTGCAGAAGCGGTGTGTATCTCAGTTCAGCCAAAAAGTGGCTCGAGAACCCTGTCATTCTAATGGGACGCAATGTCAATGCCAGAGATGTCTTATTTCCTGTTTGGTTGGTGTTCATCCTCGTCAGAAAGTAATCACAGCATTAAAATAATGTCAGCGACTGAATATGAACCCAAACACGGAGGCTTCGGTTGCATTACGTTTTCGTTTCGCTTTCGGCAGTTTTGCCGAATGACGTCAGCCTCGTCTTGCCGAAAACCGAGAAGATGCCAAAAACCTTCGCAGCACCTTTTAGAGTGCATAGGGCTTCCGCTTTTGTCTCGTTTCGTTTTCCGAAGTGACTGACGTCTTTTTAGCAAAACTTCCAACGCGGCGAGCCGAAAGCGAAACGGAACCGTAGTCACTGTGCCTGAACTCTTGGCCTCAGTATTAAACACACAAATGACAATTTACATCCATCTGTGTTCCTGGACTGTTTGTTTTGACACCTTTCCAGCTCTGATCCATTTGCCTTTCTATATTTTCGAATGTCAAGGATTCTTACTGTTTCGTTCTATTCAAATAAGCATTCCGTGGTATTTCAGCCGAAGAAGAAACTGCGTTTACCCACGTTCCAAAGAAATAATAATGATAAAAAAAACAACTGCAGAACAACAAAATATACAAGCAATCCAATCTTTTAGGCAGTCTAGACGTACTGTTATTGCACTCAGAGACTTTTTTTTTTCATCTGCTAGGAAGAATGGGCAACACCCATAAAAATACTCGTATGCGTAATTGTATTAATTGTATTATTATAGCCAGCATTCTTTTCTGCTGTCAGAGCACTAACGGGGTTTCTCCCTTTCCTGTTCCACCTTCACTTATGGCAAAACTAAAATTCTTTTGCTCAGGGCAGCGTGCGTTGTTTTGCTTCTGCCATATTTAATAAATGAGGTCCGAAAATATGTGCAGTACAGGGAAAGGTCTGGCCCGGGTCACGGAGACCCCTTTTCCAGGACATTGGGACCTGTTGACGATGGAGTTGATAAATAGGCTGAAAACAGGCGTATATGGAGACGGGGAGTAGGGGAGAGAGTGGGGATGACGCAATAGCCCTCGCCAGGCTTACCAAAGATTCCCAAGTAGTTTCGTGACCTTAACTTTGTCAGGAAGTGAGCGAGACAAACACTGTACTCTGTACTGGTCAGTCGATAAGATCGGTCTGAGCTTCAGGCCCAGCGGGCACTGGCCGATTTTGATCCGCCGACCAGTTGGATGGTGATGTAATAACACTGAGTTTCAATGAGACCTCGCGCCGCGGCCGATTAGTTACATTTCACTAAAGTTTATGTCGTGACGCTACCATCCAATCAGCCCTTCCGTCAAAATAGGCTGACACCCGAGGTTCAATGAGATCTCGCGCACCAGTGGCCGTATGCATGAACTGCGCGTAACTGGTTTCACGGTGGTGTAGGCCTTACGCGTCGGTGCAAAACGCTGCCCGGTATGCATGAACTTTGCGTAGGCCTACATCCACGTGGATAGAGCTCGTAACTTTACACTTTTTCAGAGGTCGACTAAATCAGCTATGCAATGCGTAACAAGCTTGGGAAAGAGTCGTCCCCTAGAAAGAAAGAAAGGAGGTAACTATTATTTTATTCCTACCCGCGATTTTATGGGCCAAGGGAAGAAAAAAAAAAGGATTTCCACTCACTCTCGATCTCTTAGTTTTGTTCTGATCGGTGTTGTTTTCTTGTGGCATTGATTGGCCGATACAAATTCTGGGCATGTACAATGCCAATCTTGGTTACAGAGGTAAGCAGCGGTTGATGAGTAGGTCGAGGCAGGTGTAACTTTGGTTCATGCATACCGACTACATTTGAGTTTACATCAAGGTGGCCGTATGCACTACTAAACCTGCACCATGGTGCAAAACGGGCGGATTTATACCAAGTTCATGCATACGGCCACAGCTCACTAGTTGGAGTTCACTGCACTGAAACTCGCGCACACTGTCCCGTTTTGATCGGCGAGAAAGTTGGCATTGTGACATAACGACACTGAGTTTTAATGAGACCTTGCACAGCAGCCAATAGTTTGACCTTATTAAACCTCAATGTCGTGACACGTTGACCGCATCAAACTCGGCTGGTGCGAACCTAAGTTTATGCATGGGTTACCATTTGACTCACATTGGCCCCTCACCGTTCTCCTTGACGGCTGACCTATTTTCGACCTGTTAAGTTTTCCCAAAATCTTGATTCCGACCACTGTAGACCTGCTGTACAACATTAATTATTTTGCTCCTCTGTGCATGTTCAGTGTGAACAAACGTAAAATTCGCAATCTCCATCGCTGAAAATTCACCTTCATTTTCTTTTTCTTGTTTTTTGTTTTAACATGTTACAAACTGCATCATGTCAGGCATTATGACTTAAATATAAATCGCATTCCATGGTCCATAAGTAGAGCAGATAGAAAGAAAGGGGTTACAAGCTCGTTCCTATTCAGCTGAAAGAAAGATATAAGCAGCTTTCTAAGACAACGAACCTATTGTATGTCTCTTGTTTATATAATTATATAATGCTTTTCTGATTTCGTTTCGCATTCTTGGTCTATGCGTTCGTTCCATGCAGGTATGTGATGAGTACGAAATAGAGAAGCAAGCAAAAATAAATGGCAGGCGACCGTGAAAAGGTATGGCAAAAAACAAAGGATGGGAAACACAAAGTGTCAAGTCACCAGTGTCAGGGCATGAATTCTGCAACATTTTCGACATTTCCGTGCAGTGATCCTCCAAAAAGAAAAACTTGACCTCTCTGTCTTTCCAAAGGCTTCATTTTGTGGCATTCTCCCAGTGGAAAAGAGTTTATTGGGCGGTTACGTATACTAGCTAAAGTGTCATTTGTAGAACAGTTGTCAGAGGGCCAAACAAACTTCCCATCATACTTTTTCATTTTACTCGACGAAATTGCGTTTTGTTTTGTTGTTGTTGTTTTTTGCGGGTAAAATAAAATAGTAAATAAATAATATTTAAGAGTGTCAAAAATGAATGTGTCCACATGATTTATCATAAAAAAATTATTAAGGCAGCATACGAAGTTTCATAATTTTTGGTAAGGTAGTCACTAAGTTTTAGATAATAATAATAATAATAAATAGAATTTCTATAGCGCATTTCTAATAAAATTATTACTCAATGCGCTGTACATTGCATCAATGATTCATGCATACACTTTCCAAATCTCATACTAAAACACGCACTCTCATCCATACAAACTTTCAGTTTCACACCCATAGACGCTCTTAGTCTATGCTTTGCATGTCCATCCTCTAGCTCCATTGCAGTATGATGTGTAACCACACAGCGAGGAATCAGTTTGGAGATACCCAAGACCCATTATAGTTGGTCTTGGGAGATACTGCGCTTAAAATAATCAAGGTATTTTAAGAAAGGCGGTGGACGGGGTGCTTCCATAACGTTGGTATACTGGTCAGTATCCACTGTAAAAACACTGTGCTGGGCAATGGAGGGGATTAATGGGTTACAAAACTGGTAAGACACCACTGTCCACGGTCAGTCTGTCCAAATGTCACCCAGGTGACAACAATGCCATCTTAAGCAAGCCCAGATGCCCTCCTGGAATGGTACTTCGTCTGCGCCTGGACCTTGTTAAAACACTTCACCAGTTTCCACGTCTTATTTCTTCATCTACTGGATTAAAAATGTCGTGGTCGCTTTTCTCAGGAAGGCAGGATGTGGTAGATTCTGATAATGCATTGCCTTAAATAAAATCTAATTAGGTTGAAAATTAGATCGGACATTGGAAGAAAAAAAAAATAATAATAAAAGGAAGAATACGAAGAAAAGTCTGGCAAAAAACTAAGTTTTTATTTTTCGATACCTCACATTCGGCGAATGTCTACGGACAATAAATAACTTGTTCAATTAGGTTTTCAAATTTAATTACAGGCATGGATAGCGCGCGGCGCTAAGACGCAGCCAAAGAGCTCTTTCTAGATATCGATTCTCGATAAAACTGTCAAACGTGAGTACTGCAGTCAGGAGCGTGGCAAATCTGACCCCATCTGTAAGAGCGTGATTCAACATGACTCCCAAGGGCGAGGGAAAAATGATGAGGACAACAATGGAGTTGCCTAGATGGGAAATCTAACAAAAGAAGTATCAGGTGACAGCAGGAAAAGGGATGAATAACAGGAAATGCAATCCAGGAATCTTAACAATTTTTACCCTGGGCAACGATATCTGATAATCTGCGTCAATGAATCCTATTTTCTTTTCTTTTTTTTTTTTATTCATTCCTTTTCCTTTCTGACTTTTCTGGGGCGTTGCTTTGGGTGGGGGAAGAGAGAAAGGGGGATAGAAACAAAGACAGAAAGAGAGAGACAGAACAAGTGAAAGAGAGAGAAAGGAAAAGAGAGAGAGGGAGGGACAAAACAGAGAAAGGAGAGAGACAGAGAGATATCTTACTTACTGTTTGGTTTGTGTTCATCCTTGTCATAAATTAATAATATTATTAAATTACCCCGGCTAGACAATCGGCGCCATCACGAGATGACAACTGACGTCACGTGCAATAGATCTCCCATTCTGAAGTAGCTCTTAATAGTCAGTCTCATGATATCATAAAAAATGAAACGATGAGAACAGTAATGTAATGCAAAACTTGATTGACAAAACTTTATCCACAACCATTTAAAGGGTATTTAGCACATTTTCGCTGTTCATGTTACGCGCTGCATTTTGACATGGATTAGTAAGGCATTCAGAGACTGTTTCAGATCATAATTATCATTATATCCATAACTGATTTGTGTGACGCACGGCCGCTTTTAATGGAAAAAAACGCATGTTGCACTGTTGAACGAGAGGGTGAATGGAAGCGAAATTATTATTGTTATCATTATTTTTAATCTACAGTCACCAAATCTCTACCCCTCTCCATGCTCTCAACTAACATGTTTAACGGCAAACTGCCTCATTATGAGTACGTATTCCGAGTTCACTTTGTAGAAAAATAAAAAAGAATAAGTTTCTCTTCACAAACAAGAATGAGGAGTGTTTGACTTTCTTGACGCTATATTTCAATGAATTGGCCATCATACCACAATAAGATTATCCTAGTTCTGTATGGCATTATGCAATGCTAACTACTTGAAATCTTTTTCAGGCAGAATTCGCATGTAAACCATTGAATTATACCACATAAATGAAACTTTTGTGGGATTCTTTCTGAAAATTCTTTCCCTTTGCCTTTATGTGAGTACCTTGCAAAAATATTAACCAACGATCATAGCCCAAGGTTAACTTAATGACGTCAACCGCAGTGAAAGTTCTTACAGATCTATTACAATAATTTCGCGACGATTTCGACACTCAGAACAAAACAGTGCTCATGGTTTTGTGGATTTTGGTAAAGAATTTAGCGTCTTCTTCAACTTTGAAATCTGTGAGCGAACGCGAGCGACATGATTAATATCAGAAGAAAAAAAAGGTAACTATTTATGTAAAACTATCAGTGCCCTTGTCACTGAGTTCTGCATCTTCGGTTTTAGCCAAAGTCAACAGAAAACATGATGCAACATGTAAGACCACCTGCACTTCACGCCCTGGGAACAGTTGAGAACGCGCGCCAAAGAACATTATTTCTTGCAGCTATTGTTTTACTCAACCACTTAGAATCTCAGAAAAGAAAGAAAAAAAAAACCAAACGAATGTCCAGGAACTTTGAAACTGTGCCCATCTCCTTGGCTCAGAGACCCCCCTATTCATTTTGTCGTTATCATTAAGTTTGGTTTCTGCTTCTTGCCCCATTGGGTGTCATTTGGGCTGGATTACAATGAAGTAAAACCCACTGCTAACCGTTCCGATACTGCTGTCCTTAATGCAGTTTCCAAACAAACACCAAATGGGAATTTAGGATCCGTTGACGGAAAATGGGCAAGAGCGAACTAATAGATTTAATTACGGTAGAATCGGGCCAGGCACTGGAACGGTAAACTGATGCTGTGTTGTTGCATGAGTGTCAAATACAAGTTTTTGCTACATATTATGGCAAATTCGTTTCACCGGTGGTTGGTAGATCTTCACTGTGGTCCACAATAATATCGATTGCCGCTGAGCATTTTTCTACTTGCTGTCATAAAATGATCAAAGAAAAGCTCTGCCTCTTCCCTCTTTGTGTTTTTTCATTTTACTGCTATTGTGTCATCAAAACAACTTTCCTCTGTAGTTTCACTGACAAACCATTATATTGCCCGTTTCTTTAAAAGATTCTTTTTCAATATGAGAGTGTCTGCATCCACCAGGCCAATCAAGTTGCAGCTAGTGGAAAATGGACTATTTACCTTAAACTTTATACCATTAAAGGAGTTCAAATAAGGAGGAAGGGACGGGGTGGGCGGGGGGGGGGGGTAAATTTATGATGATTATTGAAAAACAATAGTTCGATAAAACTGAATCATTCTGAAACGAAACAGCGAAAGCGAGTACGTTTGAAGGGATTATTACACTATAATTATGTGTATGTAACTGTTAATTGGACTGGACGGTCGTCGCCCAGTTCAACAACAACATATCATGGGAAATTTCATCACTGAATAGTTTCGGCACGCACTGGAAATAGTTTTACGATGGGAACGTTTATCCATAAAAGGACTCACACGTGGACAGATTCCATCATGTCAGACATGGCAATATTATTTTAATTAAACCATTGATTGTACCATTATACTGATCAGATAAAACAATTATAATCCGAGACATATGATCTGATATTACACTGATTGTGGGACAATTTAACATCAGTTGGTATTGTACAGAAATTCACGCCATAAATGTGAAATGAAGACCTATCTCTTCAGAAAACACTTCGATGTATAGTCTTTGTGTTTGTGTGTGTGTGTGAAGGAGAGAGAGAGAGAGGGAGAGAGGAGGGAGAGATAGTGTTTGTGTGTGTGTGAGTGCCTTTGTGTGTGTGGTCAGTTGTTAGGAATGAGATTTGTTCTGTTTTTGCATGTTTTGTGAAGCGCATAGAGCATCTCTGGATATGCGCTATATAAATTAACTTTATTATTATTATTATTATAGGACCAAAACGCTTCATTTCCTTCAGTTTCAAACTGCAATTTTAACCATACTCCGCGATAGTTCCTGAATTCTTCTTGCTCTTCACATCGTGACACGCCTACGACCCCCAATCCCGAGACAATTTCTGTGGCCGGGCGTTATCAAATAATGTTGAATTGACGCGGTACGCTTGTATTTTCATGGGAAATAATGCAGATCAATTTGGTTAAAAATGCTCTATTTTGTCCCGTCTCTAAAGAGTGGAAAACAAAATAAATTGCCATTCTAATATACAGGGTGTCCGGAAAATGTGGGAGCGAACACACTGATATCATGCTTATCTGTTGTTGTTGTTTTTTCTGGCGGCGTCAGACTTTTCGGACACCTGGTATAAACAAATGTTCTGTGCCCGCTTTTCGCAAAATATTAAGTTCATGTCATCATGTTCAGTTAGCTGGCATGGTGACAAAGCTATTGTCTAAACGCTGCATTATGTCCAGGGCAGATGTAAAGGGTAGTAAGAACTAGCCATATTACCAACTTCGATTTTCTGTTTGTTTCATATGAATCTGATTTTAATTTTTATACCCTCTGTGGAATGCTTTAATAAATTGGACATGCACTCACAACGTCCACTTTGTTCACTCCATGCTTGTACTGGCACAAACATCACACGCATTTCCCCTACCTCCTTTTTTTTTCTTTTTATACCTTGCCTATACACAATATTCCCGCATACACGTACAGGCGTAGCTCAGTTCGCCATTATATTTTACCCTCTCAAAAATAGTCCATCTAATCATGTAAGCATATTACTTATAAATACACGTGCAGATACACAGTATAACGTACTGCCTCACTGCAAAATCAAATGACATCAGACATAATCGTGTACAACATGTCACAGAGCAGTCTTTGCTCAGAAAGTTAGCACTTACACACACGATCTGTCATTCTCCTGGTGAGCGCAGACTGTCCGAAGTCCAATATTATGTGCACTGTTTACTTGTGCCAAGGGACTCGGCGGTTACTACATCCACTCTGGGGAATATTGATCACTCGGTGTACGTATAACCCGTTCGTGTGAGACCAGGTTGGAAAAAAATTCATTAATAAAGTGTGCTTTAGCCTACTTCGGGTTCGGGTTCTCGTGACTCTTTCTGTGAAGTGTGGACACTATAGCGGACCAAAAAAAAAAAAAACGCAAACAAAACACTTTGAAGCTTCTGAAGTATTTTAAATTAATCCCTAACGCCAATATTGACCAGCAAAGAGTCATGAGATGGCACGACATTCAGGACCTGGTGGCAAATTGAATTCTGGAGTATAAGACGGAAAGAAAAAGAAAACGAATGCCTGACTAAATGGTATAGAATGACACAGTTACTGCCTCCCTTGCAACTGTATACAGCCGGTAGAACTCGACAGCCGAAATATCTGACATCCAACCAACGCACGCGATGACAATGGCGTTAGGGAGCCTAAAAAATAATTGGCACTCTGGAAGGTGTCTGTGTCCATTTCTATTACTCCAACCACTGTTTCTGTTTGTTTTAACTATTCTCCTGTGCAAGTATTATTCAGATTTTCACATGGTAAAAGTATACCTCGTTTGTTTTGCAATTTCAACATCTCTTTCACAACAGAGCAGCAGAAGTTTAAAAAAAACAACAACACACCTTTATTTTCGATCCCTGCATGCGTTCCCTATTGTAGTTTTTATTTGTTATCTTCGTGGTTCGGATTGAGCCACATGATGTTGCCGCGACTTCAGACAATTAATTACTTAACAGCATTGAGATGTACACCAATGAATCCAAAACATGCAAAACACAGGAGAAAATGTTGCTGAGGAACAAGCTGTTACAGACACAATTAGCTAGACTCACACAGGCCTAAGAGTTTAGGGATGATAACAGCTATCAATTAAGCCTGCTTTGTAATGCACAGGGTCTAAGAGACAACGTCTATTGCGCTGGGGGCCAATTATATTTTAGTGACTGGGACACCTTCCAGAGACAAAGGGTATAAAAACAAGGTATGAACCAAACAAAAGATGTCACAATGAACAATGACAGTATCAAAAGAGCCAGCCTAAGTTGTGATGCAAATGTTTTAACAGTGAACACATCTAAGGTAGAAAAATAATTAAGCTTTTCTTTCCTTATATATATGAAAATTTTAGAGGCCAGATTGACACAATGAACTGTGCAAGGTTCCTTTTTTTTTCCGGGCAGAGACAGCATAGCAGTAGAAGAACTAGACTGGCTAATACTTGATACTTACATGTAACTAGTATATAAAAGCGTACAGGAGTGCCCTCCGAATTTTTCGTCCTTATCCGAGAAGACTAGGTATTCGATCCTATCCCCCAATAGGATGAGGGAATTGAAAATATGAGAAAAATCCCAATTTCCATCATGCCTGCACTACCCGGGTTTTGAACCCGGGACCCTTGGCATGAGAGGCGAGCACCTTGCCTCTAGACCACCTTGTCCCCGGATGGCATAAGACATGCCTGACACTTTTGAGATAATAAGAAAAAAAACTTTCTTTTCTTGTCATTTGGTGACTTATGCTATCATGATTCTATCTGTTGGCGCATTTCCTTTTCTTAATAATTATTACCTGATAGCCGCCATGCTCAGGAATGCAATGAATCGTCAGTTGCCTTTTGGCATAAGTCTGACATATGCCGTTATTGTAGGACGGTGACGACATGCTGACCTGCATAAAGTAGATATCAAGGCAAGTGCCTAAATCTATTCAGATAAACTTGTTGACAGAGTATGGCCGAGGTTACTGAATCTCATTCAACGGTATCAGATAAGCAAAAGAAAAATTGTCTCAAAAAGGTGAGCAGATGTGTCTCTCGTTTTTTTGTCCTCAATTTTCACCCCACATCCACCACCCCCTTTTCTCATTCGCCCTTTCCAGCGCCCCCCCCCCCCTGTATTCTTCCATACTAAAACATGCAAATCCAAAAATCTATCTCATGACTGAGATGACTTGAAATATCTCATTTCCTACTGAGTGTTCCCGGAAAACATACAATATACACATCAAATATGAAAACTGCCAAACCGATCGCGTCTGTCATTGCAAGTAATGTGCTATCAATTCCCATTATAAACAAATCTATACATATAAATGTTGGTCCGTCTGTCTGCCCTTTCGAAAAGCGTCTGGCAAAGCAACCTCTAAGGGGATGAAGAAGGTCATCGCAGGACCGATCAGGAAGTCAGTTTGACTATTTGCATTATAGTATAATATTCTCTGAGCAAGAGCAAATCATTCTGACCCAGGTGTAATATTTTCGTATTACTGCATGTAGATAGGAGTGCTCAGCACATCTAGGTGCTTCGGATTTGCAATGGGCTACATTAGTTTTGACAAACGTCCGATTTGGCGCAGTTACATTGCAAAGAGAATACCACGCAGTGTATTTCAGTAAGGGCGCAGGATCTGCAGCGAGACTGAACTTGTGTTTAATTATAGGCAGTTCAAATTTTGGTACGTTTTTTTGTTTTTTCCACAGCGGTCTCGTCATCATTTTACACATCATGAGATGAACAGTTTATTAGATATTTAAATCGAGACATTACATGGGCTAATGGCTTTTCATTCACATGATCTGGGCCAAAGTTCCTTTGTTCTTTCTGGGTTATTTTGGCGTTGTTTTTTAAATATTTTTGTTCTTCTCACTCGTGAATTCGTCATAGATCCCGTTTGCTTACCACGTGACAACTTTTAATTCCTTGAGCACTAAACTCGTAAACTGCTTGCCCAAATTGTCTTCAACAACAGTATTGGGTCAGTTTTGGAAGAGTTAAATATATCCACACGTTTTACCAAGCGTGCCAGTGGTCACATGACCTGAGCAATCAACACCTTTCCTTTCTCTGACCTCTTCTTTTCTTTTTGTATTTCACAACTACGAGTTCCTTATAGACCCCCTTTGAGTGAAAGATGACAGCATACACTGTATGCACGTGATTGCCAACGTGACAGAGGTCATACAACCTGGACAAACACAATTTTTCTCTTCCTTCTTCTCTTTTTGTTTGTTTTAATTTTCCAAACTTATGAGTTAGTTCGTCATAGATCCCCTTTGCGTACACGGTGACAACTCATATACATTATAGTTATTCGCGTGAATTCCAACGTGAGATGGGCCAAATGGCCTGGATATTTTTCTTCCTTCTTCCCATGTTTATTTTTGTTCTCCACACTTTATGACTTCGACATAGATCTATTTTTGCACCCTAGATGACAACTCCAAAGGAGGGCGTCCACATCCGACTTCACGTCGCGTTGCAGTTGTGGCATACTGTCATCCTCTTATCGCAATGTCCCCCTATTTCCCAAGTGTGCGTATCTTCACTGCGACGCGACTGCGTCGAACGTTACAATGTCGCATGCGCGGGCCTAGCCTTGAACTACATACATAATGTGCACGTACTATGCTACGTAACAAGAGCGATATGATCTGGACACACAAAATACCCAAAAAAATCAAAAGAGATTCTAAATCTGGACACATTTCAATAACAGCCACTGTTCTTCTTCTTCTTTTGTTTCGTTGCACTACCTATGGCGATTAAAAACTAAAATCCATCACTTGGGAGGAAATGTTCGAAAAAAATGCATTAAAAAAAATCAACGCTTTTGCTAAGCTAAATTCCAAGGGAGCCGTGTCAAACCTGAAGTAATTTGAAATATTCATGCCTATACAGATACATGTATTATGTACGGCATCACGTGAGTTCTCCGTGCACTACATAGATATACACTACTGAACGGTGCACTAGTGATAACCTCCTACCACCGTACTATTTTTACATTATATGCACGTGTTATCCAGCGTGACTATCACCCCTGCCTTGGCATGCTCAGCCAATCGCGGCGCTGCTCCGGTGCAGCAGGCGGTCAAAAACCGTTGGGATCCAAAACTCCATGGTCATCCCTGACCGACGGAAGACAATTATTCAACCCGACAGTGGGAGAGACGGATCTGAAAGGGGAATGTTTCACTCACACAGCAGGTTAAACTGCATTATTTTATATTTAAATCTCTGTGCCGGCTGGGCGTAGAAACAATTCAAGTACCATTACTTAATAAAATGAATCACTTGGGGTATCACATTAAGCCTGGTCAGACACAGTCAGACGCTGCCAGCAAAATACAGAAATAGTGGCAGGAGCTGGCTGTGCCTGACCGGGCTTAGTATGATAGGGTCTTCCCGGATTTACTAAGAAAATACAAGAAATTATGGTGTGCACTTCTTGTGCCGACCAGGCTTAGTATGAAATTATGGTGTGCACTTCTGTGTCTGACCAGGCTTAGTATGATACCTCCGGTAGCTTGGGCGCGTACTAACCGACTTGTTGGGCAATGACGTCACGACATTGAGTTTCAGGGAGATCCAACTGATTGGCTGGTGCGCCAGGTCTCATTGACACTCCATGTGGCGACGTCACCATTCAATAAGTTATCGTATACGTAGAATGCGCATATCCGCCATCTTTAGTGTAAGGACCCACGCATTACCATGGCGACTGTGGCATTGATTTTGATTCGTTGGCTGATTTGCACTGCGAGCACGTGAGGCATCGCGTACCAGCCTGCAGCGAGCAAAAAGTATGTTCGCTACAGTAAACAATGGCGCGTGAGAACATGTTCAATGGGAGACGTTCGGTCAATTCTTTCACTTCCTTCCCCTTGTTGACCAACTTGGATCCATCCCTTCCACCTTCCACCCTTGTCGTAACAATCAACTACAATGCAACCAGCAGGCATTTTAACCCCTTAGAAATATCTTGAAGTTACACTAATCAGCTGATCCCACCGGCCATCTTTAGTGTAGGAAAATCACAACAAAAACACTTAATGACGTCCTATGCATTCTAACTATAAAAACTTGGGCTAGTGTGCGTCGAGGCTTACACTCGTGTAATTCCACGTGACTCTGGATGAACATAATTTAGTGACAGGAATTGCGAAAACACGTGAATGCCTCTTATTCTTATGATACACACGAGTGTTGTGTAATTCATTCAGATTGTCATATGATAATTATCACGTCCAGGTTTGTCCCTCACTTGACCACACACGTGGTGCGAGTGAGGATTATGAGGATCATTTCCTATGAGGTTACTGTTTGCTCCATTGCAAAACTTGTTCACGACACAATATGAATTATGTCACACTATCAATTATCATGTCTGTCTTGTTCAGGTTTGTCCTTCACCTGACCACACACATGGCGTGTTTGACAATGGGTTGTAGGAATCCTAAGATGTCATTGTTTTGCCCACGCCGAACCTGTTCATGGCACAATATCATTGTGGTTTTTAATTCCAGTTTAATTTCTGCCTTGTTCAGGTTTTTCCTTCACTTGACCACAAAAATGGCGCATTTGCCACCGGTATGTAAAAATGAATGAAATCTGAGTACGGTACGTGTCTATTAGTACTAAAATGCAAGGAAGGTAGATACCACCAACTCAAAACCTTACTTCTGGCTCTAAAAATTAACACATCACTTTTTATCTTTTCAGTTTCAACAAGTTTAACAGTAATGTTGTTAATTCTTGACGAACTGATATCACCTAATTCTTTACAAAATAAATGACCATCTCGCCAGACCATACCATCATCACTAACAACCGCAATTACACCTTCCATGAACGGGGGAAAAATGGGATCTTAACGTTTTCCTACGAACTTCTAACGCGTGTCTGTTTTAAAAAATTGGTTCATTGTTATGTTCTCTGCAAATGGAGCCAAGGGATTTCAACTGTATCTTAAAGATTTCCTATACAACTGATTTTTTTAGACACACAAAGCTCCGCTCTACTTATGACATCATCGATCTATTCATAGATCAATGATTGTCACTGGAAAATCGGGTTTTTTTTAAAAGTTGGGAAAGAATTCCACAGCCTCACAATACATGTATGATCTTTCCTAATCATTTTTCAGATAAATTTTATCCATAAACCGGCTACCTGAAAACCTAGTATATTCCATTACTTTTCATCTCCCAAAATTTAATGATGCTCCTTTGGAATTTTTGTTTCCTTTCTCAGGATATGACAATGTGGCCTCCAAGTTACCAAATTCTAATCACAGATACCCCCATCACTTCCAGGTGATTACTGTGTTCTACAAACTGTATTAGGCATGATGAGCACCCATTCTCAAGGGATAAAAATAGGAATTTGATGTCTGTCCATTAACTTGTCATGAACGAGGATCCACGTCAGTTTTATCGACGGTTGGCAAGGTCGACTGTCCAGTGTCCTGTACGCTTCATACAAGGCAAAGGCTAATAGAATAGGGATCTTGAGAACAGTGCATGGGTGTTTTAAAACCCCTACGTCCAACATGGCATTATATTTTACTTAAAGTTGATTCAGTTTTGCGGCACGTGGATGCATTTGGCGCGAGAAGCGAACGGCATTTAATCACGATCAGCCTTGACCAATATAAGTTTCTTTTTTCTCTTCCCCCCCCCCCCCCCCCAAGGGAAAAATGGGAATATTTCCATAGTGAATCACCAATAAACCCCGCCTTTACAATTTCGGGCATGCCACTATGTCTGGTATCTCCAGCGTAATCTCTTGCTGACGCCATGTCTGCTGAAACAGGATACAAGATACTCCATTAGACGGGTCTTTAAAAAGATAATAATTATGAAATCTGATCATTTAAATTTATAACTGTTGCGAGAGAGAACAGTGCTGGTTTGCTCAGAACAATAGTGTAACAGGCCCGTTGCGCTTATCGGCCATCTTTGTTGTAAGGAAGGATCGACGCAGCACCATAGCGATTGTAGCATTGATTTTGATTCGCCAGCTGATTTGCACTGCGAGCACTTGAGGCGTCGCGAACCAATCGGCAGCGAGCTAAAAGTAGTTCACTGCAGTAAACAATGGCACATTTGTACACGCACATGGGAGACGTTCGGTCAATTCTTTCACTTCATTTCCCATGTTTACAGGGATGGTGGGAAATCTGACCACCTTGGATCCATCCTCTCCACCCTTGTCATAACAGTCATCTGCAATGCACCCAGCAGGCATTTTAACCGTTTTGACCTATGATCTCGAAGTTACACTCATCAGCAGCTGCTGATCCGCCGGCCATCTTGGTTGTAGGAAGAACAAAACAAAAACACTCTGTGTCGACATGCGCAATGGGCCTATTATAGCTCTTGGTCTCGTCCACTGCACTGAACAAGAAAATATAAGGATGGTGTCAGCGGGGCGTACTCCAGTTTCAAAGCCAAATAGAGAAAATACTGACTTGTGTTAACTGTTCAGCTGTAGCTTTCTATGTAAAACAGTGTCCCCCTAGAAAAGGCCAAAATATAATTACCCCTTTTTAAAATGTCACTCCCCACTATTGCCGCCACAGCTGGCAACAATTACTTAATAAAAGAACACATCCTTGTGGATGATATGCTATTTCCCCCCCCCCCCCCCGCCCCCCCCCCCCCATAATAAATCTCGGTATTGTAAACAAACACCGTGAGAGCACACGAATAAAACACAGACGAAATGCAAAATTATGTTCAAATACACGGACGATCCGTAAGGTATAGACCGAGACACAGAATACCGACACGGACCATTCCTTCTTTCACTATGTGTCCACAATTGCGCGCGTATAAATACAGTGAGTACTAATCGCAGAGCTCTGTGGCGTTAAGGTGCACGCAGAGTGGGCGCTGCTTGGACGCCCCTTGGAGGCCCAAAAAGGGACGAGCAAGGGGAGAGGCGAGCATGCGCCCAGGAGGAGACAAAGTGGAAGCCTCTCTCGGGCCGCTCCCCTCAGAATATTCATTACCGAGCAGGATGGGCGACGAAAGAATCCTTCAATTAATGGTTTTTTATTGGTTAAGAAATCGAAGGTTAAACAGACGCCGTTACTGGATCCACAAAATTCACCAGTGCCATTGTACATATGGCAAGTATCATCATTTAATGGAACAAGTATTTATTGTCAGATGATGAAAAATTTTTGTCGTATACAAGGATGAAATCCTCTACTTTTATTAGCTATTTCTTGCCAAATTTGGACCATACCTAGAAAAAAGAACCACCAACTTTCGAAAACCATTGTCACCAGAGGAACGCCTGGTTATCACGTTAAGGTAATGTATGAAAGAATAAATAAAATGTGGCCTGAAAGGGGCGAGAAAATTAGTGCGGCACTAAACCACCACGTTGCAAGTTATTTGGTGCGTCCAAGGTGCCTCTGTGGTGAGAGGGAGTGGCTAGCAAGGTGCTTCCACGCTGTCTACGGTAACGCATTTCTTGTTGTCATAATTTTGGTCGTTGCAAAATGGTGCGAGCGAGGAGCGGCCAAGTGGAAGTGGCGTCCAAGCAGCGCCCACTCTGCGTGCACGTTAGTCTTTTTCGTACAATTATGAAGGGGTATGGTGCGAATTGTTGCATTGTTGACATGGATGACGCGCGCATGTCGACGGGCGGAATTTGGCGAATTGAACCGTTTCGGGTATAGACTACCGTTATGTTTAAGTCGTTGGTTCCAAACCGTAAAACATGTTTGCCTCTTACATTCACCCACCGAATCCATAAACCCAGCGACACTGATGGGACAACCCGAGCCAGTGTCCACAGTTAAACAACCGAGACTGGGTTGAACACTCATGGAAAATCATTATGCACAGCATGTGGATAAAGACAAATAAATATGACTTTGTACTTTCACAATACAGATCTATGTAGTGTGCAATATTTACTGGCCTAGGTGTTTGTTCCATCAGACCACCGCAACCTACCCCTCCCCCAACGTATAATTTACTCCCCCATCCCCACCCTACAGTAAGAACCAATGGTATAAACCCAGGAAATGTTTCGGGAACTAATTGATCGTGTTTTCTGGTTTAATATAGAGCCCGAGTGATCTTCTGTTAGATTTCCCTTTAATCTTATTATACGGCTCTACAAAACGAGTTGTTAAAATACCCACGGGGCAATTTATCCGATGAGATTCCATTACATTTGTGGTCATTTTAAAGAAGGAAAAAAAGGACAGAAAATAAAGAATAGCCTGTAAAAGAGGTTTCAGAGAGATGGTTCCGATCAACGGCGAGGGTATAGCTCTTAACGTTTTCATTGCCCGACTAATGACCGCCCATGTCTAAATCGACCGTTTTCGCTACAGTTAGACATACAGCACGAGCTAAGTGTTCTACAGCCTCTCGTGAGTCTGTGTGAGTGTACGATCTATTATGCCCTAAAAAAAATCTCACTATATGTTTTCAGACAGTTTATTCGACAGCCCATGGTAACATCATAATACTAGACTAAGAGACGATTGTTCTTGTGATACGGATCGTTCTTTCAAACACTCGATAAAACACACGACCATTCTGAGACATTTATTTTCATGCCGCGCTCTTTCATCGTTTCAAATCTCGTTTATTTTACTGCCGATAGTCGACTTACTGGTGGGTATTTCAGTTAAGTAGATTTTGATTACAAAGCTGGATACTCGCCAGTTTTCTTGGACTTGAGACACTTCGGGCTTAGACTGACCTTTTGCTCGATATCAGATTAGGCTCGATATCAGATTAGGCTCGTCTAGATAATTCCAATTTTCCACTCGCTCGTTCTGTGAATGCAGCCGTCAATTCTGTGATATCTATGAGAAATGGGCCCAACCACAGCACAAAAGTGGTCGCCGTAGCCAGACAGCGGAAAGCATTACCTTCTACAATTTATCAGTTTGTTGTTGTTGTTGTTGTTTTACTCGGGGGAAAAAACAATACAGCCTCCAGTTCGCCCTCTGTGTGATAAGGACAAACAAATGGCTGAAATTTCTTGTATGCAGACATCAACTTTTTGGTTTTAGTTCATACTAGTTGCATTTTACATTTTTGGGTTTTAAATCACTATACACCTCAATTCTACGGAGACGCATCCTGGTATTCTGACTAACAAACCAGCCAAGTAAGAGCATTCATTACTTTCATGCAGTCACATCATGGTTATCGACCCTAAAAGGACTGTTGCTACTTTGAACAAATAGCTTGCCTAACTGCCTTAGGAGGGTGACAAGTAAAAGGTACAATTATTATCACACGTATATAGTTTAATTATTTTATCCTTGATTGAAACCAAAAGTTCCGGAGAATAGATACTTTTAAATGATGGTCGGAGATGAGTGACTGTTTCTGCCAACCAGTGTCAAGTGCCAGCTTATCACCACCTTACTTTTTGTTTGTTCTATCTCCATTTTCTGAAAAAAAAAACTGGGAATCTTTTAGTTTGTAGAAGAGATATAACAATTATGCACACTGACATTTGTTTAAAGTGCGCTGTGGCACTTGTCAAGCTGTTTAACATTTCCGATTTATTCTAAACCCCGTATCATAAAAGTAAAGTCGCAAACTTTTAACATTGAATTTCTCACTTGTAAAAGTGGAGTCGGAACAAACAAGATCTAAGATTCCGTTATCGCGAACGAGATTTGATCTCCCCTAGTTGTGGTTGTCTGTTAGAGATTTACATTACAAAATTATGACGTACTAGGAACGTTTGATACATGTACTTCCGCACAGCATCATCGTTATCACCTTGGGTGTGTTGATAAGGTATTATTGTTTTAAAATGTCAAATGTACGAGACAGGCAGACCTGGTAATCAGGTCTGATAATATTTCATTGGCCCTGGAGCAATAGAACCCAGACAAACCAAGTCTCAATCAGTGCAGAAGTCAATTTTCCAAAGTTGTAAAAAATTATTTATATAAATTTCTCGATCAGTTACAGATCAGTCGTGCCGTCACATTCATAATCCAATTTTTTAAAACTGAAATCCCACAACTTTCGTTCAGCCAAATGAAAAGAGGGCCGACCGTGACCAATTATAATGACATGGAAGCCAAAGAAATGCGTCATAATTGTCTCAGCCAGTTCCAATATCAGTCTGATTTCCCCCATGGCCAATAATTGGTTCGATTCAATGATGTCACTGAACTTGCTCGTATCCGAAATTTTTAGTTTTTATTTCGCCTTTCGACAGAACTTGCAGTGCATGCACTTTGAGCACTCGTAATCCAGCGCCAATTGCAAAGTATTAAGGTCAACGTCACAATATTGGTGATGTAAGTTGTAAGAGAACGAACCCATTTATCGAGGTGGTATATCGAGGGGTATTTGCCATAATGTTTTATGCGACATTTTGCAGATTTTGAGGTTTTGACAAGAAGGTGGTTCCCCCACTCCTAATTTCATAATACATAAGTGTCATTCCAATCGGTTAGAAACTATTCGAGATAATGATATGTGTTTGTGAATTGATGTTTTATGTGTTTTAGCTCCTTCTGCCGACCACACTTCAATCCTGATTTTCTCGAAACGGCAAGAATGTACATGTAACAATATGGCAAATACCCGACGGTATTGCTGCGTTAAAGTATTGCTCTGCTGTGTGTCATCCATTTCCTAAAATTGTTTTCTCATTTGGTCATTCGACTACCTAAATACTATCTTCTTGAACACGAAAAATAATGGCATTACGACTTTCACAATTTGCTATTTTTCCATCTGTCACTCAGAATAGCCAAACTAATATGTATTTTCGTCTGAAGATTACTTTTCTAATTAACTGGTGCCATGGCCAATTTACGCTCTCTTCCACTCAGTGTGCTAGATATACATCACCAAAATTGTGACCAGTTTACCACCATCATGTAAAGTTCCGCTGCGATTCGGAATTCGAACACTTTAAAAAATCGGAGAAGCAGAAGTCCTATGACGTCACAGACTGCTCTTTGCCTACACTAATTATAATAACAATAATTATGCCAAAGCCCACTTTACGACTGAATGCAAGTCGCTGCCATGACAACAGTGGCGTGCAGAGAAGAGGGTAGAGGGGCAAGCGGGATCCCACCATCCATCTCAGGGACCATCTAGTCAAAGAGCGTCTAGGGCCTGTACTTGAGTCTTGCGGCATGCAATCGAGGAGTAGCCCCAGGCATAATGGGATATCACCAAACCACTGGGATGCCCACTGCATGGCAACAAATAAAAAACAATTATGTGGCTTTTCCTGCACTGACGCCGTCATTCCTGAACCTTGAAGACACACATCATGGCCAGTGATATTAACTCACCCCGAGCTCGCCATCCAGCTCAGGGATTATTGGATGGCACAGCAGAGTCAAATAAAAAATCATGGACTAAATTTCCAAAGATTTTCGAGACCACTGGCGTAAAAACATAATGAAACACAAAAATGTCTTTGTCGTTGAATCATATAACCAAGCTTCTATTTTTGTGGTACAATATTAATGCCCTTGATATGATTAAGTTCATATAAAGTGTACTCATCTTAATATTTCGCTAAACTAAGATTTCCGTCTCAGATTAAATAGGTTTGGCATGACCTTTCATAGCCTTCATAATTATTCAGGAACAAGCAGAAAGTAATCAAAAATCCCAGTGAAGCAGTTTTATTACACGCTCTTGCCATCTCAGTGCTATGGACAAAATGCCACAGCGCACTTTTCTGTTTGATGCTTTTATATAAGAGCACAGAGGACAATCGTTTACTTGGATGTTCTTCTTTACTTCATCATCCCCCAATTCTGAAATAGTCAAGATTATCCATTTAAGATTAAATTTCACCCAAGTGCCTGTTATGTAATTTGCAAGAGATTTTTTGATACATGAGTATGACACATCTGTACTGCCAATAAATCCAGCATAAAACCTATTTTGATAAGTAGTTATTGCTATTATTATCATTTTGATTATCATCATTGTTTCTGTTGTTAGTCAGTCAGTGAGTAGATCTATCTAATTCTAAACTGATGTTGGTGTGATTCTTGTTTTTATCTGATTTACACGATGTTTTAAAAAATCCATATATTTTTGTAAATATACAAAACGAAAGAACAACTCAATTTTTATATCGTATGCAAATTCATCAAGGCCATGGTGACGAACATGCCAAAATATTACCAAAAACCACAGAAAATTTGTGGGGCCGTAGCAAGGTTTGAGGCAAAGTCAAAATACGGCAAAAGAAAAAGTCGTAGGTAGCACAGACGTGCGTAGAAATAATACCAAAACCATACAATAAAAGTAAAGAAAAAAACACAAAACAAGAAAATGTCCAGGTTCATGCAGTTTCAGTAACAACACATTCATCTTATTGTATTGCTTTGGTATCATTAAAATTTCTTATGTGAGGCTTTGCTACCTACAACTTTTTCTCTTTGCCATATTTTAACAAGGTACTTCACACCATTTGTCCCGAAGGCGGTCGTGACGGATAAGAATTCTTTCATTTGTGTCATTTTTTTCCTTCAACTGGAGGCTGTCTTAGCTTTCGTAAAGGACAGTGGAAGGACATTTTCTTTATCTTTTAACATCCAAGCCCTGGACCCTGTGCGAAAGCTGAACATGTGCCTTCTCACAGCATCATTACTGCTCTCTCTCTCTCTCTCTCTCTCTCTCTCCCTCTCTCTCTCTCTCCGGTTCTTTGCATGTCGATTCTTTTTCTTTCTTCCAGTGTCGTTCAGCCAGAATGAGCAAGTTCGATGCTGACAATGCTATTCAGAGAGAGAGAGAGAGAGAGAGAGAGAGAGAGAGAGAGAGAGAGATAGAGAGAGAGAGAGAGAGAGAGAGAGAGAGAATGCTTTAGTTTTGGCATCTAAAAACCCAAGTTTCTGCTGCATTACACGGCATTCCAGAGCCTGTTCGCTCAACGATAAGCAGTCACGATTCCGTTTGCACTTTGAACCTTAGCAGCGTAAAAATAAAATAGAAAAGAATGATCTGAAGAAAGTGGCCAGGATGAAGAAGAAAGTTAGCCGGACAATTTCCACTAAGTTTCATGTCGTCACATGACAAACTTTGCTCGTTTCCATGCCCGATAAATGGTTGTTGTTACGGGACCGTACTATAATTACAAAGCCAAATAGACAAAACACCAAGTTGCGTTCACTGTTCACCTATAGCTTACAATGTAAAATACCACGGTCAAGCAACAACACCCCCAGAATCATCATCATCATTTGCCCTTTCTGGAACAGACATTGGCGATCATGGCTCTCCATTCGGATCTGTCATCAGCCAACCTCAAGTTGTTGTTGTTGTAACGTTTATTTGTTGTCCATGAATTAAGACTTTCAGTGACAATTTTTCTCTGTCTGCCCCTCCTTTTCCTGCCGTCGATCTCCCCTGTGACTGCTAGATGTTCGAGTCTCCTGGGGCGACAGATATGCCCTAGAAATTTCAGTTGCCTCTGTCTTATTGTTTTAATTAATGATCTTTTCAGATTAGAGTCTCTCAATACTGACTCATTTGATTTTTTCTCCATCCATGATATTCTCAATATTCTTCTAATAAACCACATCTCTGCTGCTTCTAGTTTCCACCTATAGTTCACCTATAGCTTATAATGTAAGACACCACTGACAAATAACAATACCCATAGAATATGCTTCTTGTTTTCAGCTACACAAGTGACGTGCTACAAATTAGTACAAAAGGGTGATGATCATTCGCCGGTGCCGCTAATTTTCTTTAAAATGTTTTGCATTTGGTAACACATCTGATCATTCAATCCTAAAGGAATTGGAAAGGAACGGAGAGCTCTACATGATGCTCCGCTAGTCTTTCTCACGCTGAAATGAATTGTATGTATAATGAGCAAAACTATCTCTGGAAGACAAGAAGGAGCAAGGTTGTTCTATGCCCGCTACATTCGTCAAATGGCCATCAAAACAAAAACAACAGGGATCTAGTTTGGGCTTCTATTATTTGAAATGCATAATTTATATCATATTTTTGGAGATTTTCCAGTTTCATGGTCAACTGGTAAATTACTGCGTCTTTTCGGGATTCCACGCAACCTGATTCACAGATTTTTGAGCCTATTGTGAAACTATAATAATCCACCTTCGCAAAACTTTAGTTTTCATATTTTAATGTATTGTTACTGAAACTGCACGGGCCTGAGCGTTGTTTTTTTTCCCCCGTTTTTTACTTGTCCGGTCTACTAGCGCCCAGTAGTAACCAAACCCACCGGGGATACGATGATCTAGAGGCAAAGTGCTCGCCTGTCATGACAAAGGTACCGGGTTCGATTTGGGGTCGGTGTAGGCATGTTGGAAATTTGGGGGAATTTCCTGTCCCTGATACCATGATAGGTAGGACCGAGCACCTAGTCTTCTCGGATATGGACGAAACACTCGGACGGCCGGTGTGCACGGTAAAGATACGTCAGCAGTTGGAAATCGACAATAAGCAGGCCTAATAAAGCCGTGCTTGGGCAAAATTTACAAAATTACCCCCCCCCCCCGCCCCCCATTGGGCTCGAACAAGTATACAAAATACAAATATAAACACAACAAGAATAACAACAACAAAAACAAGAACCAGAAAATTAAATTTAAAAAAAAATGTTTTTAAAAAAACAAGAAAAAGAGAAATGCCAAGGGCATAGATCCTACCAAAACACAGGCCTAAAAACAAGCCGTCAAGGAAAGCCCTGAAGAGGTCTGGGTTAGAATCTATTTCATAGGAGGAAAAGAAAGATGAGCCGGTCCCACATTTTAAATATTTCAGCAACCAATCTATGTACAACCTCTCCAGGCCACATCGATCTTTAATTGGTTGTTTTTCTATCGTCAGCTTTCACTTATTCCCACTGACACCGCTGGTAACACTTGGGTCTGTCGTGGCTGAATCAAGCGACAGTTTCATTCACATCTCGTCGTCCCACGTTTCTGATTTGTTCATGGGCGTTTTGAATTCTTCAATGGATTTTTGATGAATCGATATTCGTTCCAGATGCCTCACGGTGTCTTCAAGTACCATCGATATGAGTGTGGAAATGAGCGCCAGGGACTACTGATGGGCGTCATTCCCGTCAGCATTTCACCAGTCTGTACGATTGTAAAGTTGCTCAATCCTGATCCAAGAGAATGTAAAAGATACAAGAATCGTGATTTTCACTATACATGACACTGGCAAAATATAACAACAATATCCCAGCATGGAAGTAAATGCAACTGTAGTAGCCAGTGTCACAATATCAAAATATCTATTTTCCAGTTCTAACAGTTTTCTATTCGTGGGGTGTTTGCCATATTGGTGCATGTGACATTTTGCAGATTTCGGGGTTTTGTCATGAAAATGGTTCTACAACTCCTAATTTCATTATGTATAAGTGTCATTCCAGTCGGTTCAAAACTTTTCGAGCTATGTGTTCGTGACGTAATGTTGTCCCATGATTTTACAAAACTCTTCAATCTTTCGATCCTCATTGTCTCGAAAAGACAAAATATGCACATACAACAATATGGAAAATACCCAACGATATTTCAACCTTGTGACAAAACCTGTACTTTGTTCAGCCATTGCTACGATTTCGACAGCAGCTATGATGGATTGTTCATCCAAAATGACGAAATAGAACATAACACAAAAACATAAATATATTGGCATTTACTATGTCGCAGATCAACTGTATGCATGTATTTGTTTTGATATAATGTGACATTTCTATTAAAAATTCGTTTGCACTTTTGCTCTTTGGGTTGGTGGGTGGGGGAGGGAGCGCGAAACGAACTCTACGCATCTTGCTTCAAGTCAATATGCTCAGTGTCAGCTGTCAAAATCTCAGACCTCTGAGGTACACAAAGATGCGCTGAAACCAACACTATATGTCTACTGAGTTTCCATGGCACTACTATGACGGATGGAACAACTTCAATCATCTGTTCTGGTCTGTGGCTTTAGGAGCCCATTTTTTAATTCCAGGCTCTTGCTTAAGGTGGTTTCATCTGCAGCAATCATGAGATAAAGCGGGGGGAAAAAATAAAAGAAAGGAAAAACTATCTGGGGAGTACACTTTCTTTTACGCTAATATACTCCTCGCCAATTACCTTTTTTATGGCTTTGCCATAGTATTTGCATTTCCAACAGCAGCTTCTTCCATTGTGTAATGTCAAAGACGTATGGGACGGGGTTGATGAAAACAGGAGAGAACTTACGCCAATTTACAAATCTTACATTTTCGGCCCAGGATTTTTTAGCGAGATTTTGGAAGGTTTGTTCATAGATATTATGCATGCGTTTTTACGGTTCTGGTCTTCTTATAGGCTTGCCTGTTAAGACACGATTCTAAACTAGAAGGAA
The DNA here is from genome assembly GCA_963931925.1 of Onchidella celtica. Classification (NCBI taxonomy): domain Eukaryota; kingdom Metazoa; phylum Mollusca; class Gastropoda; order Systellommatophora; family Onchidiidae; genus Onchidella; species Onchidella celtica. The sequence continues at coordinate 21,167,709 of OZ007567.1, forward strand.
AACGCATTATGACTGGGAAAGAGGAAGATGAAGGCGGCTGTGCAATAAGGTGACGTAAATGAACGAAATTTTCTGTTGCTAAACGTCGGGCTATGAAGAAAAGGGATTAAGAATCAGCTTTCGTCTGGGACTGGACTGCATACCAAATATGTCACATATCACTTTTTCTAAACCCGCTTTACTGCCGAAGATTTCTCTCGGCGGGACCTCTAAAAATCCCCCATAACTAACATCACAAATATAGTTTGCTTTGCAAATTCCGTCTATGGGAATTTGGCAACAGCGGTTGGTAAACTCGCCATAGAAGATAACAGATGTCTGAGACTGTAGGCTTGAAATATGACAGTATATCATGGGTACTGCAGGCTGGTCAATCCCAATCCCGAGACCACAGATCTATGCAATGTACTCTTTTAAAGCGGACTGGAGCTGAGGAAATGCACTTTTATGAGGAAAAACTGATAATTTCAGTGGGCTTATTTATGTTCGAATCACCAAGCACTGTTACCCTAGGTTTCCACTAACCCGGCACTGCTCGGCTCAGCACAGCTCGACTCGGCCAAGCCTGTCGCTCAGTCCCTTAAATTTTCTACTAAGCCCGACAGTGTTATGCTGTCGGCAAGGCCAATATGTAACCAAGATATCAATAGTAAACATCATAATGACTCTCGGAGACAGTAAGAAAAGCTGAGCTGCGCCGACTTTGGTGGAAACGCACGCCTAGTCTCTTTCTATGGAAGCTGTCTGTAAAGTCCATAACTAGATTTTTCAAGCCTCTAGATCCCTTTGTTCAGCGCCGGGTCATTCAGTGTCAACAACCTTGCGAACTCAAAGAAAACAAAAAGCTCAGCTAGCAATCAGCATTACACCCTGAAAGGTATGGGAATATATAAGGGTTTTGACTGAAAGGCGGGAATACCACTGGCACGTGTAATTCGCCCATTGCTTGTTGCCCGACAGGCTAACAGATTGAATTTTCTACAAAGCTCATAGCCCAGAGAGGGAAGAACCAAAGACAGTAGGCGCGTGATTCTCCGGCACCAATAAAGAAAATTAAACTGGCGACCTCATTAGCCTGGAACTGAATAAATCATAAATAAATCATAACGTTAGAAATATTTTCTTGACTTCGACGACAGAAAATAAACTGCTCAGTAAAATGGTGTATGGACGGAGCATTTTCTTGACCAGTGTATGTTTGTTTTTGGTCGTGTCAAGTCAAAATAATGTAAAGTGTTGGCCTTTTGGAAACAACCAGAATGCTGGTTAGATTAATTCGTTAGGCCTAGTTACCCCTGTCATCATAAGATCATCCTGATGACACCTTTACAGGAACACTGGCCTTGTCTGTGATGTTTTATCTGCTTGACATGATAGGACAATCTCATGACAGTTATACACTGTGCTTACCAGTTCTGACATCTCCTTTGTATGTCCTGACAGAATAGATGAAGGGGGGAAAGAAAGGAACTGAGTCGTTCTGTTTCCAAACTGCGCGATATTTCCTCCGTCTGCACTCCAGTCGGGTCACACAAATTGTTGAACTGGGTACTATAACTGCCTGCCTTACTCCTGTCATATACACGCACTTCAAACGCCAGGCGGGGAATGCGAAGTAAAAACTGCAAAAGGATGTGACTTTTTATGATGGAAGTGGAAACGTCTGATGAAGTATTTCTCATTTTGTGTTACTATACATCGTGGAGTATTTTCCATGTTACTGTGTGCGACATTTTGCCGATTTTGAGATTGTGTCATGAAGCTGGTTCTCTCACTCCTAATTTCACTATTTACAAGAGTCATCTCCATCGGTTAGAAACGTTTTGAGGTATATGTTTGTGACGTAATGTTGTCCTCTGATTTTAAACAACTCTTCAAAGTTTCAATCCTCATTTTCTCGAAAAGACCAAATGCGCATACAACAATATGGAAAATACCTCACGATATTTTCACTGCAATATTAATTTCTTCCCCACATCTCCCCGCCCTCCCAAACTTCTCCGGAAATGAGGTTGGGCAGATTTTCTCCTCCAACTCGATTGCTAGCTCCCCTAAAACACAAGAAGTCCTATGACTACTATGAGGTAATCTTGGAATCTTCTTTTCAGTGTTTTCCTTAGCTTGTGTTTCGGTTAATTTCATTTTGGGTTGGCACGAAACAAACCGTCCGAGTCCTGGTTTGAGATTTATCGGGCTTGCAATCCGATAGTACCGCTTGTTAGCTGCCACTAGAGTTAACGCCCTGGAAAAAAAGAAAAAAAAGAAAGAAAGAGACAGCGTTCTTCCGAGTCTGAGACATATAAAGGGGTCGTGAGGACTTCCAGGCACTAGTGACTTAAGTAGTGATTGAATCGAATCCAATTTCGTATCTCAAACTTTTGAAGGACATAAAATACGCCGACATCCTTGAGCCAACTGTGTAAAATGAGCAACTCACCAGTTACGACGGTTTATTGTTCTGTCTTGGAATTAAACATGAAATGAAAAACGACAAAACAATAATTCGAAAATGGAATGCAAGGAAATGTTCAGAAACCACATTGCAGTATAAAATGTTAAAGCGAGAAAGTAAGAAGTCACGATATGCGTGGGGGCTGTTGATGTTTTTACCTTTCTTTTTCCGTGATTGTATCCTTCATTGTTTGTTCTGTGGCAACTAATCTTTGTTCATTTCGTGCAGCACGCAACGACTTTAGTAAATAATAACACCAGCGGATATTAAATGTCTTTTAAAAAGAAGGAGCAGAAGAGAAGAGAGAAAGGGGTTCTATTATGTGCAGTACCATTTTCTTATTTTGGTGTAGTTTGATTAAAAATAAGAATGCTTCCACTACCACTTTTCATTCTCAAGGCAGACACGTGGTCGATTTTCAGAGTGCTTACAGTCTGCAGAGATGAAACACAATTTTCGTGCACGTTCACCCCATTCTTGCTATCGCCAAAATGAAACATCTGCAAAGCATTTGGTGTGGACGGAGAGACATGGCGTCCAAAAACGTACATGGACGATTTTCGCAACATGTAATCATAAACTTTGTGCAATAGCTTGCTACAATTTCAGTTATCTCGCGTCTCACAAATTTATTTTTATGTTTATCATACACAGACGCAAATATAATGATAGCATTCATTGCACGGCTCACGAATTATGTAGTATTATGTGAAAAAGAAGCACTTTGAAACTTCAGCGGGACAGTACAAGTGCTATAGTTTTCATCATTCTGTCTGCGGTTTCAAGGAGTTTCAAGTGCTCTTAGCCTTGAAAGAATGAGGTGACTCTCAGACAAAAAGACAGACTTCGCCCCATATATTTAGTATGTAAGATTTTTTTTTCTCACTGTCTCTTCTGAGTAACTACAATTTGCATGAGAGTAATAATTATGAAGATGACTGGAAAAGTCACCCGTGGCTCTTCCAACTCATAAAAGATCTACAACGTGCAGATGAATATTTTTTTTCTTCCCATGAACTTATATTTGATACAATTGTATCACCGGTCATGTCATCGTAACTTGTATCAGTAAAAGTACAGCTTGTTCCTTGGAGTTAATGTTTCGGTATAAGTACACTTTGTTCTTTGAAGTTAATCAGATGAATGCATTGGAAGATGAATGTCCATGAGTAGTGTCTCATACAGGCCAAACCTAAAGTCGTACAGCTTTTCAATACATCATTCCAAAGCCTGGGAAAAAAATGCTACTTTCAAAACTCATCCCCTCACTACGATGATGCTCAAGGGCATGGAAACAGAGGCGTCACAAGGGTAGGGCAGGTCAGGCATGTGTCCTGAGCGGCAATTTTGGGACAAATTTTAATATTCCCGTACAAGAAATCGCCTTTATTATAAGAACATCATCAAAAGGCGTTTTTGTTGGGTTGGTTGTTTGTTTTTAGGCCCCATCAGCTCTAGTAACGCCTCTGACAGAAAATTTCTAATTTTTACAGTGGTGGATGGAGGATTTAACAAATCACTCACAAGTAAAAGTACATACATTTAAATCTGTGTAATTATCTAATACAAATAAATGAACAGCAGGATTAACAAGATCGCAAACTGTATTTTCAAAAGCCTATAACTAAAACCACATATTTCTTTCCGGTATATTTTCAGCCCGTATAAATGACCACAAAAAAAGATCCATTCTAGCCAGATCGTCTGGATGAGAGTAAATGGGCAATAAAGGAATAGAATGGTTTGTTAGTGGGCACAGAGCACGAATCCGATTCTACGCCAAAGCCCGCATAGACCTAAGCATGGGTAATCATGTTCTTTGAATATCCCTTCCTTCATCCAGAAAGCTTTGAATTAATAACCCATCTCTCTGTCTGTCTGTAAGTCTGTCTGTCTCTCTCTCTCTCTCCCTCAGAGAGTGTTCTATATTGTTCTTTTTTTTTTTTGGAGAGGGGCCGGGGTGTGTGTATGTGTGTGTGTGTGTGGGGGGGGGCGGCTTATCCAAATTCTCGTCAGAACAGGCATGTTAAAAAGTACTGCATAGTGTAATTTACTAAGGATGAAATGCATTCTACAACCTCTTTTTAGATCATAATTCTATATATACAGCAATCACCATAGAACGCCTTTTTCTTTTTAAATTTAAAAAACATATAAGATGAAATAACATGGTCAGATAAGCCACTTGAGTAGCAAAACTACAAGCTCATTTTAATCTGATAGTGCAACAATTGTTCCTACAGTCTCGGGGTGCAAGTGAAACATTTTCTTTGTAAGCGTAACAATATGCTGATAACGGACATAAACCATTTAAATTAATGATCATGCACAATCGTCACCGTGTTACGATAGTCGCCAAAACCGCAGCAGTTTTCCATTACTGAATTTCATGGGCTGGAAAAACTTTCCAGGTTTTGACGCTGGTTCACTCGCTTCAAAAAGGTATATGACCTGAAGGCCTGAGATTCCTGTTCCATCTCGTCACTGCTCTGCAATAATGGCATATGTCAGACTTATGCCAAAAGGCTATTGGCGATTCATTGCATTCCTGAGCATGTGGGCTACCAGGTAATATTCTCGATAAAGAAATGCGCGTACAGGAAAATGTAATAAGACAATAGAATCATAATGGCATAAGTCACCAAAATGATAGGCAAAGAAACAGCTTTTCCTTAACATCTCAAAAGTGTCAGAAATGACTCATGCCATTAGCGTGCAGCAATGACAATTTGGTAGCGCCACTGTCATCATAAGTAGCCTGATTCAGGCCGGTAGGTAACATAAGTATATTATATTAGTCAATATTACAGTTCGCTAAACCTATTGCATACATATTATGTTCTCTTAAAAATAGCCCAGGCAAGGCAGCAAAACGAGGAGGCGTTTGCTCGGGCTTGGCAAGCGTCTGTCTCTCCTCTATAAGCCCACCCATTTCCGATTTGGAGAGGACACTCCAGCCATCCGTTACGGATGGGCACAACACGGGAGGTGGCAGTTACCGGTGATAAGCTCAATCCATTTGGCGTACGGATGAGCGCCAGGGGTCCCCTCTGTCGGTGGGAGCGGCTTTTCAGCTGCATTGATCAACTACCGCCCGCCGTAACCTGGGCAGCCCCCAGGCAGTTGGGTGTTGTTCCGCCACGTCAGCCTGCTTCATAAGGTGGTTGGAGCTAGACCAAAAGTCAAAAAGCTGACGTAAAGTGTGCACCTGGCAAAAACAGAAAAATACTAAAACTTGGTACCTGGAACGTCAGAACAATGCGCCCAGGCTTGCAACAGCAAGATCTCACTGATATTGACTCCATCAGGAAAACCCAAATTATTGATCGAGAACTTCAGCTACTAAACATCGACATCGCTGCCCTTCAAGAAACTCGACTTCCCGACTCCGGGTCAGTCAAAGAAGAAAACTACACCTTCTTCTGGCAGGGCCTTAGCAGCGAACAGCCGAGAATCCACGGCGTGGGCTTCGCCGTAAAAAACTCCCTTATCAATTCGATCGCAACTCCAATTGGAGTGTCAGAACACATCATGACACTCAGACTGAACACCCGGTCTGGTTTTACCAACATTATCTGTGTCTATGCCCCAACACTTACCTCCTCTGACGAAACCAAAGACATTTTCTACGAGGCATTGCAGAGGACTCTCCACAACATCCCTCTCACCGAAGGCCTGCTAATTCTGGGTGACTTTAACGCTCGAGTGGGAGCAGATCACTCCGCATGGCCAAAGTGCATTGGGCACTTCAGCATTGGCAACATCAACGAAAACGGGCAGCGCCTTCTGGAGCTATGCTCCGTAAACTCATTATGTGTTACAAACACGTACTTTGACCTTAAGAGATGCCAAAGAACATCATGGCGCCATCCCAGGTCTGGCCATTGGCATCAATTAGATCTTATTCTCTCAAGGAGGAAGAGTTTGGGCTGTATAAAAATAACTCGTTCCCTCCACAGTGCTGACTGTGACACCGACCATGCACTGGTAGTCAGCAAAATCAAAATTTCGGCCAAGAAAATATACAGATCAAAAGCCCCTTCAATCCCTAAGATCAATGTAACAGCAATCAGAGATGAATCAAATAGAAAGTCATTTGAAAAGTTATTTGCTGAAAGCATGGATAATGTCACCCAATGTGACTCGGTAGATGAAACTTGGAACACTCTCAGTTCAAAAATTCATGACTGTGCCATCAAGTCTTTTGGACAGCATAAAGTTTCAAACAACGACTGGGTAGCCCAGAACAGCGAAATTCTCCTACCTCTCATTGAGCAAAAGAAATCTGCTTTCAATGAGTATAACAAAAATTGCAATCAGAGTACAAAAACTTGTTTGAAAAATGCAAAAGCTAAACTTCAGCTGGAGGTAAGACGTTGCGCCAACAAATACTGGACAGACTTGTGTAACAGCATACAAGAGGCAAATGAAAAGGGAGATATGAAAACCGCCTTTAGTCAGATGAAAGTAGCTCTTGGGCCAATCATCACCAAAAGCGCCCCACTTAAGTCTGTAAATGGTGAACCCATCACAGATAAAAATGAACAACTGAATAGGTGGGTAGAGCATTACTCTCTGTTGTATTCAACTGAGAAAAATATTCCACCAGATTTTGAGGAACACCTCCAAAAACTGCCAATAATGGCCGAACTTGACGCTGAACCTTCCTTAGTCGAGCTTTCCAATGCAATCGACCACCTGTCTGCTGGAAAAGCCACAGGAAGTGACAACATTCCTGCAGAGGTATTAAAAGACCTAAAAGGCCCACTATTACCACACCTGTATAATCTGTTACTGCAGTGTTGGAAAGAAGGCGTGATACCACATGATATGAGAGACGCCAAAATTGTCACACTTTACAAGAACAAAGGAGACAAAGGCGACTGCAACAACTATCGAGGCATATCCCTCCTCAGCATTACTGGAAAGGCTTTTGCTCGCGTCATCCTCTGCCGCCTTCAACAACTGGCGGAAAAAGTCTTACCAGAAACACAATGTGGCTTTCGAAGCAAACGATCAACTATTGACATGATATTTGCACTTCGGCAAATCCAAGAAAAATGTAAAGAACAAAACAGGCCGCTTATAACATGCTTTGTGGACCTAACAAAGGCTTTCGACACCGTAAGCCGATCTGGCCTGTATGCAGTCCTTAAATCCATAGGCTGTCCACCAACATTGCTAAAACTTATTGCATCCTTCCACACTGACATGAGGGCATGTGTCAACTTTGAGGGCTGCACATCCAATTCATTTGCTGTAAACAGCGGTGTGAAGCAGGGATGTGTTCTTGCTCCTACCTTATTTGGTATATATTTTGCAGCCCTACTCAAGAATGCCTTTGGTCAATGTTCAGGTGGAGTACTTATTAACACCAGAGTGGACGGCTCCATTTTTAATGTTGCCAGACTAAAAGCAAAATCTCGTACAGAGCATATTATGTTACAAGAGCTCCTCTTCGCAGATGATGCTGCAATCGTGGCCCACGATGAAACCACGCTCCAGGCTCTCATCAATAGCCTTGCCAAAGCCTGTGACAAATTCATGCTAAAGATCAGTGTCTCAAAAACTGTAGTTTTGACACAAGGCTTGAGAAACCCCAACCCAATCATGCTGAATGGCTCTCCTCTGGAGCAAGTGGGAAAATTCTGCTACCTAGGCTCAACCATCAGTGGTAGCACAGACATAACAACTGAAATAAATGCCAGAATAGGAAAGGCGGCCACAGCTTTTGGCAAACTCTCAAAAAGGGTGTGGAACAATAGCAAGCTGACCATCAAAACAAAGGTACTCGTGTACCAAACTTGCGTCCTAAGCACCCTGCTGTATGGCTCAGAGACATGGACCACCTACTCCAAACATGAAAGATCCCTCAACTCCTTCCACCTGCGCTGCCTACGCAAAATTCTCAAGATCAAGTGGCAAGACAGGATCTCAAATATCGAAGTTCTGAGCCGAGCCAACATTCCATCAACTCAGGCTCTCCTAGGCAAAAAAAGACTGCGGTGGCTTGGACATCTCCACCGTATGGAAAATGATCGCATCCCCAGACAAATTCTCTACGGGGAACTTGCTACTGGCAACCGACCCAGAGGTAGGCCACATCTGCGATTCAAAGACACTTGCAAGGTCACGATGAAAGCATTCAACATCGACCCCAATGAATGGGAGAACCTTGCAAATGATCGAAGCAGATGGAGACAAAAATGGCGCAGTGGCACGCTCGCAATAGACTTCAAGGCAAAAGAAACATACCTGACAAAACGACAGAGGCGGAATGAAAACACTCGCCAAAGTGAACCCAAAAGACTGACCTGCAATCACTGCCATCGCACTCTCGGGTCAAACATTGGTAGAATAAGCCACGAGAGAAGCTGTCAGTCAAAGTGAAAGTGAATATTCTAGCTGCTAAGACCGTCTGTAAAGACGCTAAAGGCCATATATGTTCTCTGGCACAAAAAATAACACGGGCTCTCCAGCCTTATACAAGACGGCCTAGAAAAAAAGAGAAAAAAAAAGAATTGGGAACTTGAAAAAAGATGCTGCTGTGGGCTCCCCATTGCTTTAACGACCGTTTGCACATGTGGGACGTCAAGGTTGTGGGCTATCTCATCCAAATCATGTCTTCCTTGCAGATCTCTTCCTTATGTCAAAAATGACTGCTTTTTTGTGTGGTTTTTATTTGGTCTGAAACTCCCAGGTCAGCCTAACCAGGTCAACAAAGACTTTAGCTCATGAATGATTGCTAGGATGCTGGAAATAATTTATTGTGTAGCTTGGAATATAATTTTTCGCCAACGAACAAACTTTAAAATACAAAATATCAACTCCACGTTAGCCAGGCCAGTTGTACAGGAGCTCATCTCGGTTCAAAAACTCACTATACCGTCAAACGCAGTGAGGTCAATTGTTTAATCAGCAAAAAATCTTTGGATCGAAGAGGAACACAGCCAAGGCCTCCAGTCATTTATTTAGGGAATGAAATGACCACGGATAATTCCCATCATCAGTTCAACTGGGGCAAACAGTGCTGGGGATAGGAATGGCAGAGAAGAAGCCTTCTGTGGCTTTAAACGTACGATTTGCGATGAATCGGGTCAACTCACTAAAGTTCCATTAAGATGACACCAATCTGTGGTCCAAAGGCGGGATTGGGGAAAAAAAAAGGGGGGGGGGTGGAGGGGAGCCAGAGAAGAGGAGAGAGGGAAAATTGTAGAGACTGAACTTTTTGTCCCATAGTACCGACCTTGTGTTTTACGCTCTGCGAGTCTTTAAGACCGACATCTCCACTTAACGCATAGGGCCTCGGAGCCTTTTGTACCAGCAATGCCATACTGACTCCCGCACACAAATTTCAGGAATGAACGATCTAATCTTTATTTTCAAATGTAACGACCTACAACGATGCCCTAATGCTTCGTTCGGTTTTTGTAAGTTAGTAACAGTTCGTCCCCTGAGAATGACAAGATTTTAACTCCTTTCCATCAATTTTTGAAAAACTGATGATTGAAGTTTCATGTGCTGATAGCGTTTAGACATATGAATGTTTTTCTTTTCAGTAATATTTATAATTGCACACCGAATCCTTTTGATACTTTGACACACAAAGGAAAAGGCCTGTAGAAGAAGTGTATAACAGTTCAGTTAAAAAGTAGAGACGGAACCTTGTCATTTTAAGGGGACGAGTTGTGGGCCAGTAAAAGTTGTGGGCCCGTTCTGGTTTGCGCTACAACAGTAAATGGCGTTTCTGGCCAATCTAAAATACTGCAAAAACGTAAATTTTGTGTCAACAGCAGCACTTATGACTTGTACCGCTTAAGCCAAAATTTGTCCAGCACGAACCAGGTATTTTTTTAAAAAACGTTTCTTTTTCAGACTTTTGACTCAGTATAAAACTAAAACACGGTGAACAATCTCATATACGCCAGGTTTGATTTTCCATCTACGGAACAGAACAGGAAGGTGCACTACAACGTCCTAGCGCCTACAGCACCAACACACATCAATTAAGGAAGGGTGATTAGACTGGACACAGAACTTCTCCACACACAAAAAAAAATTGGATAGTTTAAATAGATATTTATTACATAGTCCAATGACAAAATTTCAAAATTTCGTTTCAGCCACAACGCAGCTGTACATTATTATCAAATTCGATAATTATCATTCGATATAAATGCTGAAAATGGATTATTTGAGACACCGCTGAACATTTCCGTCATCCGCTATCCCACAACAAGACAGGTGGCCATGTAACCATTAGAAAGCCTTAACAACCCATTATTTTCAAGAGATGCCGGGGACACTCAAGCCTCTTACCGGTAATTTGTGTCGATCGATGGTTAAAGACTCAATTTTTTTTTAAAAAATGAATCATAATAATGGAAATGTTTGCCGGAATAATTCTTTACACCACCCACTCCCCCCTTTTTTTTCTCGTAAAAGCAATTCTCTGTATGCACAGCCATCTTCCAATTATAACTTCATATTTCAATGCATGTAAACAAATTCGTTGCCGGATCTGTACACTCAGTCGATTGCATAAATACATGCGTACGCCATTATTACATTAGAGTTCTCAAAATGAAATAAATCGATGGCATTCTTGAATGCTGTACTGACAGAGTGCATGTTTACATAAGGATGATGCCACTCCACGAGTAGACGTTCAGTTTTCGTCCACCATCAGGTTCCAGTTCATATAAAATCAATTGTAACCGTCATTTGCGTGAAATTGGATGTATAGCTAGTGATCCGCCTATCATCTCCGATATAATAAGCGCAAATCATATCAGTCTCATGCTAATGGCCAGGTAATCTGGTCTTGAAATTCCGATCCTGTCTCACTGATTGAGCTCTACTTGTAGTGTTTCTCTTCAACGGATCTTATGGAATGAAAATGAGAAATGCGCATAGAGAGGGAGCGAAAGAGAGGTGATTTGGGGGGGGGGGGGGGGGAGAGAGAGAGAGAGAAGAAGAGTTTACTGAGACATATGAAATAAAAGTGCAGTGGAAATAAAATAGGAAGCAACAATGCAGAAAGTAAGCCCCTCAAAGTAGATGGCGTTTTGCTGACGGATTTGATTTCCTCGCTGAGTCTTTCTACACTAAAACCAAAGTGTCAACAAACTGACCTGACAGACTCCCGTGCATAACCATGGAATAAAATGAGCACAATATTCTAACAATGAAAAACACGGTTGGGCAAAGCCTCCAACATTATATTATTATTTATGAAGCAAAACAGACGTGAGGAAATGAGAGAAAGAGAGAACAGCGATTTAAAAAACGATGTCTACAGCCACAGCCAGATTACATGTGTTTGCAAAGATGAAAAATGACACTGACAGGTTCTCGCAAAAAATGAGTCTCCACGTCCGTCTCCCCCCCCCCCCCTCCCCCTCCTCCAACACACACACACAATGCCTGTCATCCGCCAATTTCGTGCACTTTTTAGCAACATCTGGAACTGGCTTAATGCACTGTCCATGCAGGAGTGTTCACTCTAAGACTGGACTGTCATGTGTCCCCCATACTTCCATTACCCATGCAAATGGTCTTTGGAAAAATACAATTTTATCTTATCCAAGGACAGGGTTTTTTCTTGGCCGAGACATCCCATAGGGCATACACCAGATAAAAATGCGGTCAAATCACAACTTGTTCGCAACACAACATTACTGGGAGATGCCAGGCAGTGATTTTTGTCCGTCGCACTCCATAAAAACGTCAGCTCAGAACTCTCTAGGCCAAAATGATGTATATCTTCAATTGTCTTTACCACCCGACAGCTTATTCGCATCAAAAGACATGCCTGAAGCCACTGAAGACAGGACAAAACACCCGTTTTCACCACAAGGAGGTAAGACAACAGTTACAAAACAAAGTTTACGATTATATAATTATTCTCAGCGATCGTATATAATTATACTTGCAAACATCCTTGTGTCCAGGTGGTCTATCTAGAAAACATCTGGACCGATCCGAACCAAACTTGGTACACATTATTTTTATGTCGCTTCGGGTCGTCGGGTTGATGATCAAGGTTAGGTCCAATAGAGAGGACAGCAACCGGTCTTCCGACGGTCAAAATTTGCTGTGACAATGCAAGTGACAGTCATGCGACGTACGTAGCTGGTATGTGGAATGGAGTTAGTTTGTGCATGGCGCACCGTGACGTAAGAAGTCTGCCGCAAGACAATGTCGGACAAAACATACAAGCATCACATTTACATTGGTGTAGCTACTGCTACATCGAGGGGCGAAGTTTTGCCGATTTTGAGGTTTAGTCATGAAAGTGGTTCTCTCACTCCTAATTTCATTACATACAAGTGTCATTCCAAACGGTTAAAACCTTTTCGAGATATGTGTTTGTGACGTTATGTTTTATGCGTTTTTAGCCCTTTTGCCGACCAAACTTAAATCCTTATTTTTTCCAAAAGACAGAAATGCACAAACAACCGTATGGCAAACACCCGACGACATATTGTATAGATTTGAAGTGAAAAATGTGTGTTCCTACATATTTTCTGCATTTTTGTTTTCATGTCACATGTTGTACTGATGCAGGACGGGATTAATGGCGTATCCTTATGCAGCTGATTACAACACTCCAGTGATAATATTTATTCTCTTAATTTATTTTTTCAAAGAGAAACCCTTATCGCCATGAAAAAAATAAATGAATAAACGGATCACAGTTGTTGCCGACACAGCACTGTACCAGGTTTGTCCAGTCTGAGCCTGAGATAATTATTTCCAATAAACTAGAGAAACAAAATCTGGCACCAAATTTCACGTCACATTGTTTTATGCATGAAACCGCACATGCTGGTATGCTCAAGCTATGGTAAGCACATTAACCATGTGACGAGCGAAACTGTATAGTGCATCACAGAATGTGAAAAACACGTCTGACACCTGAAACCCAATAAAAATGATGCGGTGTTTAGAAAACAGATTAACGGAACACAACAATTCCTGCCTAAAATTGCGGGTACCGAATAAATCCTCCCATAATGCATGCACTGAAAGGCTCAGAAAAGCGTGAAACCGGTGTGTCCAGGTGCGAAGAAAAAAAGAAAAAACAAAAACATAGAAGACAAATATGGACAGGAAACCCAACGACAGATGACCTCAGATAAAAATTTAGTAGAAACCATCATCCAGGTCACACAGACAGACAGACAGACAGATAGACAGGCCGGCAATCAGACACACAGATGGATAACAATGTTAATGTTGCGAAACAAATAATTATAACAATAGATAAAATGGCTGCGCATGCAAGGAGTTCAGGTGTAAACAACTTGCGAAAGACCGGCGAAATAAATCTTACATACTGTATTACGCCTTTAAGGTAAAACACCTGTTTCACATTTTTGGCACATCAAGGTGACCAGACTCCGTCACGCGTCACAGCTGTAAAATACAGGAACTATTGAGTCAGTTTTGAAAAGGATCACTGAATGATGTGTTCGAATTGGATTCTTATTCTTTTTTTTTTCCAGTAGTGTCGTTTTCCAATACTTGGAGGCTGGTTGTTTTTCGTTGCGTAGACAGAAAGCCATACAAGTCAGCGGTGGCCGTATTTTAATCGAAACATCTGATGTGTGAAAAGATAACGTACTAGAAATGAGCACAATTGTCAGAACAAAAATGCGGGCGCATTATTATCGACATTATTTTCCAAAATACGAGGTGTCTCAAAACAACACATTATATACACACTTCGAATATTTATTAATTCCAAGTCAGTTAGGCTACATCCAAGATTTATAATTCAAATTAAAGACTACTGGTGTATTATTATTTGAGTTATCGTATGTGTTCAAAGTGAAGGCCCTTCTGGGTCAGACACTGCTGGCAACTAAGTTCAATTGAGTTGAAAATAACATTAAGTAGTTCATTTGTGTAGGATTTTGTTTTTTCTTCTTTTTATGACACCCTGTAGACAGTAGATGGACACGTGCGGTACGATGATAATAAGCAACATAAGTGCCTATATTTGTAATTTGCTTGCACTGAAAGCCTGAGAAAAGTGTGACACACTGACTCATCAACACGGCCATTTTGATCAGCCAGCCAACAGTGTCACAGTTAAAGGCCGTATGCCTCAAGAAGTCTCGGGCAATACTGACGAAATTGTACAGATTTCTCTGTCCACATTGTGCGGTTCAACTCCCCGGCGGATGAAAATTGCAAGTGACAGTGACAACTGCCTTGGGACTCGCTGGGAGAAGACACGATGAGCAATGGGGACGGATGGAAAACTCGTCAATATTTGACACAAAACAAGTGAGCAGATCTGTATTCATACACAATCATTAAAGCTTGACTTCCATGCTCTGTCACATACATGAAAAACAAGAAAATACCCTGTCTACAATAAGCACATAGCCGTGACCTTCGCCCAAAATGACGTCTATTTCTTTTTATTAAAACAAAACAAAAATTCTGATTTCAAAAGAAGCAGATGAAGATGACAGTGACGTGCCGTTCACTGTGGGCGTTTGAAATAAACATCAGTATATATACATTTCAAAAAGAGAACATGTCACATGTAAAACATAAGCAGGTCGCAGGACGCAATTTCATGCAAGACGCTAGACAGCAAAATGAATAACAAAAACAGACGAAAAATGAAGATAGTGAAGCCTTCTGCGGCTCTGCAGAATACAATGACTTAATATCGTCGGTTTTTGTTGTTTTTCCATATTGTTGTACTGTGCATTTTTGTCTTTTCGAGAAACTGAAGATTGAAACTTTGAAGAGTTGTCTAAAACCAGAGGAGAACATTACGCGACAGATATATATATACCTCAAAATGTTTTTAACCGATTGGAATGACACTTACGCATAACGAAATTAGGAGTGAGAGAACCATTTTCATGACAAACCTCAAAATCCGCAAATGTCGCATACAACACTATGACAAATATCCCAAGATGTGAAATAGTTTTGCATAAAAATGACGCTTATGCAAGGAATCACAAAAGCTTCGTCTGTTCTACTTGACAAACGTTAAGAACTAAAGTAAAACAGGATCATCAGCATCTGCAAAACTAATTTCAAATTCGGACGAGAACAATCTCCTGGCGATGACCGACAGTTCGGACGTGATCTGTTTGCTAAACTCCGTCCAAACCAGTCCCTACACCAATCGGACAAAGCCTCAGTTATATAGATCACGTATCCTGCCAATCCCGTCCAGAACCCAGGCTTAGCCTAAACCAGTCAACAAGGATTGAGTTGTTGAAATGCAGAATACAAACTCATAAAACTGTGCTCTTTTCTGTTTCTGATTATCTTGGGTCATCTCGACCTTCTTTCCGAAGAAGCAATTGGCAAAAGTGCTTCAGAGCAGCAAGTGCGCGTGAGTGTCATGTGTGGTGAACGGCATTGTCGTCTCAGACAGCCGAGGGAGAAAGAGAGTGAGAGGGACGACTGGATAAATTAGAATGAACTAGAAGTTTATCTATTATATAATATACGCCCCATTTGACACATGAGCTTTACTACTTTTAAAATTATTAACCGCCGGGCGGCAAGTCTTCAAATAATTGTCTGCGTGCCGCATTTTAAAAAAAGGGCTCTTACTTTGCAAAATCCCTGAAATTTCCAGTCATCTTTTATTGCAAACAGTTCTATTTATTGAAATTTCAGTGTGATTTCACTGTCTTTAATCGGTGGATGTGGTTCCACAAAAGAGTTAAATAAGACTCCGTGAAACTGTAAAGTTAGTTCCGCTGTAGCTATGAAATGGCACAATTTTCCTTACAGTTTTGGATGCTGTGGCGTCGGATGTCACTTAAAAGCCGCACAGACCCTGGCTTTTCTCTGCCATCCGTCACTAAGCCTCTAATCTTCTCTACCGGCAGTGTTCTTGATACCGAAGGGGGGGGGGGGTGGGGGGAAGAGTGGGAAAGTTCCTGAACAGAATCAATATAGCCTTTACTTCCCTCAATGTCTCATCGCTGTTACATGAAAATATCATCAGCAATTGTTCGCGTGTTAAGCTGACATCGGTCTGGAATCTCCTAAGGAAAATCAAACGACCATCTATCTACCTCCTGAAAGAAAATACGAAATAAATTCCTTAACGCTTAAGACTCTGTCACGTACTCTTGCAACTATTTTGGGTAGATTTCATGTCTTTTGCTTTCCCAGAGATATGACCCAGATTTATCGACAAATTTCTTGCCTGTAGACATTCAGGTTAAAGAAGGGGGGGGGGGGATGTCTTTCGGCAGATTTCATTCATCTAGTCGACAAGAGTTACGGAGTTTACTCGCACTTTAATGTTCGCAAAAAAATCAGACTGGAACCACAGTGACCTAGAATATACATTCTTCACAGTTTACTCATCCTACTATTTTATTTCTCCAAGTTATTAATATACGTTCAAGGTTTCAGATCACAAAAGTCTAGATATTTTTCTAATATAAATAGAAAATTACATGGAATTATTTACCCTGTCACCCATAAATGCTTATAGACAAAAAGAATTGCGTTAGGTATGACCTATAGGAGGTCAAAATGAAATGAAATATCAATGGACTGTATTCTCCTCAGTACCTTACACCAGGCATGGACAACCTTTCAAAGTAGGAGTCAGACCTCGAAAATATGGGCGTGGAGAGGGCCGGATACTCTCCAGAAGTTCTGGTATGAATGGCATGTTGACTTTTTATGTTGCTCGTGTGTCATCGTTGTTGGGGGGGGGGCGGGTCTGTGCATGTGTGTATGAGTGTATACTTTCACAGCTCTGCGACCGGTGTGTAAAGTACTTTTCAATCAACCTCGGGGATCGGCCAAAATTGCATGGCTGACCGTGGACTGCCCGGACTGCCCAGACTGCCTAATACAGACGCTTGGAGGGTAACCCCCTTGATTGCCCACTGAAATCGGGATCTGTGGGCGCCAATAATGAGTCCAATTAGATCTAACAGGACAATAATTTTTCACAACTGCCAATTCGACAGAAGATGGGTGGGAAGTGATTATGTCACAGTGGACACTTCCTCGGGGTCTTTGAGGTAATGGCCATTCAAAATGGAATTCCAAACCGCCCCCTAGCACGCCATCAATTTCACAATAATGTGCGATAACAGTACCTCTGCCCGGTGTAAAAACGTCTTAATTAGTACTCTAGAGACTGGTTGGCCTCCCTTAATCCTAGGTCCAGTCGACCTCGCCCGGCCAAATCGCAAAAAAACAAAAGTGATTAGAAAACAGCGTGAATGTTGTAGCGATTAGAATAGCAGGTTATTGTGCAAGTTGTGGGCCTGCCCAGAATTTTAAATGGACATCGTGCCTTTCAGCTTTTCACAGCGTTCAATACCCTTAAATATAAATCACGCAATACTGACTATATTGTAATTAAATGTTTGATTCTAAAAACTTAAGAACATCTTTTCAAAAATAAACCTCAGTGTCTTCATTTCAGATGGAAAACATTGAGTTTTGTTTTTTCATGTACTTCTTCTTATTTTCTTTCTTTCTTTCTTTTTTAAATTTATTTACTTATAAGTCTATTTATTCCTTTCTTTCATCATATCATTTATTTATTTCGTTCGCTCTTGACCTAAATGACAAGATCGCCCCTGATAATCCATCTCCTATTGGCTGTCCGTACAAGACAACATTCACAAAACATGTAATTGGTGCGTTAAATGTGAAAAGCTTCCTTGGATTCTCGCCAGCCTTGTACAAAACACTCTCTATCCTCTACAGCTCGGTCAGCGGAATATTCAAGATGACTTTGGGATTGAGAAAAAAACAACAACACACCCTCTCTTCGATCACGCAATGTCTTCGGTGTGCAACAATCTGTTCTATTTCATCACCCTAGTTGGCATCATGGTCATCAGTGCCTTTGAGAGAGGAAAACTTTGCTAACTTCCGATACCTGTTCAAAGCATCTGTCATTTGAAACAAATACATCAATAAGGTTATGAACGCTGACGGCGAAACCATTTGTTTAAGCTGCTCAAATCTATCTCTTTGGCATTTTCCCCCTGTATACTCCATGTGTTAAGATACATGTATCCTGCCATGCTCAGATTGGTGTCCAGCGTCATAATGAGTTACACATTTACTAAAAGGAGTTCAGAGCTTGCATTGCAAATATTCTTTTTTTTTCCTTTATTATTTTCCTCCGGCTAAATGGAACCAGGATAATTTTAAAGAAAATACTGCATTTTCTTTATTTCACAAATGAGCAAGGCCGGATCAATGTTTTTAATTCCTTCACAGCGCCCCAACTCATTTTCTATCTCTCATAAAGACGCTAAATACTTTGCCCAAGACTCGTGGTCGTAACACATCGCCTTCTAATGCGACTAATCGGGCAGGAACTAATCCCACAGCGCAATGTTATCGGTTTGTGACTCCCAGCGAGATTAGCGTCATCGGTTGTTCCAAACGCAATGCGTCTTTTGACCCCAGGCTCTGGTAAACTCATTCATTTTGTTGTTGTTGTTGTTTTGCGTTGAAGTGCTAGACATTTTAAAACAGTTTATTTATGTCCCTAGATTAGAAGTACGAAACGTCTGCATAAATCTTTACTGCTGATGTAATATATTATTATACACTGTGTTAAAACACTGTTTATGGTTTACTGGTTTTTCCAGTGGTATAAACTGTCTGTTAATGTTGTGACTGTCGCCATTTCCCTGTTTTACTCATGCATTCCTGGACGTAATTTCAGCCTTTTCAACTAAACCACATAGCTCCGTTGATCGCACAGCGTCTGCACCAACCAAACAATTATACCAAGGAAGCTGTTGTTCCTTTGAGTATATGTACGCCTGCGCCCCCCCCCCCCCCCCACGGCATTTCTGCAGAACAAAACGAAACATGGAGCTGAATATTAATTTCGAGATGTTTCGATAAATAAAAAATGTTCCTTTCCTACATTTTCGATGGCCTGTTTTTACGCTCCTCCCAATGAACTGATCTTGACGTGGCTCTATGTGTGAATTTGCACACATTTTTCATGGCAATGATTTCCGAGATAACACCCGCACACAACCAAAGTGTCTCGTCTTCTCCCTAACTTATTCTACCTTCAAATTCTAATTACAATCTTCTAGTCTCACCTTCGCCCGTCCCTTGCTCACAATGGACATCACCATCTATTAAAAACGAACAGTTTAAAAAGGCGCCCGCGTTTTATTTAATTTGACAAAGAAAATCAACAGAACAATTATTCTCTATACCAGCAAAACCAACTTCAAGATACAACCGTTTCTGTTTTTTTTTCAAAAGGGAGGGGGACTGCTCCGCACACTCATAATGTTCACTGAATCCTCCACTCCTGAATCCGACAGGCTCCCGGATTTTTCAAAAGTCGTATTAATGTTTACTCTTCACGTTGGCTAAGCTTGGAACCTTTAATTTGACGGCCCGCTCCAACCGTAAACTTCACAGGCCATTAAAACTACGTACTTTCTGTTGAGCTCAGTCAAGGGTATTAAACTTAATGATACGTCACAGTCAGCTACTTGAGAACGTAAGCATACTTAAATTGTTTATCGTCACGGCTCTACGCTAATAGTATAAGTCATTTTTGACACTTTTGAGATATTAAGAAATATCTGTTTCTATTTCTGTCATTTGGTGAATAATGCCATTATGATTCTATCTGATTATTACATATTCCTATTGGCGCATTTCTTTTTCTATGACATTATCTGATAGCCCCCATGCTCAGGAATGCAATGACCCTTCAGTTGCCTTTTGGCACAAGTGCGATGAATGCCTTTATCGTAGAGCAGTAATGATATGTCATATGAATGGACAGATCTTCAGAAATAGGCGTTCAGAAGCAACTGAAACTTTCACTAAACGACATAACCTACTTACAAACAAAAAAACACAGCCTTACAGTATGAGCTCGCTGCTGAGTGCCAGTTGTCATTTAAAAAAACGCCAATTTTTTTTTGGGGGGGGGGGGGGGTGAGAAGTATCAGGAGGCAAAAAAATGATGTTGCAGAACATTACATATTGCATACAGTATACACATAAGCAGAATCGGTCAGTTGAACGAACAACTGTTCTCTCTCTCTGTATACCGTATCTCTGTATATGTGTGTGTGCTCAAGCGCGTGTGTCCATTTAGTCCGTCTCACCCACTTTCACCATCCTTTTCCCCCCGGCTTAAGTGTTCAGAAATTACAACAGTACTAAGATAACTCAGCATCCGCACGTCAACTACATATACCACCTCAAACCGCTGGACAAGTAAATGTAGAGATAGAAACCTCAACATCGTTTCATAATTGTCTGTTGTGTTTCCACATCGCATCCTCTCTATCACTGATCTCAGAATGAATGAAACATGAGGAATGCGATTATCACATGGCAGCAATACTTAAAAGTCTGGGGCATCACTCTTTTTTTTTTTTTTTTCATAAATAGGTGCAAAGGCCAAGCACAGTGATCCTCCATAAACAAAGACCTGTACACTTTTTTTTTTTTTCAATGGCGGGTTCGTCCGATGGCGTACTGAATTAAGCCTGTTTGTCTCGGTTTTATGTATGAGATGTAAACCATATAGTGAAACAGGACCAAGCCCACTGGCGAAACAAGTCTGTCTCCCTAGTTTGGGAGCGTCAAAACTGTCTGGAGTCAGTTGGCGGAAAGACAGACTTAGCGCACTGAATCCAAACAGAGTTGACAAACTGCACCACCAGCCTAAAGTTAAACAAACAACACTGTGACACGAGCCAATTCGCAATTTCCTCTATTACGCGTCAATAGTACACGTGTTTTTTCTCCAAGGAGCACGTGACAAGAAACCCTCATTTTCCTGAAATATTGCACGGCACAACAAAAATCCTCATCAGAAACAAAAAACAAACCGCACCGGCAACTTGTCATCCGAGACGTGTCTTTTAGCACACGAGGTTTCCCAAAAAGCAGACACAAAAATGCACCACATTAACAGGCTCTGATTGCACTACGGGGGGTTCTTTAATCAACCTGAGAAAAACAGCAATTTTTAGATAAAAAAGAATGCACACACACACACTCACTGAAACATCCATACACACAATTACAAGCGCGCATTTATACGCAAGAACGCCATATTGGACCAGTTCTATCCCGGGGCAACTGTTAACCCTCTCATTTCTACTTCTGGGAAAATTTTGTCTGTGAGAATTTGGTCTTAGGGGCATAATTAAGGGGTTTTCATGATCATTTGATTGACTGATTTAGTGTGTATTGTATAAATTATTAAGTGTAACTCTTCTCGCATTGAGTTCGTGCGGGGGCTGTGGCCGAGTAATAAATATCTATGAATCACTGGTGACACATACGGCCGGGAGGGTTAGAGCACTGTCATGAAACATGGCCGTCATCAGCACTGATAAGCGACTTCTCTTTTATAACATGTGAGTGAGAATTGATGTGCGCTGGTGCATGGATGCGTGCTTAACACCACATCTCTCCACGGTGAGAAATGTTATCAGATAAAAAGTTATCAAATAAATACACGTACTATGACTCCGCCCTGAGGCTTCTTCGGACACATTCCATGTCACTCATCCTTTATCTGTTTTCCATTTTGAGAACGTTTACGATTCTTTATTTCCTATCACAGCTTGAAATATTTTTTTTCAAATAGAATTCATAAAATTTGAGGCTGTACACAAAAACCTAGGTAATCTGTTAAAGTACTGTCCCGAATAAGCCATTGTTAATGATTTTGTTTATTTTGGCGCTAGCGACAGCGAACATGTTGTCTGCGTACAGGCAATTTCAACTTAGTAATTTATCTTGCTCTGTTTGTTTCTTCGAACATCTATTTAACAAGGCGATAGCACCCCAGAGATAGATTAACTGCGGGGTTCGGATTTTTATTTCATTTTAACCTTTTTTTTTTTTCTTTTTTTTTGTTTGTTCATGGGTTAGCAATATATCTATTTCAAAATCGACAATATAATATTATAATGAATTGTAATGAACAAATATCGTGTACTTCGATAACTAACTGCATAACACTATGGTACACAATTCGTGCTTGTCCTCTCTGACCAACGTGAAAATCACGATTGAGTCGAAAATCTAACCTGATCTTTATTGTGCTTTTGGTCCACTGAACTATGTCGGAATAGTCATGTTTAATCCCTACTTGGCGGGAACTTCAAAGCATGGACGGGCAGGCACGCAGTAACCAGTAGGTCACTTGAGAGCAATCGAAGGATGCTCGGGGTCATTCCCATCAGATTTGTCTTACTTTCGAAGACAGCGCCGGGGTGCGTGATTTTTTTGCGTACGAGCTTTAGCAGATTCAGGAGCGGGGCAGCAACAAACCCCCAAACTCAGGACAGCTCCAACACATCATCGGGATTTTTGGTGACGTTCAGAGTCATAATAGGCACAGTCCAGAGATTGCAGCACCCATGGCAGTGTTCCATTGGACGAGAAATCCCTTAGCCGATGACCTGTGTTTTGGGGGTTTGTTCCTGCCCCGCTCCTGAATTTGCTAAAGCCCGTACGGAAAAAAAAAAGTCACGCTGCCGGGGCCAATAAACCTTCCGCGTCACTGCAATCATTATGCTCACCATCAGAATGCTCTGGCTTTCTCGGTTTGATAACGTACATTTCTGTGTGACATCCATAAGCCACTCCGACTCTATGGATGAAAGGTCCACCTAGATTTAACAGACACACACAATATTCTCCAGCACAGAATGATTTCCTAAACGCTGGGATGTTCGTGGTATTCTACTTTTTCGGTTTTATACTCGTGCTTACACTGCAGCATTATTCCAGGATAACCTCATGTGCAATGCCCTAAACTAACGGCACGCTCTTGCAGAGTGAAGGATGATTTGTGACTGCTACTGTAGCTTTTCATTGGCTCCAAAACGAAAATCCAGTTCTGTTCGAGCACTGGCCACAAATTTTCAATTATTTTAGTTTTCAGACTAAAACTATATTTCCCCTATTTAGAGCACAAATAGTTCGTTCTTTCAGCTAAAATATCTGCATAGCAATATGATATTATGTAAATAAATGTGCAGTATTATCAGTCACATTTTTTGCAACATAGCAGATTGGCTGAGAACACACCTGTAACACCGGTTCACACCATTATAGTTGCACTGCGAGTTGACTTTTTTAAACGCATTTCACTATAAAACACAAATGCTGCACATGCACATTCGTGCCATCAAACAAACCGATGGGGGAGGGATTAAAAAAACACTTCAAAAAGTTATTTTTGATACAGAAATAATTCATTGGTCAGGTGAAAAGCTCTGCGTCAGAAACTATCGCGTGCGGGCCTGTCATTACCAGGAAACAAAGGTGGTTCGCCCGTTAGCTGTGGTGTGTTCTGCACGAAGGCATCCGGTGGAATGCGCTATAATTATTGTCATTACGCAATTATTGTCAACTCGTGATGCCTTTTCTGTTAAAGAAAAACAACGGCGCTTCATAGAGTAAAGAGTGATGTTCAAGCTGCAAAAATAAATGTCACAATACATGTAGTATGTTAAATAAACGAAAATCCAGTTTTTGAAATTCTGGGGGCAAACGTGACGTCAGATCTAAACTCTGAGAGCTCAGGCAGGCTCCGGGGGCCAGTTTTATCCAAAGCATACCGTAAAATGATTACGGTAGTTCGAGGAAACTTCAGAAATAAAAGGTGGTAATTATTTTCAATCTCCCTTTTTTTTTTTCCTGTTGTCTCTTAACGGTGAAAAACAAGGGTCTCCAGAGGAGCCGTTTATGGCAAAATCATTCCGAGGAGCATTAAAATTTGACAAGCACGGCAAAATAATGACGATAATTATGATATCTACACCACGAACAGCAAGGTTTAACATACTGAAAATATCGAAGTCTATGGATCAAGTGCAATTGTACGTAATACAAAAACCATAATAAATATGTGTTACATTTTGAAGAGTTATAAACGAATTTTACTTATCTGAAAAAACAAAACAAAACAAAGCAACACATTAACACTACATAGGACGGTTTATGATCAAAATATAGCTCTTCAAAGAAATATGCAAAATTTAGGACCAGTTGTAGCCGTCACACAATCTTTATAAATGTAACAAAATTTTACTAAACTGGTAAAGGAAAAAATAAGACTATCTATCCTCAGGTAACTGTGCTACAAATGGTGAGAATATCTTTCTTGGCACTCTCAAACCAAACTTCTGAAGCCGAAGACCTTATGTCAAAACAGTCACATCATGACGTTTTTTATTTTTTTATTTTACTTTACCCCAGGAATGAACATGCGATTGAACAAACTGCAAAATATGGTTGTCTTCCTGTCAATAACAAATGACAACGTGTGTTTATATTCCTGCACATTTCTACCTTGCATTGTGGGTGTAGTCATGGTATTTGGTCATTATTCTCTTTGAAAGAAGTAACTATTCTACATGTACATTGCATTTGTTAAATGCTTAGTCTATGTACACGTCTGAAGAGTGTGTGCGTTGTACACGTGATTTGTAACTAACCAGCATAACTGCACACGGACAGGTTTAGCAGACTTTTGACGACTGGCGGCAGCTCGGGAGATTAACCTCACCGGAAGGGACGCCTATAGGGCATCACTTAGGAGATGTAGTAAACCAGCGACCTCTTTGGTCAACAAAAACAACACATACACACACAAAACTATATCAGAGGAAAGTAAAATGCTGTTGTTGTTGTTTTTAACTATTACTTGTTTGTTTGGCTGTAGTTGCCAAGAATTACAACAACAGGAAAGAGCAGGAAATGGGTAGACCTCAGACACCGGTGTCAGTGACTGGTGATGGTTTGGGTCTCTGATTTCCCTGTCCTTTGCTCTTGTAGCGCACGCTAAATGACAGGTTGTTCTTTGGTGACAGCTCTATTTCACAGTCTTAAAATAGATTTCAGATTAAAGAATGATTTACAAATCCACAAGGAAGTCGTACGTAAAGACCAAGCCTGATGATGTTTCCGCGATTCAAACTGTCAAACCTGTGAAAGTATTAAAATAAAATGTAACGGCTCTATGTCTTCTCATTACGTGCACGCAATACCACATATTTTTGTTCGATGAGAAGTTTGTACGCACTTTCGCTGAACAAATATATGGGCCTAGCTCCATTATACATGTGGTAAGATGAAAAGATGTACGTACGCTCCAATGACAGTCCCCTCTCTGCATGTACACTTTTCGTACGCAGAAGGCACCCTCTCCCTAACCCTATCCCTTTTACTCAAAGCATACGCACTCTATGGATGCCCCCCCCCCCCCCCATATGCTTTTGCTTTCCCAGAAATGATGCGAACCTGTGTATATCGGAATAACAATCGTAACGGGGGCTATCTAACGTGTTATCTATCCCTTCTGGCGATGTTTTAACCGTTCGTACTGGTGGCCGTGGTTGGTGGGTCTTGCAGCAAAGCGCCTGCCCAGCACTCCACTACCCTGGTGGTCCAGCAAACTGGTCTTTCTTTACCTGCGGGGGAAACCACTAAAGTTACCTGAAATGTATGTTTTGATAACGGGATGACCTGCCTTTACCAAACGAGCAATCTCAGGGATGGTCGTGAGATGTATAAGCTGGTTTGATTATGCTGATTGACCCGCTGGCTCGGGACATACATGGACACATGTGATTTGTAAAGTTGAGTTACAATCCACACACTATGTTAACTGAGACGCAGAACGAACTTTCCTGTCACACTTTTTAATTCTACTCCAAGAAAATGCATTCTTTTTCTCCCGGGTCAAAATGTCAGAACACTTTCCTCTCTTCTACTCGGTTGTGGCTCAAAATCGACGAAAATATTAGAACTACAGCGAATTATTAGACCTCTTAAAATATTGCCCATGAACATCTTTACTTCTTTCTATGCGTACTATGATATTTTGCAGAATTTAAGGCTCAGTAGTTAAAAAGCCGTTCATGATTACATTGGAAGTCTTACTTCCTTTTAATATAATTTTGATTCATCGAGATCAAACCGACGCCCCCTCTCTCACACTTTTTTCTCGACCACAGTGATGAAATAATGCAGCCGAAATCATCTTGCGTGTTGAGGTCTTTGCTTGCGGGGAGCCCCCTGCGCTTAGCGTTTGCACCTTTCACGTTGTTGTTGTTGTTGTTGTTGTTTCTGTTGCCCCCTAAACTTTCTTCGCCATGAAAATGGCCCCCTAATGGGCTACTTTGTTGTTGTGCCCGTCTTGGCCTTCTTTTCCTCCTTGGCCCTCACAAAGGCTCCCCAACGGCCTGCATTCTTGCCATGGCAATGTGTATTTTACAGTATTTCAGCGTACCCCATCTTACGTTATGCAAGGCTGTGTGAGCTAAAATGCCCGGAACGACCGGAACAAAACTCGTTTTCAAATTTCGAGTTTCATGTGACTCATAATAAAACACATGTGCCATCGTTAAAGATAATGGGTCTTCTCACGTTTTACCAAATAAAAAAAAGCCACCACTGGTCTTTATGCAAACTATCACTTCACGAGCCATAGTCTGCACCCTGATGGTACTTAGTAATACTGTTGGTGCCACTTTCAGCAAGCAATGTTACCGCCCCGTAAAATAAAAGTATACGTCTAATGGCGAGTGTATTGATCATGGGCAAGATTACCCATTGCGCATTCGTGCAGACAACGGCCTAAAGGCTACAGACTGCATAATATAATCTTACCCGGAGATAGAGGTGTTTTGTAGTTGTTGTTTATGTTCGGGGGTTCCGGGTAGGTGAAGAATAGTGGGAAATCGGGCGGGGACAGGAGTGAGGATACTTTTTTTGGATTTACAGAACAAAATGATCACACTTAAAAGTGATGATGTTCTTTTAATCTTCAAATGAGTCTGAGTTTGGAGTTTGGAGAAAGCAAGTGGTCACTATAAGGGCCAAACTGTGCTCGGGAAGACGCAAAACGATAGATCAGAATACGAGAGTGACAGGACAGAAAAAGAACCTACCAGCACCGCCCATCAATCACTTACCTTCAAATGGGGATCTTGACAACCCCCACCCCGGCACAGAAAACCAAACAAACTGTTAAATGCCATTTGACAGCTTATTTCCCGGAGATTTCCCAAAGCGCTCTTTAACATACAAATATATCATGTATCATATCTAATATCGATTATCCTTACGAAACAACACTGAAAATGCTGGTTTGCTACATAATCTCGTTGAGAAAATGGACATGGCATTCGGGCACCCATTTCATGAAATTGCACGTTAATGAGCACACAAGAACGTTAGTGCAACGGGTACGTGCAAAAATTCCGGCACCTTTTTTTTTGGAATGAGGGAGAAGGGACAGAGGGAAGGTGGGAGCAAGGGAGTGACAGAGACGGAGAGAGAGACGAGAGAGAGAATGAGAGACAGACAGACAGTGATAGCAAGATTGACAGAAAGACAGACAGAGAGAGCATGACTGAAAGAAAGATAGACAGAGAGAGCAAGACTGACAGGAAGACAGACAGATAGACAGAGGAAGATTAACAGAGAGACAAACAGACAGAGGGAGAGAGACGGGGTGAGAGGAAGAAAAAGAGAGGAGAGGGGAGAGAGAGGGACATGCTATACTTTGCCTCATAAAGCCTGTTTCCACATGAGAAACTCTAAACATCAACCAACTTTTACGAAACTTTGGCATATCCCTTTTCTATAGTCATTTACTCAGCCCTACTGCTTGTATTGTGCTAAAAACAGGCCTGAAGAAGTTCTCATGCATAATTTTTGCAAAAACCTATTGAATATTAATGAATATATCCAAATGCATGATGAATAATAACAGTAATAAATATTCAGTAATGGGCAATACAAAATTAATGTGTCTGAATGCGCCCATGTGACTACACGTTAACAGCGCCTCAGAATGTTAAATTGTTACCACTGGAGTGTTCTTGAGTATGTTCAACTGTTACTAATGGAAAGATATATTTACTGATCCAATGATATCACTCTATACTGCCAGACCAAGTTTTCCACATACTTTGAGACCAAACTCTCCAGGTTTCCGTCAACTAAACAGCAGCATGACCAACTGTATTGAAGGGGTTTGACATTTTGAGTCTGAGTTTTGGGTTTTAGGGCGCATCAGCGCGACAATGGCCACTTTGCACCAATCACTGTCCATCCGGGTATTTTTCATGTTTGGAATTCAGAGCTTCATCGATTTAAATTTCACGAGTGGGATTAAACAGTTCCATACAAATTCTATTACATTGATAACATTCTCAAAAGTTGTCTTGCAAAAATCTGAAAAGAGTATGTTTTTTTAAAAATCAAGTTGAAGGTCTTAGCCTCTTTCTGGAGGAGTGACATTTCATTTGAATATCAAATACTAGAAAGGACCATTTTCAAAATATAAGCTTGCCCATAACGATGATTATGATAGAACGTCCACTAAAACTTTTTTTTGTCTTCATATCAGGTCATCTCGGCTTGCTCAGATATCGAGGGTTCGCAATCAGAATGTTTTATGTCCAAAAATCGTCAAATTGAGAAAAACCAGTGTGAAATTTGTAACCTTACCGAAAATTCAAATAACTGCAATAGCTTCAAGTAGGTCACATGCAATGTCCCCTCTAATGTGTCCAAACAACTGAGCGCAACTTTTGATGTTTTGAGCAAAGATTTAAATTCAAAGCTGGTGCTCGACATTCAAACTTTTGTGCAGCATTAATTCTGATGTGAGCAGCACCAAGACAGCGACTGCGCAGCCGCGCACCTGCGCATCTTAGCGGGAACATTTGTCACATTAAATTTATAGTTTTAATGGGTTATGAAATAAAGTCACACACCTTGTGCCTTGGATATCTACAGGTATTTAAGAGCAATGAATAAAATTTGACATAAACCATTCTGGTTATACACTCACATCGCTCAAAAGCATTTGCAACCCTCGAGATGGTGCTTAAAATATTCGTACCGCCACAGGGACAGTTGTTTTATGCAAAGTGGAAGAGTAAAAGTTCCGTTTTATGTAAAATGCCCGTTTATTGTCAATATTCGTGGGAACTGTCGGCTGAAATGGTACTCTGAATGATAAACTAACAGTACTAACGCAGATCCTTGAAGTTTATTATCATCAAAAGGTTTTTATTATATGAATTTCTCAGAGTAATGTTTTACCCATCTCGCGGCAGGCCATAAAGTTTAGTGTCTGGTAAATGTATTTATCAATGTTGCTATTTCTGTTTTTTAATGTCTAATTCAGTTTTCACGTCTTGTAACATTTTAACATTGTGTCTGTTTTTTTCAAATACAGTGAGAAATGAAAGGAGATACTCCTCATTGTTACTATTAAAAGTGGTAAGAAACTCTTCAGATGGAGTAGGCCTACGACGTGTGACGATCTTCAGAGGAAGAGTGGTTCTTATAGTAGGTATTTCGGCCTCTGACTTCCCGACATCCTCTAGAGTCCCGGCCACATCGAGGTCATGACTCTCGGTGTTCGTTAGCCACTTCTACTGACATTGTTGTCTATGTTACCGTTGTCTTGTTTTCCCATTGATAATGGAATTATTCTGTTCTAAATTCAGAATTTGTATCGTGTTTCTTATGGAATTAATATGTGAGGGGCTGACACTGATGAGTTACTGTGGAAATGTTTTAATGTTCCGCTGGTTCTTGTGCTCATCCTTGGGGGGGGGGGGGTGTCTGGGGAATGTCCAGGAAATATCCGGGCGAGCCACAGCCTGTAATCAGTAGCTGGTGTTGTTAGATGGAAGTGGGGGGGGGGGGGCATGCTGTGAGACGATCTAAAAAAAAGACGTATAGCGAGTTACTGATTGATTACCAGTGTGGTTGTCAGCCGGCGGGTCTTGATTTATTTGATTTGTGAGGCAGGGCCTTTACACTGACGTACTCTGCAGTACTCGCCTGGAAACTTATTTTCATCAGTCCGTGTGTCTGCTCAACAAATTTGAGGTGAAATAGTCAGTGGCTATATTCACCGAAACAAAAATCACGACCAAGAACCAAACATAAACCGCGGTTGAATAGTTTCAAACATCTTCCTGGCACGATTTAGCCTCTCTTTAACCTTTTTTTTTTTTTTAACTCTCTCCCCCTTTTTTTAAAAACCTTTCTGCTTCTGAAGATTTTCAAAAGCCAAGCAGTTGTAAACAGCTGTTCTGGTAGACATACACTGTTTATTTTGAGGGCACATAATATATAGTTTCACTGAATTGCGTCGCACCCAGTACTTCTCTCGCCGGCACAGCTTGCGGCGTGCGCCATATTCAAATACCTTCACGTAAAGGCTATCGGCCTGCGAAACCTGAGATCATATTGTACCAAAATACTCTTGCCGTGACTTTTATGTAGTATAGGTCATGCACGGCTAGATAAGTTTCCTGGTCAAAACCGTAAGACTACTCGGCGGTCTTAAGGGAAAACAGTGTATCCCAATCTAGGTCAAATTCTCTTTTTAACATCCTCTCGTTTAGAATGAATTATACTCTATCTGGGTTGTAAGTTTATAGGACTCACCATTTCTTTTGGTGACAACAACATAGAAATTGAACAAAGTATAAAGCCGCACTCAATGTAAAAATTTTCTTTGTGTCTCGAGTAAAATACTGCTTTTGGCTCATTCGGTCTCTTTCCAGAAAACGGCATAGCTAAGTATAGCTAAGAATATCGTCTCTGAGGCCGCAGGTCAACAAAGTGGTCACTCGCCAAATTGTTATATCCAGCGTATGACTGCTTACCTTACAAGGGTATGCGCCGCGCAAGGCAAAGCTGCCAACCACAAAGGAAATTAGTATTATTATTATTAGCCGTACATTAGATAGTGCGTTGAACCGCAGAGATCTGCAAGTGGTTAAAGTGAAATGCTACTAATTACTGAGACAACACGGCTGAAGGACATTGAACCTGTACGTTACCATTGGAAAGGATCTGCGTTTTATTTTTGAGCTTTAGCATTCACCTTGCTAGACAGAGTAAGTAGCCATGTTATTTAGATAATATGTTTTTGACACTGGCATTTTGCTTTCTTCACAAAAAGAACATGTAAATTATCACACTGCCCTGTGATTCGTCTAAGACTGCGATTCACACTTAATTTATTGTTTTCAGGTGCGCTATTTTCTGGTATACATGTATTTCTGAGGTTTCTTTCACATCCAGTCGTCCGGGCTAATCTCCCGAACCGCCGAATCAAAACTCAAATTCAGCCATCAAAGGTCGGCTTAACCGGTCCATATCTGGACAGACCGGTCGCAACCGGCCCGTCTGTTCGTCCGTTTCTTTGTTGAACAGTTGGGGCTTTTTTGGGGGTTTTTGTTTTTACATTTTCGATCGCCTTTCAAGAACGTTCAATTTGGTGCACACGTGAATGAAAGACTGTATTTGATAAACATTCAGTTTGGTACCATTTGCCGGCAAGAGTGGAAGAGGAGAGAAGGGAGGGAGGGAGAGAGAGAAAGAAAGAGTGTGAGAGAGGAAGAGAGAGACAGACAGAAAGGGAGGACAATAGACATGAGGACCCAGGTTTATCCCGGATGTTAATTAATGCTTGTTATAATAATTGCTGCTGCTCCTTTTTTCATTACCAACGGTGGTTGCAGCTGCTGTTTTTGTTATTGGCGTGGGTGATGTATTGAAATTGTCGACAGATCGTCACCTTTCAAACATCTAACACTATATATCTGCCCCATTATAGAGTCTGCACTTCTCTGGGTGACATTTTTGAACAAGTTTCTTTATGTTCAGTACCCGGTCAACACTTTTCTAATTTCCCATAAAAGACGAAATGAACCGCTCATGCGTGTAATACCGATGGGCTGAAACATTTGATTTAGTGCACAATTAAATTAGAGTAATGGTCTGCAAATAGCTTTGGCTTCTATTCTAAATGTAAAATAGTTATTCTTGCATAACAGTGTAAGGGAAATACATGTGTCGTGAAATAACTGTACCTCTTATATCCATTTCAACAAACCGTGTCAAGGATGTCTCATTATCTAGGAAACAGATGGAATTATCTTTTCTTCCTGTGCATATGAGTGTCAGTTGTTTATTTCAGAAATCTGTCAAAGTCAAGACCCGTTGTCCAAAACGCTGCCTGCGCTCGGAAAAATACCTTTCTTCAGCTTCACTAGAGCCACGCTGTTTTTTTCTGCACGGAATCATACAACCAACTACGCGCACTGCTCTTTTGCTGAACTTGCTTTTTCACATAACCAACTCTTACCAGCCCTCCTAGACCCTTTCTTGCCCTAAATAACTCTCCCTCAACGTCTTGTCGCAGAGAAGGAAAGGCATTGTGACACAGGGTTTGCATTCTGGTGTGCTGCAAAGCGCCACGCTAAAGCTTGTTGAAGGACATGCAGTAATAGTTTCTGGAATGCCCTTTTTCTCCTCAGATGGGAGTATTTAGCATCGCCTCCACTGACTCTGCATTAAAGCGCTGAGTGTTGTGAAATGTCTAAAGAGTAATGTAATTACGCAGCATCCTTTCTTATCTCAGTCTGTAAACCTTGCTTTCATTCTCAGTAAAAATTGCACCCTTCAAATTCCCAGGACAGCCTTCAAGGTTATAAAGACAGGGGGGAGGGGGGGGGGGGGGAAATACGCAGAGACCTTTCCGTCACTGGAAATCTGCTGTACCCTTGTTAATGCAGCTTCTGGGTGTGGGGGACATCAGTTTTGAGCTAATCCGAGCACATAAGCGTATCTTACCCGGTAGAATCTTTGCATAATCATTCATATAGCTTCAGATTTTTCTGTCAACTCCAATGTAACCGTGTAATAATACATGTCTGTGTCTCGTCATGCCTTCAGTGGGCCATCTTGGGTCGTTTGTTGTTGTCGGTTGTTATTGTTTCTGGCACGACTCGTTAAGGTCTCTAGCTTTCCATGAACTGTGCTAGAAAATAATATAGTGCTCTCTCTGATGATTACTGAATTTTAACAATTATGCCTGAAAATGTACCACTTACATGTAGTAATTTTATAGCCAACGCTATATTCTTTTGTGAAAAGGCAAGCTCTCTTAATGTGCGCTGTCTGATTTGTTTACGAAAAAAAAAGCATTGATTTCTGAGTAGGTATGCAACTTTACCGTCTGAATTTCTCGGCATGAGCTGTACTTTCTGCGTGGTCTATAAGTAACACAAAAGGTAGAAAACATGCACAATAAAAATGCCCTGGTGAAGCAGGAGGACTGGGGGAGTAAAGTGCACTGTAACAAGTTGGTCCTTCCATAAAATTCTTCTTGCAAAGATTGCACAACTAGATAAACTGCAGAGTCCTCAAAGGGTCAGGGCCCGGCTTTATATTTGTTGCTGGGTAAAGCAAAGAGCATGCATACTTCAATAGGGTAAACATTGGGTGCTACAGACTATCATGTGTATAGCACAATAGCACTCGAACGTAATAATTCAGGCGTCCGCAGACTTTGCAAGGTTTCACCCCTCTTCAGGGTGACACAGTAGAAACATTTCATTTTCAATCTTTTTTGTACCACGCCCTCTTCCACAGGCAATATTCGGCCACGAAACGATCCAGTTAGGATACATGCGCACTGAGAATTTCCGTGCGTTCTCACAACTGGCACTAGCAACCATTATAGCATGTACTCACAGTACAACTGGGTCGAGCACTCTCAGACATGATGTCATCAAGTCATGCTGCCAAATTACCAGCCATTTATCGATTGACAGGTGAAAAAGGCCAATCAACGTTCTATCTGACAACTTTCAATCCGGGTAACTACTATCATAGGCGCCAGGGAACATTGTGAAACTTTCCCCAGATACAATGAACAGGAAATGTCCATGTTTCACAGTTCAACCAACATAGAGCGTAAAGTAGGTCAAATCAGAAAGAATAATACCCATCTAGATATTCTACATATCGAGGAATGCTTAAACATAATCGACAAGGACGATGAAGGCGAATTAGGTTTTCATGGACGTCAATGAATCTGATCGTCTTACATTGTTCACATGTCATATCTGTTGTAAGCCTTGAGTGCTGAGTACATAGAGGGCATTCACTGAAGAAATTGTCGCTAGGGATGTTGTGAATGGAAATGAAACCATCCAAATAACTGAATGTATGCTACCACATGTAGTTTTGTGGCGAGAGTGTATCACTGTCCGGGCGCTGACTGCAAACCTTTTTCACTCTTTCTTTCACTTTCAAGAGAAACATTTACGAAGTAACAGATCTATTAGGGGTTTTGTAACATCTTCTCGGCCATGAAAATTTTCCAATATCCCTATAATAATATGCATGCGTCTGTCTTGCAGCAGGAGCGTACTGTATAATATAACTTCCTACTTTATCACACTAAAATGGCCACAATTTTTTTAAAATTCTGACCTTCACGATGCTATCAATTTATACATACAGAAAAGCGCCGGCCTACCTACAGGCTCACGCGATGACGTTCAACAAGATTCAAAAGACAACTATGAAGAGTATTACATATTTTTTACTTTGACAACGAGCCTCAGATTTTTTTCATTCCATATGTAAGGAACCTATTTTGAACATCAAGCCAACTTTGTGTGCAGGAGAAAACTTCCAGGATTATAAAGAAAATTAAAACGAGGAACTACCAACACAATGTCTGTTGTATAGTGACCAATCACTGGGAAAAAAAAGACTTCTAGGAGATCCTCAGAGGAAGAGAACCCCAGACAAACGAGTGCTTAAGTTTCTGGCATCCTGGTAGGAGGTTAGGCCACAGAAAGATGTTCTACTGGATGGTGGCAATATGCGAAGCTCTGGCTCCTGAATTACTAAGGCATTAGTATGGGTGAAAAAGTGTTCCCGAATTTCCTTTTATATTTTAACTTTTATGCAGAGCATGTAGACATGGGATTTCCTCCGACCATCCAGCAGACAGAAAAATTACATTAACTAAAAAGTGGCTTTGCCCAGGGCATGCTATGCTGAGCAGAATCTCCTAACAAAGGGGCCATCCAAAAAGTGTGTGTTACCAATTTTTGGCTATCTTATTTACCCCTCCTCCACTCTCATTCGGTATTCCAAATCTGGTGAATGTCGATGACAGGGCCCAGATGTTTGCAAACGTCAAGTGGTATGTACGTATGGACTATGAACAGTTAGAATCATGATTCATATTATATTATATAGGCAAACAATATAATTTGCTGAGAAAAAGTAAATAAATGAACCTTTTTTATTTATCACCACAACGGAAGAGCGTATTTACCTTTTTCAATACCCTTCCTTTTTGTACACTGGAGCCACCACCACCACAACTCCTTCTCCTAGAGCACGCACTTTACAGATATGGCCCCGAATACCAAATTCCTTGCACTATGACTAACCAGGAGAAAGTACAGACCAACCACATAGTACTTACACATTCACACTTTGATCCCATCCTTTTGGGGTTTCTCCTCTCTCGACGAAATTACCTATGCAGTGCTACTGTCTGTTGGACTTTGCCAGCCTTTCCAAGGGCATCCCCTCAAGCTTTAATTATGGAGGTGCTGAAGAAGACAAAAAGCTAAAAACTTTCCCTCTCTCTTCAACTGAATTAGTTTTGCCTCTGGCTAAACAAACAACAATGTCTCACTCTGGTCCTTCGAGATTCCGCGGACGAGAGGCCAAAGTGGCAATGATTTTGTTCATTTATTCCACTGCGTTTTTTTGCTTATCTAATACTGCAACTGAGCGGCCAGACATTTCACGATCAGCGTACACTGACTGTGGTCGACAGATACACCTATGCACACACTCACCCATACAATTAGAATTTTATTGTTAGATGAAGAATGTCGAGATGCTTCATTTCTGTGGCTTTGCATTGATGTGTTAGTCTCCTAAATTCTGAACTGTGAAGAGTCAATGCAAAAGGCCACCAAATAAAGTATTTTGTGAGTATATATCTAGGAATTGCCCGGTAACAGTAACAGCAGTTCGATTAGCACATATCGTCGGGTATTTCCCATATAATTGTATGTGCATTTTTGCCTTTTCCAGAAAATGAGGATTGAATTTTGGACGGCAAAAGGGCTAAAACGCATACAACATTACGCCACTAACACATATCTTGAAAAGTTTTTAACCGATTGGAATGACACTTGTACATTATGTAATTAGGAGTGAGAGAACCACTTTCACGACAAAAACCTCAAAATCGCCAAAATGTGACATACAACAATATGGCAAATACCCCTCGATATCTCCAATATGCACTTCAGTTTGACTAATTAATCAGCTGTGCGGCCTAGATGTATTTAGCTTGCTCCATGACACGTCTAGTGTAGAGGGTCTGGATTAGACGCCAGAGAGAGAGAGGGGGGGTGGGGGGGGGGAAGAATGTGTGTGCATGAGACAGACAGACAGACAGACAGACAAACAGACAAACGGAATGTGTATGTATGAATATGGGAGGGGGGGTGAGAGAGAGAGGGGGGGGGGGAGGGAGGAGAGAGAGAGAAGGGGTGAGAGAAATCAGTAGATATAGTACAGGAGAACTGTTTCTAATTACCATGCCCCAATATCATACAGACGCCCAATGCAGGATTCGGCTGTACCATTTCCTGCCTACCGCACCACACCCTCTTATGAAATAATATTCGCCTGTGGTGACTGAAAAACAAAACTGATTCAGGCAACCATACTGGAAAATCAGTAAATTCATCCATAATTCCGATGCTATCATTACATCATGCAAAACCCTACACCATATTTATACTAGCACACCTCATAATTACACAGCACATTATCTAGGCAAATGTAAAGGTTGTTCAAGAGACACATGCGTAAACATAGAGCACATCAAAGGCTCTTTTGACTTTCACATGAATACATTACTTGAACAATTACAATACAGAGTATCCAGATGCACCACACACGTATGTAAGTATAATATTCATGAAAAGAGGCGTGGCAAAGGGTTAACACTTCATTCCTTCGCATCACATGTTGCAAATGCAGGGGTGTTTTCAGGCATACAGTAACAATTCTCACACTCAGCTTTCTCTGTCTCTCTCTCTCTCTCTCTTTCCCTCTCTTTCTCTGTGTGTGTGTGTGTCTCATACATACGAGCATAATAATAATAATACTTTATAAATCATCCGATTTCTGTAACACTTAACATGCATGTAAACCATTAGTGATGATCATTTCACTTGTACTAATACATGCAGAGAGCCGTGGGCTTAGACCCACCCTACCCCAGCCCATGAACATGTACACTCACAGCAAACATATCGCACCCACAAGGCGCTACCATTAAATTTCAGAGACTTTACCTGTATTATTAAACATTCAGATAATGTCATTTTCTGTTTCGGACTTTTTGTTCATCTGATAATATTTTGATACTGGTAACTTTACGCGGTTGTGGTCAAACATACGGCAAATTCAATTCTCGTTTGTTCCAACTCCACTTTTTTGCGCAACTGAAAAATTCGACATTACACGTTAGTATTATGACAAGAGGTCAGAATACACCGGAACTTTGAAACACCTTGATACCACAACGCATTTTAAACAAGTATCAAATTGCGCATTTGTTATACCTCTTCTACATACTAAAAGATCTCCAGTTTTTTTGTGGGGTTTTTTTTTTCAGAAAATGCAGACAGAACAACCAAGTGCTAAGTCACGATATATATGCTTTTGTCCTTGAGGTGAACGACAGCTAACAATCTGTGAACACTTATTTATACGGTCTACAGCACAACATCCTCATCATCTGAAATGCTGATTAATAACTACCTGGCTCTCGTTGTCATCAGATTTATGGATCTTCTCACTTCAGCATTACACCTCAACGAGTTTGACAGACATGAAAGTTAGGTCTATGCATACAGATGCATACAGATCACTAACGACATGGCTCAAATGAAATGTCATCAGTTTCGATGCCGGTCACATCGCTTATAACGAAACTCATCATAACATGTTCATTGAGCTATAAGAGGACCGTGTAATTCCCCCCTAGACCAGTGGTTCTTAACCTTTTATATCTTACGCCCCACTTCAATTTTCAACAACAACAACAAAAAAACACAGAAAGTGCGCTCCACCATGGTCAGACAAAGTTAGTATATATACAAAATGAAATATAAAAAATCGCTATGCCCCATTCTGAAGTCCCACGCTCCACCAAAATACTGCCGTTCCTCGCGAAAGAAACACCGCCCTAGACCTTCTCTTGTCTGGAACTGACAAGTGACAAGGCTATGTTGAAGATAACGGAAGTACAGAAGACATACATAAACATGTTTTTATTATGAGATGTCATTGCCAAAGACATGCTTAATGCTCGTTCTGAAGCAGCTTAATGCTCGTTCTGAAACGGCTTAATGCTCGTTCTGAAGCAACATAAATTGTATGCTGAAAAATACGAGCATATTGCCAACCATGAGCCAGCCTGAGAGACGCTGGGCGTGGACAGGTAATTTTGTTTCCTTTTCTCCCCATGGAATATTACATAAGAAAAGGCCGATCACTCAGATTCCTATCATCACAGAAATAAATGAGTGTAACCTTAGACGAGAATAGCTCCAGATTCTGCAATGATCGAAACACGAGCTTGTCATCTTTCTTCGTACAACAATGTTATCGTGATGCGACTAGTGGTTTAAAAAAAAACAATGACGATGAATCTGTGATTATTATGACATATAACTGTCATCAGAAATAGCTGGCACGTGTTCAACTCAGGCGGTATTAATGGCAGTTGTTTCGACGTTTCGTCATTTCTGTCTTGATTGGCTGGTTGGATTGATGGCTGGTTGGTTGGATTGATGACTGGTTGGTTGGATTGATGACTAGTTGGTTGGATTGATGACTGGTTGGTTAGATTGACGACTGGTTGGTTGGATTGACGATTGGTTGGTTGGATTGATGACTAGTTGGTTGGATTGATGACTGGTTGGTTGGATTGATGACTGTTTGGTTGGATTGATGACTGTTTGGTTGGATTGATGATTGGTTGGTTCGACTGATGACTAGTTGGTTGGATTGATGACTAGTTGGTTGGATTGATGACTGGTTGGTTGGATTGATGACTAGTTGGTTGGACTGATGACTGGTTGGTTGGATTGATGACTGGTTGGTTGGATTGATGACTAGTTGGTTGGATTGATGGCTGGTTGGTTGGATTGATGACTGGTTGGTTGGATTGATGACTGGTTGGTTGGATTGATGACTGGTTGGTTGGATTGGTGACTGGTTGGTTGGACTGATGATTGGTTGGTTGGATTGGTGACTGGCTGGTTGGCTTGATGGCTGGTTGGTTGGCTTGGTTGGTTGGTTGGTTGGTTGGTTGGTTGGTTGGTTGGTTGGTTGGTTGGTTGGTTGGTTGGTTGGTTGGTTGGTTGGTTGGTTGGTTGGTTGGTTGGTTGGTTGGTTGGTTGGTTGGTTGGTTGGTTGGTTGGTTGGTTGGTTGGTTGGTTGGTTGGTTGGTTGGTTGGTTGGTTGGTTGGTTGGTTGGTTGGTTGGTTGGCTGGGCTGGGCCGGGTCGGTCGGTCGGTTTTTCTTTTTCATTGTTGTGCCTTTGTTATATATATAATACATGACAATTGTTGATACCATGGACTTACTGCGGAAATATGCATGAACATGACGTGCACGCTCGGCATTCTCGTCTGCATGGTATTTAAATATTTATCATCAAAATACACTGTTGCCAATCTTCGCTTATGATCTATTATAAACATATATACTACCCATCCGATTAAAAAGTATTTCAGAGAATGGCTATTATCGTGTACTCCAGTTACCAGACGAACTGCTAAGAAGAGTTTTGTCCTGTTCGCTCCTGTAACATATTGATTTGTGCTCTCTGAGCAAGAGCAATTATTTACCTACTTATTAGTACTTATCTACCCAAGAGACCTGCCAGTGCTATCACTGACCCCCTTGCAACAGTATCGGGCATGGTATTACGCCTCGGACATTATCGTTTTTCCTTTCTTTCTACCTGCCTGTCTGTCTGTCTATCAGTTTCACGCCTTTCTTTGTGTGTTTCCCTTGCGTATATGTTTGCCTTCCACACATATGAGATTAAACTGCCATTAATAATAATGGAAAAAAAAAAGGAAAACATACCACTCTGGCACCTTACCAGAACCGTGAAAGCACCATGTTCGAATAAAAAACCTGCACAAAACCTGAATTACTGAAGCCAGAGAGATCAGCTTCCAAACCACAGGTGTCACAAAACGAATTGTATGATGGTTTTTCACTGTGAAACCGTGCTAACATCTCTCTATTCAGGCACTTGTGCCATAAAAAAAAAGGTGCAGCTGTTCCAAAGGTCACCTTGAGATGGTGAAGACCTCGATCCTTTTCAAATGAATGAAAACTGTAGACTGATGTAGTACAATAACCACAGTACGTTTAGGGGTTGAAAACCATTCGACAATAGCTTGACTCCCGGTGGTGATGTGTGGCTAGTCTTGTAGAAACACTATTCAGTTGCTTAAGTCCACCTCTTTGCTTGCAGATACACGACAGTTTTATCAACGAGCCCAGTACTACTGGAATGTATTTGGATGCCACTGAACAACTTCACACTCACGCTTGTTTTGGAGAAAGTACTTTAAGCGATCTATTGTCGCTGTCCATCTGAACCGCTAAAAAGGTAAGTTTTTCACCATTTTCATTTCTCCTCCAATGGAACATCCTCATCAGTTTCTGCATCATTTTTCCTCTGTTGTTTAATTTTGTTTTCTTTTCGTTTCTCTCCTAACTGCTGTAGTTCCCGATACCCAAGGTCGTCTTAACATTATTATGGGCCCCTGGGCAAATTCCTTTGCAATGCGCTGAAGTTTCTTCTCTGTTTCAAACACCAATGTAAATTTGCAGGTTTGAGGCCCCGTAAAACCCTTGGGACAACCGCCCTGTCAGCCCATGCGTTAAGCCTCTGCCGACACTTGACTGGAGTTGAGTATTTGACCACAAAAGAAAAAAGACATTAACTCTTATGCCTTTCACTTGCTTCTTGGGAATTATTCTGGAAAGCTTGCGGTGGAAGAAAGTCGGAGAGAAGCTGATAATTATGGCCGCGTTTATGCATATTCTGAAACAATCAACATCATTATACCACCCGTTACAACAATCATGTTTTATCGTTCCTCTTTCACGCGGGAAAGCTCGCCACAATTGTCACTGATTCGAGTTATTAATAAAATGGCTGGATATGGCAACTCCTCTGTGGATTAAATAAACGGTAAAATGGGGAGATTGTGGCAACATTTGAGAAAATGATTTTTTGTGATGCTTTGGCGAGCAGGTTCATTCTGCGCATACTTTGTATGGACCAGTGTTGTTGTTGTTTTTTTTTTTGCACCATGAATAAAGATAAGCAGGCTACACTAGCGTGACATTTTATGATCTAGCAATAAAAGTCACGGTGTACTGTCTGTATTCAAAGAAAATTGCATTAACAGCTGTTGGCTTTGACCGCAAGGAATGGCGGGTGTGGCTACTATTACAATATCAATAAAAACAACTAATTTACATCAAAATACTAGAACATAAAATGTGAGCACAGGACATTATCATGAATGTGTACATTATCTTCTCCATGGACGGTCTGCGTAAGCCAAGGTGCAGAGACAAGAAGTTCCTTGTCTCGCAGGCTGCTGCCCGCGGAGAAACAAAAATCTCTTTCTTCATAATTCTGAAGTCCTTCTAACAATGGGCCCTAAATATGCATGCATTTCATACCACATGTACATTATATCTATGGAAATTTGACAGCCTACTGAGAACTTATATATCAGTTTGGCATGGACCAATCCAAATATTTTAAAGTGACCTCTGAAAACCGGTGCTGGCATATCCCATGTCTTCAAAGCTTTGACGGTAGTGACTGATATATTGGTTGAGAATGGTCACGTTATTACAGCAAGTTCTACATCTGAAAGTACACCTGTTCCTGTCAGCGATCAGTAACTATTTCCAATATTCCCATGCTATGGATCTTCTGCCACCTGCACGTTCACATCAAAGATCCGCGTGTGTTCATCTGAAGGACGGAAGTTTCATCCTTCCATCACTATACAGCATGTGAAATACAGTTCACGCCTAAATGTTCCGCACCCTTCCCACCTGCATGTTCACCATCCATCCATTATTTGTGTTTTATTCCTGCCCTAAAAATTCTTCAGTCCGCATCCGTGTGTTTCTGTGTTTAGAAAAGCTTATTTGGTAATTGTGACAACTGAATCTCTTTCATTTGAGGTAGAGTGTCCAATATTCATTCTAATGTACTCAATACATTTTACTTCATCTGCCAAAATTTGTAGCAACAAATGCCGAAACTCACCAAACAAATCTCTCTGAGCACATGTGGGGTGCACCAGTCCTAGCGTCTCCGTTTTTTGTTGTTATGTTTGTTTTTTTTCTAAATCCGAAGAGACTCCGCTCCCTTCTTTTTTTCTAAAGAAAAATGGGGGGAGGGAGGGGGTAATTTTTGGTGTAGTTGGAGGTATTATGAGGACCGGGATGGACGTGGTTTTTCGATTAGAACACCCATCTGTCCACCAACCCTCGTGAGTGAAGCGG
Organism: Onchidella celtica; assembly: GCA_963931925.1. Lineage (NCBI taxonomy): Eukaryota > Metazoa > Mollusca > Gastropoda > Systellommatophora > Onchidiidae > Onchidella > Onchidella celtica. The sequence continues at coordinate 21,210,670 of OZ007567.1, forward strand.
ATTGATGGACATGGGATCTGTGATGTGAGCAGGCGGTTATGGTGCCAGGGAGCAGAAAACCATTGGCGGAAGATACTTTGGACATGTCGCCGGGACCTCGCAGCGATTTATTCTACATTAATGCCTGTCAGTACCATAGACCGATGAAACTTGTTTCTTAAAGTTTGAGCTTCAAGATGTGTCTGGCATCTGTCAGTATGCCATCTGGTCTTTTTGTATGCTCCACTCCCAGTCACTGAAAGCAGTAAATACATCACCCACGCTGGTAATATTTCCTGATTAAAGGAAAACAAAAATCTGCTTCTGAAGTGAAGTGCTAGAAGATTATTTTCCTGACATTTCATTATCATTCGATCTAATTCCAAATGCGAGTTTGTTATTGTTGTTGTTGTTGTTTTTCTTAGACCAGCGAGAGGAAACAGAAATACACACACCCGAGGAACAGCACACGAGCACAAATGTCAAAACTTTCAGTAGGATGACAATTGTCAATTATCGTATTTCACAATGTTCATTCATAAACACACATGATCACTATGACTCAAAGCCAAAGTAAAGTGCATGATGGAGACTAGGGAATAAAAGACAGCTTAGCAGCATCTTGTTGATCTGTTCTTCAAAAGAGGGTATTAAATACATTACACCCACACAGAAAGAGAGGGAGCAGACAGAAACAGACAGATGGGCTATGAGACAGACAGGCAGACAGACAGAGAAAGTGAAAAAGAAACAGAGGAGGAGGAGAGGGACAGAGAGAGAGAGAAAGAGAGAAAGTGAGAGAGAGGGGATTAAGGAGAAAAGGACGGAAGAGAGAGAAAGAGAGAGAGAGACTAATCGACAGACCCTCTACCATGACACCAACACTTCTGAGTTCAGTTTGGTAAAACTTTAAAGTTGCATTTTCATGGACCAGGTGACAGCTAAAAAGCACTACAACGAAACATGTTATCAAATTTCTTGCATTAATCTCGTCTTAGCATGTACAGTTTTATGCTTCTTAATCACAAGTTTTTATGTGTTCACCCGACAGCACAAAAGGCCCAAATTGTTCTTCACATTTTTGACTTCAGTTGAGCGCCAGGACAAATAACTGACTTTACCATCTCTGGTGTTAGGTTTCTTCTAACTTATCTTTTATTACATATAACAGTACACTCCCCTGCGGTACCTGAAACATCTTCACTTCACCTAAAAAATGTGACCTAGTTTTAGGTATTTAATCAACTTGTATTCACCAATAATACACAGGAGGTATCCTGCCTTTTCTTAGGTACCCGTTGGCCGACGCTGGGGATTACTGAAGATGTTGGTGAGGTCGGAAAGGCTGGAGAAGGAATAGACGGAGCGCTTAAATTCAATTTAAAACGCTAACCATAACACCATCTCAGTTCTTGTTTGTTCCAACTCCACTTTTTGTACAACTGAGGAATTCGATGGTAAGCATCTGCGGCTAGAGTATTATGATAACGTAGTTAGAATAAGTCGGAAATGTGAAACAGCTTGATAGGTGCCACTACGCATTTCAGACAAGGTCAAAATGTGCTATGTTATATATATGTATTTCTTCTACACACTAAAAGAACTCTAGTTTTTTAGAAAATGGAGAAAGAACAGACAATAAATAAGGACGCGATAAGCTCTTCCATGGCGTGCTCCATTGAGGGAAAATAGTACTTTTTAACACTGATTTCATTCCACACGAATTCTCTTGAATGAAAACTACGTGTCTTCAGCTCGTTAGAGGACATGTAACAGATCGGAAATACTGCGATTTTGCAATTTTCGCTAACAAACAATTGATGCAATCATTTTCTCAACAAAGGTAAGCTTTATATCATGACATTTTTGTGCAGTCATTTTCACAAAGGTTATATTCATCGTCAGAATGTCTGCATGCCACGACTGAAACGATAATGTATAACTGAATTGAAGAAAACTATCAAACGAGGGTAATCTCAGGCATTGCATAATGCAGACATACAAAACTGTAACCAGCTATAAAAAAAAAATAATAATAAAAATTGTACCTGGAAACGACACGACACAAAGACTATTCGAGTAATATATTCGCTGTTATCACAATAAACATTCCACAACATGTAACAGCATGTGTCAATCTTTTGATGGTAAAAATGTTAAAAAAGAGAGAGAGAGAGAGAGAGAGACAGAGAGAGAGAGAGAGAGAGAGAGAGAGAGAGAGAGAGAGAGAGAGAGAGAGAGAGAGAGAGAGAGAGAGAGAGAGAGAGAGAGAGAGAGAGAGAGAGAAGCGTGGCTTTCTGCGACAGTAGTCACGTGAAACAAACTAATGGGTACAACCATAGTCACGTTCCCCCCAACTAACTCACCCGATCAAGATAAACCTTGCAAATTCTTTGCACCAAAATAAGCCAAAATTTAGCAAAAAGAAAAAGTATGTAGCAAAGCAAAACAGTTTTTCTGTGGTTTTTATAATATTTCACCAAATTCAGCCGTATATCTAGTCTAGCTCTACGTCACATTAATCAACGGCACTTGGGTTGAATGCAAAGACTAATAAAAAACGTATTATTACGCCACAATTCCTTGCAGAATACACACACACACACACACAGATGTAATGAAGTTTATTTTCGACCAGCAATATGTAAAGAGAGACGAACAACGAAATTTCCTATGATGATTTTCAATTTTACTCGACCAAAATGCGTCTCCTTTTTGCGGCTCAAAGAATCACCTAAATCGAGCTTACGCACTTTTTGGATGGCCCTTTACCGCGATAGAGCAATGTTTGTTCCCGTTGTCCTTGATCTCATACACAACACTGTGATAAGCACGACTGGCGGAAAGAACTCACAAGGTAGTATTTGCAGCCGCCACCATCATTATTAAGAACAACAACATACAGTTATCCTAGCCAAAAAGTTGAGAAAGTGATTAGACAAGATGACTCATCAATGCCATAGTATAACCCCACCCCCACCCCCTCCTCCCTTACCCATTGGGTGATTAATTAGACTGTATCGTCGTTAGTTTCTATGTACCATAATCAAACACCCAGACCATCCCCATTACCCACACAATAGGCCATTATTATGTTTTCAGTATAAAGTCTGCTGTCAGCTTTTATTAATAACCTTCCAAAAATTAATCGAATTATCGGGGGAAACTAC